>OX637663.1:55338-564202 GCA_951802225.1 Euspilapteryx auroguttella | reverse complement strand
GCAAAAGCTAGTTTAGTATATTTCTTCCTTCCAACACCCTTACACTTGTAGACCAAATTTCACGTTGGCATACTCAAAGAAAACGATTTTTCATACTAAATAATTAGTCCTGTAACCCCATTACCATGGGAATTTAGTTAATTCCTTTCTTCAATACCCTTTCATCCACTGAGGAACCTGTATACAAATTTCACGTCGATACACTCAAGGAAGTCGAGATTTCAATCTCACTAAAAGTCCCGTTATTTCAGTTCCCATAGGAATTTTGTAAATTACTTTCTTTCAACATTCCTACATTTACTGAGGAACCTGTACATCAAATTTCACGTCGAAACACTCAAGGATGTCGATTTTTCATTTTCACTAAAAAAGTCCCGTAATTCCCGTTCCCGTGGGAATTTTGTAAATTCCTTTCTTTCAACACTTTTTCATTCACTGAGGAACCTGTACACCAAGTTTCACGTCGATACACTCAATAATGTCGATTTTTCATACTAACTAAAAAAATCCCGTAATTCCCGTTCCTGAGGGAATTTTGGGAAATCCTTTCTTAGCGGATGCCTACGCCATAACATCTACCTGCATGCCAAATGTCAGCTTAATCCGTCCAGTAGTTTGGGCTGTGCGTTGATAGATCACTATGTCAGTCAGTCAGTCAGTCAGTCAGTCAGTCAGTCACCTTTGAATTTTATATATATAGATTGATGATGTATGAAGATGGTCGTTGTTGAATAAGTTAGGGGTTGAAAGAAGGCCACATCTCGAACGAAAGAAGTCCCCCTTTTATGCGGTCTTATTGTAGGGGAAGTCATCATCATCATCTCAGACGAGAGACGTCCACTGTTGGACATAGGCCTCCCCCTTAGGTCTCTACAATAGGGATGCTCGATACTGTTTACCTGAGCCAATTGGTGGGCACCCTGAACTACCTCGCCTCTCGCAGTATAGGATACTTTACCAAATAACGTATCAATACCTATTATATAGATAGTCTATGACTATGAATTTCAATTAGTGATATCTTGTATCCTATATTGAATAAATATTTTTTACTTTTCTTTACTTTACTTGCTCTATGGCTACTTGGCTAGGGTCAACAAAAAGATCTGGTCTCGCTTTCTTCAGACATGCAAAAATGCTAATTTTTCCGGACCCGTTTTGTATAAAAACATGTTTTTAAAAAACCTGTATTATTAGTCTGACCTTGGTCGGACTTTAGGAAAGCGGGACATTAAAGTTTTTAGCCTAAAAGCTAAAGTGCTAATTTATTTTATTCTATTTTCAAGAAAGCTTTTCTCGCTCGAAATAATAAGGATTCCGATATAATAAGCAGTACAAAAACAACTGAAAACAGTTTTTCTTTCATAAAAGACGAAAGAGAACTCCAAAATTACTGTACCGATTATGATGAAACTTGCTGCAAGTTAGGGTATAATTCACAAAATTCCACACAGATTCAGTTGTTTTGCAGTTTAACAGACAACAGTAAAAAAAACATAGTAAATGGGACACATAGGATGCATAAAAATACTTAAATCATATTTTTGTACATACAACACTATGCCTATGCTCGAAGTTTCTCTGCGTGATCGAATTGGAATGTGATCGTAGTTCTTCTGCTATGAGATCTGCAGAAGATCAGAAACTAAATTTCATTCAAATCAGTTCAGTAGTTTTGTCGTTAAAGCAAGATAGACAGACAGACAGACAGAGTTACTTCCGTATTCATAATATTAAGTATGGATAGCTCTTGTTCTATGGTAATACAGTCTAGGGCGCACGAGACCATAGAAAAATCTGTTACACCGTCCTAGACCGCCACTGCACATTATGATATGATGATGACATTATTTCAATATTTCTTGTTTTAATCTTTAATGTACAATATAGCTCTGTTACAGCTTTCTTTTATAATAGCCTATTACGACTATTAAATCAACAATATCTAAAAGGTACAAATTCTTCCAAAACTTTTTTTGTGACGAAAGTCACACAAGATTTGGTTTCAATAAAGTGAAAGTTTTAATAGTTATATTTTTATCTATCGACAAACTTGTTTTTGTATCTATATGGTGTTTTATTACTATTGCTGTAAGGTTGATAGTTTTGTGGCAAATGTATGATATAAGTTGGTTTATAGCTTTACTTTCCCTTTTGTCTTAAGGTTCGCATATATCGTGTGCTCGTGTGTTAATAGGTATAATGTTATCTATAGAAATTATGTTAATTAAAAACAAATGTTTAAAGTGTGGAAAAGAATAGAATAGAACGTTTAAAGTGTGGAGTTTAATATACCGAAAATATTTCAAAAACTCTTCATACCGGACGTTAAACAATGTTTCATTTTAAATAAGTAAGTACGTGTAAGTACCTACGTCAAAAACTAGGAACAATAACATTCAATAGTTACCTATTAATGGTAGAAATAAATTTTAAGGTTCAAACAAGTGCGATACTGGCGCCACTTAGATAAATAATTAAGATCTTCTACCATGGCCAAAATAAAAATATGTAAGCTGAAATGTAATATGAATGCTACACAACAGAGCCTTAAAGATTCTAAGCGATATTACCTAGGGCATCATTGACGCATATTTTTGATTTCGGTCATGGTTTAGAAGATAAAATAAAGTTATCGAAAGTGGCGCTAGTATCGCAATATTTATTCAATCTCTAGTTATAGCAGCATGTGGTGGCGTCATAGAATTCTACCACCTGATCTCCACCCATAATGGGTGTCGGCCAAAACCCCCATAAAATGTTTGCCCTTGTGGCCATTTGTGGGGGAGACAACAGTTAGAGGTCTTGCGGTTGCGGTGAAGCATCTCTAGCTCTAACTCTTGCAACAAAGTACCTTATTTCAATATTTTCACATCAAATCAAATCAAATAGTTCAATATACGATACAAGATATCACTTATTGAAAGTCAATTAGACTACATCTATCTAATCGCTATTGATACCTTATTTGGTAAAGTATCCTATACTGTGAGAGGCGAGGTAATTCAGGATGTCCACCAATTGGCTCAGGCAAAAAAATATTTGCCTTGCATTTATGACAATAGTCGCTTAGAGAGACTCCCAAACGAGCCCTCCTCTGTCAAATAATTTACTCCCTTTCGCAATGATTTTACAGCGTAGAGAAGAAAGGGGTAACAAACTCTACTTTACATTAACATAACATAATCTCACGCCTTTTATTCCCCGAATGGGTTAGGCAGAGGCCAGCTCAGAGCCGGACCCACGTTTAGCCGAGTTTATGTTTTCATTTATCGTAATTCCAACTAGACCAGTCTATACCTACTGGAAGATTTTCATATTTTTTCGTTGAACAGCTATGATATTGATATGACAAACAATGGAAGTTATCTTGAACATATAATTACTTAGTTCAGGAAAGTGCGGGGCATGCAGTGACAATAGAAGGAATGGGGAAGATGAAATTCTTTAACTAATTGTAATGAGTCGTCTTCTACATATTTATACTTTAATAATAATCTATACCAATATTATAAAGAGGAAAGATTTGTTTGTAACGAATAGGCTCCGGAAATACTGAACAGATTTGAAAAATTCTTTCACTGGTAGGAAGCTACACTATCCCCGAGTGACATAGGCTATATTAGATTTTCAAAATAATCCTTACTGGACGGAAATAATCTTACAGGGATCCTTACTTAAAGACGAATAATGTAAACCAAGGTGCATTTTTTACCCGTTGTTTACATATTTTGACAGTTGATGGTTTGTTGTTGTTTGTTATTTTTCATTAGCCCATTCTGGGCAGTCAAAAGAAAACAGTCTATAGAGCCATGTCTTTAGTAGTATATTAAATTCTGTGGCGTAACGAAGTTCGCCGTGTCTGCTAGTACTTTAATAAAAGTATATAATACAGTGTTCTTTTATATTAACTACGCTCTCAGGGAATACTTTTTTGAGATTTCAAAAAATGTATATATATACCTTAGATCTACAAGCTACAACTACGTACCACCAAACAATATAAGTTATAACAATTTTATTAACAATTTCTTTTTTTTAAAAGAGATAATCTTCTTTAAAAAAATCCCGCCTTCAATAAATTTACACATACATAAACTGAGAACTTCCTCTTTTCTCAAGTCGGTAAAAATAGGTACTCAAACCTTCTCCTGAATGTAACAAATACTTTTGTGAAAACCGCATCAAAATCTATTTAGCCAAATTCGAGATAATCGTGGACAAACATACATGCAGATCAAAGTGATAATCTCCTTTTTTGAAGTTGGTTAAAAAGAAAAGCAAAGCGCTTTTCTCTGTATACACGGTTACTTTTTTATAGTGGAAGAAAATTTCAGGACTAAATAAAAAAAACTTTGCATGATATACGACTCGAAGAAATTAAAAAAAAAATTTTTTTTTTTTTTGAGAATTTCCAATCAATTGAGAATTTTCGAACTAGCTTCTCTTCGTCATAATCTCACCCTTTGCCACACAACTATAAAACGATTAAATAAAAATTCATTAAATATGTGAAATCGAAATGTTTGACTACAAGATTGGTTTATTGCTTGTTATTACAGCGGGTTTATGTTTCGTTAGAGTGCAGTGCGGATATAGTGCATAAGCGGAGCGGAAGCGGTAGCGGTAGCGAGAAATAAGGTTCTGCCTCCGGCTTGAAACTTGAACAAGCAAGGGTTGTAAAAGCGCCCGAAATGTAATAGCTTTAGCCCATGTTATATATATTGTATTTTTTATTCCATCCTACGACACAGACATAGACATAGATTTATTTGCACACACAATACAGACACATACCTAGTACAGTGGCGGACACGATCGGCGTAACACTTCCGGTTTTTCTGTATTGCAAAATAGCTCTTGTTCTTTAGTAATACAGTCTAGGGCTGACGAAACTATAGACAAATCTGTTACGGCCTCCTAGTCCGTGACTGTACATATTCAGAGATACATAAAGGTAACAGACTCAGAGTATTTTTATACGTAGATATTGTGGGTGCATAATGGCTCTGACTCAGCATGTGCTGCAAAAAAATCAACGCTGATTATTCTGCTGAAACCATGAGAAACAGTGCGATTAATAAATTTGTAAAAATATTCATATTTTATTTTATTTTTTTTATAGTTTAATTTACAAATAACATACACTAATGAAATATAAAAAGTCTTGCCACAAAAGCACGCAGGGTTTATCTGGGCAACAGTGTTGCTCACCTTTATTTGAGATGTAATGCTATATACTTAATGCAATGTGTAATAAATACTTAATAAAAAGCGTTGAAATAAAAGAAGAAAGATGGCGTCATAGAATACCACTACCCCAGCTAATCCTGTAACCGATAGACGGGCAGCAGCGTCCTTTGTTAAAAAAAAAAAAAAAAAACATACAACGATTACCAACCCACCTGCCAAGCGTGGGGTTAAGTCAACCTGATATCAAACATTTTCACTTGTATCTGTGATCTATGTCCAGCAATGGACATATTTTTTTCCTAATCCTGAAAAAAAATTGCGGTTTGAAGAATAAAAAAACTAGCTTCGCTTAAAGAATCGCTGATCACTTTGTCTCGACCTTATTTTACGGTGTATTAAAATGTTAGGGGTCAAAATGTCAATAAATCGGAATCATTTTTCATTCCACACCGGCCGAGAGTAGGTCAGTGGGCAATCGATGAGTTTGCCATAGTATTGACCTTAAAACAGTAGTGAAAAGAAAAGTTGAGATATATTCAACTTCGCGACGCCAGCGCAATTTCCCTTGAAATAGCTAAATCTATATTTTTCTTATGGGATTTTTAGGATAAAGATTTTAAGTGCTATGGCTATTTCTCGTTCTCGAGGTTTAAACAATCTGCGTACTTACAGTGACGGTCTAGGACGGCGTAACAGGTTTGTCTATGGTCTCGTGTGCCCTAGACTTTAATACCAAAGAACAAGAGCTATTTTGCAGTATAGAAAAAACGAAACTGTTACGCCGCCATTGTACCAAATTTCTTTTAAATCGGTTTTGGTTTGGATAGTTCATCGTCGGTGACGTCCTGAGGAAAGGCCGCGTGAAGAGTTCACGAAACCGACGTGCGTGTATGAAAAGGCTTATAAGCACTGTAGGAGAAGCAAAAGAATCAGGATCATAGCCACTGGAAATCAATTGTCTCTGCCTACCTCTATGGGATACAGGTGTGACGTTATGTATACATGTGTATAGTACATAAGTACAGTCACGGACTAGGAGGCCGTAACAGATTTGTCTATGGTTTCGTCAGCCCTAGACTGTATTACCAAAGAACAAGAGCTATTTTGCAACACAGAAAAACCGTAAGTGTTACGCCGACCGTGTCCGCCACTGTACAAAGAAGTTGATTGCATTATAAACTAATGTATTAATTAACTAGTCGACCCGGCGAACTTCGTACCGCATGACCTATTACTATTTGGTTCATCTATTATACTTATAAACCTTCCTCATGAATCACTCTATATATTAAAAAAACTGCATCAAAATTCGATGCATAGTTTTAAAGATTTAAGCATTCATAGAGACAGCCGTGGGAAGCGACTTTGTTTTATACTATGTATTGAATTGATGATACATATACTCGTAATATCGAATCGTGATTGAAATGCTGACAGGTTTAAAATAATTAATTATTTGCTATCTAATTATCTTTTTGCTTTCTCTTTAGATTAAAGATACATCTTAGTTTCAATTGTCAATTGTTATTTGACTTAATTAATTAATTATTTCTTAATATAATAAATGTTTAAATTCGTCTCAGAAATAATTTTGGTTCTGAAGAATTTGTTTTAAGTTCAACATATTAAATATTCTGCAACAAAAACGATACACAAGTAAAAATCAACCTTGTTTTTTTATAAAACTTTTAGTCAAAAAATTAAACCGCCGAAAAAAAACGAAAAGAATACTTACCAATTTTTTTAAATTCAAAAGCGTATATTTATAAGATCACCAGTGCACCCGGCGAACTTCGTACCGCTTAACCTATTACTATTTTGTGCATGTATTAGACCTATAAACCTTCCTCTTGAATCACTCTATTTATTAAAAAAAACCGCATTAAAATCCGTTGCGTAGTTTTAAAGATTTAAGCATACATAGGGACAGACGCGAGAAGCGACTTTATTTTATACTAGTTGACCCGGCGAACTTCGTGTCGCCTTACCTTTTGCTATGTTGTACATGTATTATACATCTAAACCTTCCTTTTGGATCACTCTACCGATTACAAAAAACCGCATTAAAATCCGTTGCGTAGTTTTAAAGATTTAAGCATACATAGGGACAGACGCGAGAAGCGACTTTATTTTATACTATGTATTGATGATGATGATGATTCCCTACACAACAGAGCCTTAAAAATTCTTAGCAAGATTATCTAGGGCAGGGATGCCGAACCATAACGCATCAACGTGCCATTTAAAAAAAAAAAAATAGAAGGTATTGACTTTATCTGATTATTGGGAAACAATTATAAATTCTCAAAACTCCATAAATAAAGACTACAAAAAAATTGGTACCTACTACATATTGCAATGATAAAATTGTACGCGTAATTTATATTAGTAAAATTTGTGTGACTTAAATGCCAAATAACTTATATTTTGTTAGGATTGATATATGTTACTTTTAGAAGAATGCATGCTGAACAGGAGTCATCTGTTAAACGCTCACAATGTGTCTGGTTACACATTTTGTTATCAGTGACGTGCCCAAGCTATCCCTGATCTAGGGCGTCACTGACGCATATTTTTGATTTCGGCCCTGGTTTAAAAGATATTAATTATTTATCGGAAATGGCGCTAGTATCGCGTCACTACGCAACCGTGAGGTCCGTTAACAACCTATCATTAACAATTGACGGCCATCATTCAATCATTTATCAGCAATCATATTTTAATCGTCATTTCACTACAATCTTTTTTAATAGTAGATCCATTGGCCTTGTTTATCATCGATATCATGGCTCGTTAGGATTTAGGCTAATTGTTATGTGAAACAAAAACTTTCTTTTGAGTTAATTTATCAGATTCTCAAAAATCTTTTAGAAATATCAAGTTCTTTTATGAAAGACGACGGACGGAAGGCTTTTAATCTAGGTTCATTATATTATTATGCTCCAAAGTTCAGTTGGCAGTGATGTGGACAGAGATGCGTGTGCACCTAGGTTCGATTCCCGGCAGGGCGATTTTTTTTTTTGATGAATATCGATGTTTGTTTCCGGTCTGGGTGTAATGTTTGTCTCGGTATATGTTTTGGACACCCTAGATCACGATCCCGTAGTGTCTAGGCGATTAACTTATATTTTTTTTGTTGCATTCAGTTACATTTTACAGTTCAATTCAAGAATTTACATTTTAGGGCCTTTCTCAACGACCCTATTATTTTGTGACGCCTGTAGCTGTGCCGCGGTGTAACCCTCGGTTTATTTAAAAAAATTAAAAAATTAGGGAAAATAAATAGCCTATGTGTTAATCCAGGGTGTCAGCTAACTTCATACTAAATTTTATTAAAATCTCTCCAGCCGTTTGGACGTGAAGAAGTAACAAACATACATACATACTTTCAAACTATCGCGTTTATAATATTAGGTACCCAGGATTTTTACATCTTAGTTTGTTGTTTACTGTGTTTTTCTAACTTACTAAATTCATCATTACAATAAACTAAGATGTAAAATAAGTGATAAAACAGCCTTTTCTGCGAAATCTGCAAATCTCTCGTCGCATCCGTGGCCGACACGTCCGCGACCCCGACTTTCCCCGCTGCCTTGGGAAAGGGCCTTGTTCCACCGGAAGTTACGGAGATGTTTGTAAAAGTTACGTCTTTCTGAGTAAACTCATTGCTTGTGACATCTTATTATATATAGACTGGTTATTTGTATAAAGCGTTTGTTAGAGAAAAGTTTTTTTTGTAAACTTCTATAAGAAATGGTGTTAGGAATTTTTATCGCATTATTCATAAAGATCAAAAATAGGTTTAAAATAGCTTTACTGGAGGTCTACTTCTCGTCTCGTCTTACTTCTTATTAGCTTGCTGGTTACTTGTATCTTGTATAAAAAAATACCAGACGTCCAGTATAAATTGACAAGAAGCAAATAACTAATGCTCTATAACTTCATATGAATAACAGAACAGGGCTAGATATCTTATGTTTTTGCTGTTTATTACTTCTGTTTGATCACAGTCGAAAGAAATCCAATGATGGACATGGCCCCACTCAAATACATTAACCTATATCCACTTCCATCTTCACGAGGTAAGAACCCTCGACACAGATACGTCTACCTAGATACGCCCTGCTGTACCGGGCCAAAGAATAGGACTGAGGTATCCCCTGCCTGTCGTAAAAGGCGACTAAAAGGGGACCCCGGGGTCGTGGGTGTACGAGGCAGGGGCCTCGTGCATCATTCAACGGCCCCGAGAAGGACGGCGGAACGCGGGTGTCCCGTTTCCGTCGTCGAGCGTTGGGCGAGCTATCCACGCTCCGGGGGGACGACCACAATGTCCCCCCGAGAAGAGGCTCTACAGCCGATTCTGGGGGGGGGGGGGGGGGGTTGCGGAGAATTATCACTGCCCGCGACCCTCCTGCTAACAGCCGAGAAGGACACCGACACATAGCCCTGCGGCTCCCCCCGGGGCTGCAAGGTACTCGTTAGGAGTTTCCCCGCCTTAAAAAAAAAACAGGTTCTTACTAGATAGAACACCGATATACGGTAAAATACGTAAGTAATACGTCAAATAGCGCTGTTGGTGAAAGCCTTCAGCAAATGCTGAGTCAGTGCCATTTTGCACTAACTGCGACACACCATAATGCACCTGATTTTATTTAGTAATTATTTTAATTTTGAATTATAACTTTTTTATGTTTAATTTAATTTGTTTTTGTTTTGTTGATGTTAAAACGGTCTTTGTGTTAATTTTGTTTTAAATTTTTAGGTCTCATGTGTAACTGTACTGTTATGGTGTGTGTTTAAGTTGACCCAAATAAAATTTTCTTTTTTTCTTTCAAATAATAATTAGAATTATGAAAAGGCACCACACTCAAGAGTCCCGCTATTTTATCAACTTTATTTTGTGTTGGGAGTAAAATTAACTGAAAATCTCGATGTTTGCATTCTTCGGTTCCCGGCGGGGCGAAAACTGTTAAGAATGGATAATGTCATCAACTTCCATCATACAAGTTTGTGTTTACTTTTTTAAGTTCTTTATTCAAGTTTGTTTTCAAATTACATGTACTTAATTACTTAAACATTAAGCTTAAACCTAATGAGGTTTATCCGCTAATGTACAGCAAGTCTCTTATCACTAGATGCGCGTAAAGGTAAGTAAGTTATTATTATTAGTCTCTATACAAATCAATAAAGTGTTTTTTGAGGTACGGTCTACACTTCTCTTTGTTTATATTCAAAAGGCTCTTTATAGTTGTGTCTGACAAGGTATTTAAAATAGAAGGTAACAAGCATTTCCAATGCCGTTTCCGTATATATTAAAGTAATGTGGTATTACATATATTGGCTTATTTGGTAAGTTTCTCAATTTATTTGATCTTTATTTGATACTGGAGCGAGGATTGTTTGTAAGTGACCCTACCTAATTAGAAGTTCTAAGTGTGACGCGTTATTAAAACATTATCATGCAATCAATTTTCATTATAGACACAAAAAACTACAGTAATCCACAAAAAAATAAAGAAAACATCGACGTGATCATAAATGATTCAACAGAGGTCATCGACCCAGCACAATAAGTGCAATTCAGTCAGTCATTCAGACAGACAGGTAATTCCTTTTTTTTTTAAAATAACTTAGAATTGTTCAAGTGGAACCACTGTTTGGTTCAGATAAACGCTACGGGACTATCTTTACCTAGATTTCACGGGTCTAATTTTTTAGTATAACTTGCGCACTTAAAGAATTGCGGCCCTTGTGTGGGCTGTCTGTCTCTTCTCAAATCAAATAATTCTTTATTCAATATAGGATACAAGATATCACTTATTGAAAGTCAATTAGACTACATCTAATCTAATCGCTATTGATACCTTATTTGGTAAAGTATCCTATACTGTGAGAGGCGAGGTAGTTCAGGGTGCCCACCAATTGGCTCTTAACTCTTCTCTCATACTAATATACGCAAGATAGGATGCGTTCGGCCGCCATTTTGAGATCTTTTCTTTATATGCGCTGCTTATATTACACTTGTGATCTTAATCGAAGTTTAATACTTATACTAATACCAGCCGAGAGACATCCACAGATGAAAAAAGGCCTCTCCTTCAGGCCGCTAACTCACCGGGACGCCATGGGTATGTAGCCAGTCACGGTAGCCAAACAATTTGTATTGAAATGTATGGCATGTAACTTACTCATTTGAAAGAAAGAAAGAAAGCAAGAATATACATTTATTTAACGAATTAAAAGTTAAGAGGTAGACTTATAGAGTGAACAAGTTAAAATAAAATCAAAATAATAAAACCAGTGTCCACCTGCCTATTACCACAATACCTAATACAAAGTTGAGCTTATATATTCGTTAAAACGGAGTATTGACTCAGCATATGCCATGGAGATGCCATTTGACAGAGGACGGCTCGTTTAGGGGCGCCTCCAGGCGACCATCGTCGTAAGGCAAGGCAACCATTTGTTTGCCTGAGCCAATTGGTGGGCACCTTGAACTACCTCGCCTCTCGCAGTATATGATAGGATACTTTACCAAATAAGGTATCACTACCAATCAGATTAGTCTAATTGACTTTTAATAAGTGATATCTTGTATTGTATCCTATATTGAATAAATAATTTTTTAGTTTTTACATTTGGCGACGGTTTGGCGATGTCGCCATGGCGTCTCTGGGAGTTAGCTGCCTTAGATCGGCACACGGACGAACAAAATTTTGAGAAGATTTTCCAAAATCGCTACGTTTGGCAGGCGGGTTGGCGATTCGTAAGAGGCGACTAAGTGGGGACCCCGGGGTCGTTGGGTGCACGAGGCGGGGGCCTCGTGTAGTCATGTGACGGCCTCGAAAAGGGCGGTGGAACGCGGTGTCCAGTTCCGTCGTCGAGCGTAGGAAGAACCATCCGCGCTCAGGGGGGACTACCACCACCTGTCCCTCCGTGAAGAGGCTACTCAGCCAATGCTGGAGAGGGTCGCGGAGCTGAACACAAAGATCGAGAGATCTCCCGTGACCCCCTTGCAAACAGCCGAGATGGACACCGGCGAGGTTTTAGTGGGTGCGAACCCCACATAACCCTGCGGCTCCCCCCGGGGCTGCAGGGTACTCGTCAGGAGTTTCCCCGCCTAAAAAAAAATATAGGCGGGTTGGCGATCTCTTCAAGTTTTTCAACTGAGGACGCTGCTGCCCATCCTTCGGCGGTTCCCCTAGTCGCCTTTAATGACACCCGTGGGAGGAAATGGGGTGGTGGTATTCTTATGCACGATAAGGATGATGACGTTTAAATGATAATTTCACACGCATCACGCATCACGCATTGTTGGTAGGAGTTCCTTATTCATTACCCACAGATATGAGAATACATACGCCGTAGAAATAACAACGAACAAATAATTAGGTAGTTAAAATAAAATTCAAAATGTTTAGAATGCTTGGAATAGATCCACAGTTACGGTGCGTTTAAACCAAAATGTACATCGAGGATAGAGTCGCTTCACTTACCTAATAACGACTAAATAAAGTGATTCCATCTCGCTATAAAGTAACTAGGTATAAGTCGCTATGTAAACTAATCTGGTGCTACTTTTTTATACTGTTGTTGAAATAAAAATACATGGAGATCTTAAAATTAATAGTAGTTTATGCAACAACGGTGTAAAGTGGACGTATGAGGGTTTTAACCTCAACCGAGGCAAAATAACTTTACCTCCAAGGTGTATATGCTTTTTATTTCATACGACGAGAAAATTAGAACCTATGTACCTACTTACCTTTATTTATTTTGCTGACATAATCAGTTACCTTGTTTTTAAACCTAATTCAATTCAATAATTTATTTTAGTAACAATAACACAATTATGCATCATAATTGCCTAGTGGACAATAAAGAATGTAATGCAAATTCATTATTGCCGGCTATAAAGCGCATGATAATAAAGAGGAACTTTACGACTAGAGAACAGTAATCAAAAAGTCCACTTTTCGAGTTGATGGGATAAAAAAAAATCCTTTTTGATGATGATGATGATGATGATCTCCTTTTATCCCTCATCAGGGACATAGGGCTCTCAGTAAAGCTCGCCACTTGCTCCTATCCTGGGCGACTTCCTCCATTTCATTCCACGGTGCTCCAACCACAGAACAAGAGAATACAATAGAAATAGCATCATGAGCTTTTAGTACTGAAACCAGTGTGTCCAAACTCACACATATAAACCAAACGCTCACTATGAAATCCAAGCTACCATTGGTGATTAACGACAAAGCCGAAAAGATCTACATCACAAAACTTTGAAGTAGACTATGAACCTTTTTTACAAATAAACAAAGATCAAAATCAAATAACAAATAAGAAAAACTTAAGATAATGATGACATACATATGATTAAAGAATGAAATTAGGTTTTTCCAAAGACATGGTAGAAAGCTATACATCCTCTTTGCTTTAAAATCCTTACGCATTGTTCCTAGTTTTACTATTCGACGCTAGATGGAACTACAGCTTTTGTACTACCGCTACTAAACACTAGATGGCTACGTCGAAAAATGAAAAACTAAGCTAGGGATGTACATATTGCGGGAGAAAGTTTGTCGATGAGAAAAACCTATCGATATACAACTTTATTTCATATGGCTACAGTTAACAATTACTTTTTTTTACGAAAATCTATGTGTATTCTACGCAAACGGCCTTCTTGGTGATTGGCGATGTATTGGTATTATCATATGAAAAAACCAGTCGCTCATTTAAGTCAAAGTTTATTTTAGTGAACAGTTTAATTTTTATTTATTTCCAATGTCGTTTTGTATTCAACAGTTATGCTTCGCATAAATAGAGATTCAGAAATAAAAATGTGTTTAGTTATAAAATTATATATACCTACAGTACTGCAAAAGTTATAATGCGCATAGAAATCTTCATCACTGTTCGACAACGGTCGTATTCCCAAGCGACAGAAGACGATATGTATTTAAGGAGGTGAAGTGCATTTTCTGCATGCGTAATTTAGTAGCATTATGTTTTTTGATTCGGGTGTTTCCGTGAAATCGACAATTAGCGAATCTGCATGCGCATTATTAATTTTGGAGTAAGTACTGTACTTTAAATGAAGCTTTATTTTTTTATTTTTTTTTTTATTTTCTTTATTAACAAAAACCCAACAGCTTTACAAAATAAATTAGTTAAAGTAATTTTAAAACTTACAAATAAGCCAATAACAGGGTTTCACTTTGTAGTTGCATGAAAATTCTTATAACTAGCAGAAGAAAAGATATACCTAAGATTGGTATATCCTCAAAAACAAAAATTAAGCGCAAGCCATGGTGTGTTTGTGTGTGTATGTGTGTGTGTGTGTGTGTGATTGTTAGCAGTAAGAATACCTACTTAAATTAAAGGTTGACCCAAATGGTGTTATGTAAGTATTTTTGTTTTTATTTTATTTTTAAATGCATGTTTAGAATGGAAATAAAAACTTTTTATAAAAAAAATTAAACCGCCGAAAAAACTGAAAAGCATTAAATAATAGGGAAACATTTTCTATTAGGCCTTAATTTACTCACTTCTTAAAGTAATTTTGGATTACCAAGAAATTTTAAGTCGGCGCCACACCACACAAGCAAATTCATTATCTATGTAAAGCGCGATGCGCAGCGGCATACGTTTTTCGGTTATTTCTTTGAATTTCAGGTAATTTAGTGATCTTTATTCGTTGATTCTGTGGCACCGACTCAAAATTTCTTGGTAATCCAAAATTACTTTAAGAAGTGAGTAAATTAAGGCCTAATAGAAAATGTTTCCCTATTATTTAATGCTTTTCAGTTTTTTCAGCGGTTTAATTTTTTTATAAAAAGTTTTTATTTTTTGCTTTTCAGTTTTTTTTGGGCTAATTTTTTGACCCCAGCTAATCATACTTCACCGGGTGGTCGCACCCCACAAGGTGGCCACACAACCTGGTGAAGGATGAGGTTCGATCACGACCGGTCGGTGAGGCGGTGAGAAAAATATACGCGACGAATTGAGAACCTCCTCCTTTTTGTTTTTTCGTCGGTTAAAAAATATCGAATTCTGCAAAATGAGCATTATAGCTATTGGGAATTATTTTAACCAAAGTAAACAATTTAGGTAAATGGGTAGATAGACCAATAAAACAGATGGGTTTTATATTATTTTATCTTATTTAATATCGAAGTACTTACTTGCTTATTTATTACTTGCCTTAAACTCTTAACTTATCTTGTTTTTTTTTAATAATATTTAGCATTTTTTCTTCTCTAGATATTATTTATTGAAACTCCTCTTAGCTTAAGAAGCTTTCATGATGGCTCCATCTTCAAGTTCATGCTTAATATTAGTATTAGGTTCTGAGCTTGGCCCAAGGTGATCCAGTAACACAGGTCGTAAATAAATGAAAAGCACACTATTAAGAGTGACGACTTGTCTTTGTACAATACTAGTCGACCTGGCGAACTTCGTACCGCCTAACCTATTATTAGAACGTGCATGTTTTATACTTATAAACCTTCCTCTTGAATCACTCTATCTCTCTGTGTGTGTTTCGGGCACCATAGATACAGGTTCTTCCTAGTTAGGGGCTCTGAGTGTGATGTGTTATTATTATTATTAAAAAAATCCGCATTAAAATCCGTTGTAGTTTTAAAGATTTAAACATACCTAAGTACAGATGCGGAAAGCGACTTTATTTTTTACTGTGTATTAATATTGATATTGATAAACATTATTGTAATATGATGATAATGCTAATATAATTTCATTCATACGCAAGAGTCTAACTTGAAAGATTCATATAATTTCATTCGTATCCAAGAATTTAACTTTAAAGTAAATCACATTTTAAACCGAAAAAAAAGGTAGAGGTTCTCAAGTCGAAGCGTATACCTAGGTATATATTTTTTTACACTGAAAATTATTATTATCGATAGATTTTTATTATATAAAATTATCGATAGATTTTCATAATGTTGAGCAATCTCTAACTGATTTGCATTATGCTGTTGTCAAAATGTTCTAGAAAAAGTCATGAGTCTCATACCATAGATAAAGAAGAACGCTAAGAAGGTACAGTCACAGTCACAGGACTCACAGGCTTCAATGAAAATTCAATTTTACTGCTCCGGAATTAGGGTGTTTTCATTTTCTCACTTATGGTTTTGTTTTCTTGTTCATGTATTATTTCAAATTAAATTAAAATACAGTGAAATATTACTTACCGATGTAATGATACGGCATAATTAGTATTTTTAAGTCCCCAACTTTAATTTTTGCATTCCAACACAGCACAATATGGCATTTTAGTGGGTTTTTTTTTCATATTTTTCCGGGTGGTTTGTTTACAAGAAGCTTAAGGCAACTGAGGTTATCAAATCTGTCAAAAACTACACATAAGCACTGCAGAGCCCAAGTAGGCACGCGGGCTCCGCCTACTTGCGATTTCTATTTAGAGAGAGAGAGCATCTTCCTTGTTCTGTGGCTCCAACTATAGGGGCCTCTTGCTCCACCGTGCGGCGACAGGTTTGTTTCCTTTTTGATATTTAAATTAAATTATCTTTCACGGATCGGCAAGCGCAACGTAGGACGTCCACCGACCAGATGGACGGATGATCTGCGCAAGGCTGCGGGTCCACGCTGGATGCAGGCCACCTGCGATCGGTACAGATGGAGAGCCTTGAGGGAGGCCTATGTCCAGCAGTGGACGTCCTACGGCTGAAATGATGATGATGATGATGATCTTTCTACAATTTTAGAATTACTTATATATTTTTTTTACCACTTCTAAGTATTTTTAACTCTACAAATTGAATCAGTACTTGTTCGCGCGTTGTCGACTCCATGGGAGCTTCGGAAGCTTGGACCACCTGTCGTTGGACGACTTTATGCGAGACGGATTCAAACAAAGAAAGTTATTAAAGAAAATATAATAAATAAATAAATTATTTTGTAGCGTAAATAAGTGACAGGTGTAGCTTTAACTACTAAAGCAGTTTACACCGAGTTATATTAAGGCCAAGCACAAACTTGTAAAAAAAAACTACAGGCTTTTTGCATGAAAGAAGACGAGAAGAAAGAGATTAGTTTGTTTGTGTTCGTGTGATAGAAAAAAAACCATATAAGGATACATTTAGCGTTTGGTGCAGTGGCGGACACAGTCGGCGTAACACTTCCGGTTTTGCAAAATAGCTCTTGTTCTTTGGTAATACAATCTAGCGCTGACCAAACCAAATCTGTTACGTCCTCCTAGTCCGCTACTGTACTAGCAGAAATACTAAAATATTATGTTTACCTTAGTAAACAATTAAACTGGATGGCCCTTGTTTTTTTTATATAACTTCAAAATCTACAAAAAAAAAAGCTTTTGGTAACTTAAAATAGCTTTACGATGTTAGATTTTTTTTTCTTCTCAAGACCGGTAATTTTTTATTGTAGAGACAAGAGAGGAAACAAAGGAGTTCGTTCCCTTGATAAATGTTCGCAATCGCAACTGATTGATAGTGTAATGATATAACACAATAATAACTATTTTTTATGTTTTACTTCAGTGGGACATGAATTATGTATTAAAAAGAAAGGTCAATGTTAAATTTAAACTAAAATTTACAAATTTAAATCAGGTGTTAAATGTTGCATCTCGCATACAACCGGCAAGTTTTCACGCATTCCGATTTTCGTTCGAGCCCCTCTTCTCATTTCTCGATTCACGCGCGCGGTGCGAGCACGTCACTTCACTACCCAAATCGGATAAGGCTCAAAGAGTTGAAAGCCTTTGCTTAAAAAAAAGTAAACGTTACTTGCGAAAACTTTTGCCGCGTTTTGAAAACTTTGTGTTTGTGTTTTGCTGTGAGCTGTGGCCGTTGTACTTTTTTATTGTTGGATTTTAGTCAATATTTTGAATTGGTAAGTTTAATGTATATTTTTTATTTTCGTAAATTTTATGTATGTAATAAAAAATATATTATAAATGTAAAGACATGGGAAATACTTATTTAGTAAATGTCTGTCTAATATTTGTAAAAATATTTTTATTAATCTAATAAATTTTGGCTTAATAATCAACTGAAACTTAAGCAGAAAGATGCAATAATTTTTTATAATTTTTTGACAAGTTATGGAAATAATTGAAATAATGGCTTGCATCAATTATAAGGATCTTTAAGGATATTTGAACATTAATTGATACATTAAAAAAAGAATCCCATAACTCACAAATTATCACACACATAGATTGCCTGTGTCTGTGATTTTTTATACTTAAGTTACTGAGTTAGCTATGGATATTTATTGCATACATAACATGTGTGTACATGGTGTTTAAGTAAATAAGGTTACTTAATACAGAGTAGATACTACCTACCTACGACCAAGGTCGAACTAAGTGACCAAGCAAGGGTACAGAAGATAGGTTCGCGGAGTTGAACATAACGATCGAAAGATCACCCGTGACCCCTTTGCCAACAGCCGAGATGGACACCGGCGGGGTTTTAGAGGGTGCGAACCCCACATAACCCTGCGACTCCCCCCGGGGTCGCAGGGTACTCGTTAGGAGTTTCCCCGCCTAAAAAAAAAAAGGGTACAGAGATAGGACTCAAGCCCTAAAAGGTTAGGATACATTAAACTAATTGTTATCTTAAACATCGGTATCGGTACTATCGGTTCGATTTCTAAAAACGCCATGGAACATATTATACGTTTGCGACTGCGTGTTATTTTTTACATTTATTCTACACGCAAAACCTAATGTAAAGAAGAAAGTCAAAACCACATTTCCCGTTTTAATTTCCACGAAAACGCACCCTGTTTTTCACATCTGACATGCACGACAAATATATGTATGCATGTATGCACATGTTTTATGTATGCAACTGGGCAACCGGTGTCCGGAGAAGGTAAAATTCTACTTTCCTAGTAGCGTTTCCGGTTTTATGAAAGTTTAGATGATCAATTAAATCGGTACTGTTTAGTCTTAAGAGTTTCTAGAAAACTTGATTTGCTATAGAAATAAGTTTATAAACTTACCCTGTTATTCATAAAAAGTTAAAATCATTATAGTTATTTGACGTATACGTAAATTTAGACTGGACGTCACGTATTTACCATACAACAAACCAGAGAAGTAGACCTCCAGTAAAGCTACTTAAAATCTACTGTATCATTATGAATAATACGGTAAATTTATAAAAATCATCTATCGTATGTGCTTGATTTACTTACTCGACTTAATTTCCTATGTCCCCTGGATGGGGCAAAGGGCGTCTACAGTTCGTTGCCATCTCGAACGGTCTTGGGCTTCACGCTTTACTTCGCTCCGGGTCTTATCGACTTCTCTTCTGCAGTGATCGTCCGCCGCCAGGACTGCTTAGGGCGGCCACGTTTCCGCTACCCTTGGGGATTCCAGTCAAGAACTTACCCCGCTATGTGTTCCAAGTCCCTTCGGAATGTGTGGCCGATTCAATTCCACTAGGGGCATTTGCCGTATGTGCAGAGATTAAGAAGTACTGGCGGCTCCATCGTTTGCGGGTCTGATCGGCAGCATACCGCAGTGCAGTCTGGCTCGTATGGCATGACGGCTGTGACAGTGCTTCTGTGGATTCCTGTTGGTTCCTCATTCGCTTGCCTAAAGCCGATTGACAGACGATCTTGACCCATCTTGCCTCGTGCATTATAGGATACTCTATGTTTGTAGTTTACTAATTTTAGTAGAATAAGAATAAGAATAAGAAAACATTTATTTGGTTCACAAACACATAGGCATACAAAAAATTAAATAAAAAATAATAATAAGATGAGTAAGCACACCTAGGCGTCCGGTGAGCCAAACAGGTTACCGTCTCAGCATAATGTCGCACCTGGGCCGGCAGGCGACCCAGATAAGACGCTGATCATTCTGACGGCCCCTACATTGTGTGAGATACGTACGGAAATCAGACTGCTATTTGAATAAATACTAATCCTGTTATTCATAAAAAGTTAAAGAGCATTTTAGTTTTTTGACGTAATGTCAATTTAGACTGGATGTCACGTATTTACCATGCAACAAACCAGAGAAGTTGACCTCCAGTAAGGCTACTTAAAATGTACTGTATCTTTATGAATAAGACGGTAAGCATACAGTATAAAAATATTGTAGATTTGAGACCCAAAATTTAAATATCTGAGTACCATTTAGATAAGAGCATAAAATTTAAAATTATAATTATAAACATAATATCTGAAAAATTTAAACAAACAAAAATAAAAATAAAGAAATGTTGTATGTGTATAAATGTGTGGTGTATAAATGTGTGGTGTAAAAAACTGTCTTACTTAAACCTGTGAAAAAAGATTTAACGTGCTTCACGACGGAGAGGTATGTAGCAAGGGTCTGCCTTTTGAACATCAATTAGATATTTTCTGTAGCGAGATTTAAATGTAGTAAGTTATAGCTTATGACCTATAATGAATTAAATGCTTTTCCATTTAAATTTTCACTATATATATTTTATTATAATCGAGCATCCTACAAATGTGCGTAAAGAAACATATGGAAAGGGAACCAATCCAAACACTACTAACGCATAAAGTACATACACACAAAAAACTCAAATACATACTACTCTGCGATTAATCGTGCGATCATTACCTATTCATTGCATATGGTGCCGTTATACTAAGTATTTTACACTGTAGGGCATTAACGGGGGTTTTTCAATGAGTCCAACATATATTCTGTTTTACCGACGAAAAAACAAAAGGAGGAGGCTCCAAACTAGCCCCTTTTCCTGCTACCTCGAGGCTCTGTTTTCGTCCTGCAGTAGCATCATTTTATCATCGCTTTTATCTTTGCACATCATTTTTCTTGAGTTTCTGTGTCATTCGTTTGATTTTATAATAATTTTTGTTGAGTTTTTGTTATCGTTACTTTTGGAGCCAGGTGTCAAGTTATCGCGCGCAGGTTAAAAAGTCGTCAAAAATGATTTATTCAATATAGGATACATGATATCACTTATTGAAAAAAAGATATCAAATATTGAAAGTTAATAAGACTAATCTAATTGGTATTGATACCTTATTTGGTAAAGTATCCTATACTGCGAGAGGCGAGGTAGTTCAGGGCGCCCACCAATTGGCTCAGGCAAACAGATGTTTGCCCTGCCTTACGACAATGGTCGCCTGGAGACGCCCCCAAACGAGCCCTTTCAGTCAAACAGAGATATGACTGGTGGTCAGCCTAGTTTTGCCCCAAGAACTTAGCTGCGTCATCGCATCAAGTAGTATAAACCTAGCATTTCACATAGGCACGACACAATCGCATAGTTTCCGCGACATTTCCCACCTGCTGGTGTATGTTCACCACGCGAGCCTACCGTTATGGGCCTCATTATGTGACTTAGATGTTTAGCTGAGAAATTATTATGGTCTCATTGTCTACTCCACTTGAATTAGAGTAGGGTGGTGTAGCCCACGTAGTTGTAATTGTAATTTTTTGACCGTAATTGAAAGTAATGCATGGAAATTAGGAAGTTGTGTTTGCTTTAGTTGGTTGCATTGTATTCTTTGGGAAAATTTATATAATAATAATAATACATCACACTCAGAGCCCCTAACTAGGTAGAACCTGTATCTAAGGTGCCCGAAACATATACAGAGATGAACAGTACACCGAAACCGAGGGGAATGCGCGGGGAAGTGAACAAGGGGTCCACCGGCCTTAAATGCGTTCTTTTGTTTTTTGAATTCTCAAAAAAAAAAAGTGATTTTTTAAACAATTTATCCGTATGTCTTACAAAGACCTGAAAATTTCCGCCACGATAAAAAAAAGTGACCATGTATGTTAAATTTTATTAGATTATTCCTTTTCCTTAAGAAAAACGCCTTTAACGCCATCTCATTTAGTGATAAATCAGAGCAGCACGATCACGTACTATTTGTAAGAAATGTTCACACTTCGCCGGGTACCGACACTTGGCAGCGGCTGCATTCGTGACGGTAACTGCCATGAGCGGAAGCGGCGAGTTTAGCGATGAGCGTGCGTTAAATATGAGTTTGGTAAAATACTTAAATTTTAAAAAAATATAAGACAGAGTTAGTTTTGTTATGTCAATACAGAAAAAATCGAATTTGCGATCTAAAAAAAATTGTGCCATATGCATGAACCATGATCCTAGTATAGTAGCGCTACGCTCCATAAGCAAGTCGTATGGTAAGACAATACTCATTGGAGTATGTTTAAACTTTGTAGAATACAGAAATTTAACTAAAAAATATAAAACTTTAAACCTTTTATATACGCATAAGGTTTAATTTGGAACACATAACACATCTATTAATCAGATTATCATTACTTGTTTTCGTGATGAATGTTTTAGGATATTGATTGATTTTGTTTTATATTCACAATTTTAATACCTGTATAAAGTTAATATCTGTTGTTTGTCTATATAAAGTAAATAAATAAAAAAAAAACTTTTTGTTACGTTACGTAATTATCATTATTTACTTGCAAACCTTATTGATGTACCATTTTCTGAATGAAGCCTCCACAGTTGTTTTATTTTATTGTTCAACCACGCTCCGCTTACCGCTTCGCCTATATACATGGCCTTGCAATGGAAGTATGGTTTTTAATAAAAAGAGGATAAAATAGTAGAGAAAAAAACATAATTTATCTATGCTAGAGATGTTGTGGTAAAAAGTTTTGAAAAAATAAATAGATGGTGGTAATAAATAGGGTGCTTTAGTAGTTGATGTACATATATCAGCATAGAACAACGATTAAGACAACGGGTTAGAACATTGCAGGCTTAAATTGATTTTCCGAAAATAAGATGATCCCGGGCTTTGAAGGGCACGTTAAGCCGTTGGTCTCGGCCGCAGTAGTGGTCGCTATAGCCGCGGCGACTAGCTGGCCCCTGGTCACACGTAAACTCGTCCAAACGTCGTGGGTTCTCCATTCACTGATGCCTCTCGCTCATGGGATCAATCATTAGCTGGTGCTTTTCCTTTGAGGAATAGAGGCGTGAGATTTTTATTATTTATTTATTTATTTATTTATTAAACATATATGCTACATACAATTTATACGTAGTCCCACAAAACTGTTTAAACAGTTTGTCTGCGGGATCAGCTGAGTCTCGACATTATCACTGTTATACACTACTTTATAACTATAATGAATCTAAATAATACTTTTTTAACATATTTTTGAATTTTGGTTTACTAGTTTCTCTACTGCGTAAATACTGGGGCAAAGTATTGAGCAAGTATGGAAGTCGTTTTTTTAATGTTCTATCGCCATAGTAATTTCGTACTCTTGGGACTTCATACTTTCTCAGATACTGTGCCCGAGCACTATACTTGTTTATTTTAAATTTTATATTGAGATTTTTATTGCCAAAATTGTTCACTAATAAAATATATCTATGTTTTAAACTAACTGGAAGAATTTTACAAATTTTGAATAGTTTTTGGTAGTCGCCATTACAATTATTTTTAGTTTTATTACTAACAAGTAGTTTTAAAAATCTTACCTGTAGGCTTTCTAATTTATCAATATAAGATTTAAAAGTAAGACCAAAACAATCAAGGGCGTAATCGAGAATTGAGTCAACTAGTGCAAAGTATAAACATTTTAACGTGCTTTTAGGTACCTTGAAACTTAAATGGTAGAACTTACCTAGTAATATTCTTAATTTACTACATATATAATCTATATGATGAGACCAAGAGAAATGCTTATCAACTTTAACACCGAGATATGTAACACAATCTACTTCTTCTATTTTTTTACAAATACAATTAATATTGTTATTATGGATGCAGTCGAAGCTGTGCGTTAACATAGGCATTGGAGTATCTCTAATAGGCATATAAGGTGAATTTATGATAAGAAGCTTAGTTTTATCAGCATTTAGAATTATGCCATTATCGTGAGACCACTTTACAACAGCATCGATGTCCTGCTGCACCAGCTTGCATGTTTCATCAAGGTTTGTGCCAGCGCGTAAGGTGCACAACTCGTCTGCGAACATATGAGCTGTGCAGTGACGCAATACTCCACATAGGCTATTCACATGCATCAAGTAGCAGACAGGGCCACATCCCGATCCCTGCGGCACCCCACAGCGCACATCCGTATTGTCGCTAAAAGTGTCTCCTATCTTCACCTTATAAGTACGTGATGTAAGATAATCGCGGAACCAGCCATTTAATGGAGGTCCTATCCCGCATTCGTCCAATGCATTTAAAAGCGTTTCTGTTTCCAAAGTATCAAAAGCTTTTTTAAAATCATAAAAAATTGCAACAACAAATTTTTTATCTTCCAAATAACAATTAATCTCGTCTGTAAATTTTGATAATAACGTGTTGGTACTTTTACCTTTCTGAAAGCCGTGTTGACATTCGTCTAAAATTATGTTTTTTTGTAAATAATTGCCTACCTGGTTAACAATGGTTTTTTCTATTATTTTATCAATACTGGAGAGAATAGCTATTGGTCTATAATATGAAAAAATTTTACGATCACCTTTTTTATGTATTGGACGAACTACGGCCTCTTTAAGTTTACTAGGAAAAATATTGTTACTAACACTCAGATTAATTAAATTAGACAAGACAGGGCTTACCTTATCCGTTACAAGTTTTAAATCGGACATGCGAACGAGATCACTACCTGGTGCTTTTTTCATATTCATATTGTTTATAACGCGTTTTACGGATCGGGTAGTAACCGGTTGCCATCTCATGCACACCTCCGCTTTTCTCATATAGCTGTCTCTGTCTAGAAATTTAACATTACATGGGTGTTTTATCTGTTCGATTTCGTTTGAAAAACAAGATGCAAATTTATTACATATACTTTTAGTATCGCCGTGTTTACTCATGTGTGTTAGAATTAAATTATCTATAGGTTGCTTATTATTGCCTAGTAAGTAGTTAATTTTTTCCCATATTTTTTTAATATTCTTATTACAATCTTCAATAGTTTTCTTATCATAAATATTTTTACATTTGTTAATAGCTTTAGTACATTTATTTCTATATTTCGTGTAGTTAAGTCTTTTTAGCATGTTTTTAGGGTCATCACTCCACACTTTAAATAATCTATCTCTTTCACTCATCATTTTCCTCATATTACTATTTAACCATAATTTATTATTTCGCTTACAAATGACAGGTATAGGCTTCAACTCAGAGCATTCTAGATAAATATCGGTAAACATCTTAATAAATTTCTTATACAAAGTTTCAGGGCACTGTAATTTACAAAGATCTTTAAAATTCAATGCTAGTATCTTTTCTCTAATAAGTCGATTATTCATAACGAGTCGAGCTGCAGGCTGCGTTGGAGCGGGGATAGATATGTTTTCATTCTGTGACTGTGTTGCGCGTTTCCATTGTATTGCTACCGCGATGAGGTAATGGTCGGATATTTTGTGCTTTATGACCGCTGAATCAATCCATGCTGATGGCGATCTGACGTAGATATGATCTAGGCAAGATTCTACTAAATTGCCCATAACTATTTCCCTACGAGTCACGTCATTAATACATTTAACGAAGCCAAACTCAGACAATAAGTTTTCGTAAATATTTACGTGATTGTTTTGTTGGTTGAGTAGGTCTATGTTTATATCTCCACAGAGTACTACTTTGGAAGTTCTTGGTATGCTATTTAATATTTTACGGAACTCAACTAGAAAATCTTTAATTTTATCTTTATTCTTAAAACGGGGTGGTCTATAGATTGATATAAGGTAAATTACTTCGTTTCTGCATGTTAGTGTAATGGATACGCACTCTGCCGATGTAAGTATCGCGTGCGCAGCTATCCCGCTCTCGCGCGCCGCGAGCTCGACTCTAGTGTACACTATCACACCACCTCCACTACGCCCGTTACGAGTGTAGGCATTTACATGAAATCCAGCAATACGAAAAAATGACAGATTTGAAAAATTTATATTCGGTTCAGTTATCACTAATACATCTATACGATTTAGGTGCTGGCTTAGAACTAACAACAGCTGACTGAAGTTTTTCTGTAAGGAACGAATATTAATATGAACAACACATAAGTCCGCAGCATTTTCAATACGATTAATCCAACAATCGAGGTTTTCTACACAATTATAGGTGTTAGGTCCATCCAATATGGAGTCAATTTCGCATAGGTCCGGGAATTTTAATGCAAAATTTACACATTATAGAAACAATAAACAATATAAACGAAAACTGATGGTTCACTTGAGGTTATTCAAATCACTTTCCGAGCGGACGTAGGTAGTCTTCTCGCCGTCTGATTTCTTTACAAGGATTTTTCCATTGGACACCCAAATATATTTGTAGACGCCACGTAGGTGTTTCTTAGTAGTCCACAGAAGTGCTCGCGTAGACTTCGTCAGATCCTCATTGATGTAGATCTTGTCTTGAGCCTGTCCGCCCGATATTTTGTCACTTCTAATGTTTAACAATTTGCGGCGTTGCGAGAGCCAGTTGTCTCGCGAATTTGTTCCAGAGGTCTTGAATCCTACAATAATCGATGCAGGCTTTCCTTCTTTTACAGGTCTACGTTTAGCCCACTCAATATCCGAGCTGTTTACGTTGATTGTCTCTCCGATTTTAGCAACAATCGCTTGTACGTTTTCGCCGGGAAGCTGTTCGATGCCGACGATTTCTAGGTTATGTTTTAACATTGATTGCTCGAAATCGTGCACTTTTTGTTCAAGTACAGCGTTGCACTTCTCTAGATGAGTGCATTTATTGTTGATGCCTACTATAGTTTTTTCCATCTTCGTAATTTTTTCTTTGGATTGCTCGTGTTCCTGAATTAAAATATCGTATTTATCGGATAGCAAGTTCAAGCTCTGCGTGATTCCATCCAAGTGCTTCTTAAGCCCAGGAATAGCACCGACTTTCTTCTGGATATCCTTTAGTATCTTAGTATAATCCTGTGTATCTTCCTCTATCTCCTCTTCGTCAGATTCTTCTTCCTCGCAGTTATTGCAATGAATGCGATTTCTTCCATTTTTTATGTCCGCTGCTAATCCTTTCACACAACTCCTATGGAAGGTTCCTTGACACGGACCCTGACACAAGAAGTGCGATCCTTTTTTAGCGAGCACTTTCTTACATTTCTGACACTCCATTATAGTTCCAGGTTTAAAAATATTTCACTAACACAAAAAGGTCGCGCGGGCGCAAGCGACAGATAGGTATCCTGCGCACGTACTCGCCGCTCGATCATCCGAGCGAGACTGAACTGACTTATGTTTTGTTAAAAAAAAAAAACGATATGGTCCCAGATTGGTCCCATAGAATATTATTGAAATTTCTAGATGACGACATGTGTTTTGACTAAAATACCATCCTTACTCCTTACCATTTACTCTGATGCAGATTTTTCATTATAAGAGTGTTATATGACAAGTTATGTAGAATGTAACAATGTTGTCTTGAAAACCGATTAAGATAACGTAGAGATAAAAAGTCGAATAAATTTTCTGCTCAGTGCAGTGAACATACACTTGCTTGCTTCCACCTCTATAATACATAATGTAGATTAGTTTAAGACTTGGTAAGTATGGGAGTTCCGCTTTGGATGAGTTAATTAATTACCTACTGTTTGTAATTTCAAATAAGTAATTAAATCATAACATTGGTAACCTTTGAAAACATAGAGGAAACTGCGAAGGTTTTTGTATGGCTGGATGGATTCTTTTTGTTTTTAAACAAGTTACTATGAGACGTGATTTAAAATCACAAATATATTTCCCTAGTACCTTTACTATTATTATTGTAAATGCGAAATTAACTATTTCTGTCTGTATGTCAGGTACGCTTGACTCCTAAACTGCGAAAACGAATTTGTATGAAAATTTGTATTTACCTTAGAATCACGAGGCTTTTTTATGCTCAATTTCCACAGGACAAGAAAAAAATCACTTTGCGAAAGGAAAAATGGGCAGGCTTGGGTAAACTATCTTCTCAAAGGGTTTACTCTAAAAGTGTAGAGAAGAGAGAGACCCTTTGTGGCGCAGAAGCACATTGTAAAATATGCTGTTGCATAAAGTGGTTGGCATGATTTAGAGCTCTATCAACTCTTAGTTATACAAGTCATCTAGTAATAATACAATTTTCTTTTCGCAGATACCCTCAATCTCCAAAAATGGGCTAGCGCACTATGGAAACTCAATCCTACACAAACATGAACGAGAGTCGAGAACGCATTCGGCGCGAGCGAGACAGAGAGAAGAACACATATACCTCTCCTCGTCTTGCATTGCGTCGCGTGCTCCTATTGGCTGAGGGACGTCAGTTTAGGGAAGCTGCGACAATACTCGCGCGCTTAGGACCGGGTGTGCTGCAAAGTGTCGCGTGCGAGCTCCCGATTGATTTGCTGATTGAAGCTTTGCCTCATTCCGCTACTTTGATTGAAACTCTATTGAACAGGTGAGTCAAGGATTGTAAGGATTATTAAATTAGAGAAAAAAAATCAGAAAAATATCTCTTTAACCATGGGAAATACCAAAATTCTCCTTTCTACATGACACTAGATAAGTGTATTACTTTTTGTTTTTGGGTAACTTGTTGGCAGACCAAGGAAATCAAATAAGTGTTGTTAAAAGTTGCCACTTTAGGCAAAAATCAAGTAAATTATTCTTAAACTCAGGCTTAGGACTACATTATAATACTTTAGAAATCCCAAGTAAGATTAGTGTCATCACATTTGTAGTACTTATGTTCCATGGTTGAGAAATTATTATCTAAATATTTCTGTAATTGGCATGTATAAAAGACCTCATAATGGAAATCCCACTTATCTCCTTTCTTTTATAAAAAAAAAAGATTTAGGGAAAACAATTAGAGAAATCACTTACTTTTATTTTCACTACCTATACTGATGGAGCATTACTTTAAAACACTCGAAATCACTCACCGAAACGATCGGTCCAAATCACTTGACCGAGTTACCGAAAACAAATATTTTTACACCGACTTTATTTCAAAAGGTGATATTGGTATAAGAAATTGTTTGTTTTAGCAGAAAGCCGAGTTATGTCGCTGTCTTGCCCTGACTAAGCAATTTTTGTGCAAACGAACGGACGTTCTTGTAAATAATTTAATTGGCAACATTTTTTTAATTTCCTTTATTAAAATACTTAGTGTAGAAAATAGTGTAGTGCTAAGAAGGTCGCGTTGTTCAATTAATCAATACAAAGTATAAACAAAGTCGCTTCTGGCGTCTGTCTGTCGCTATATATGCTTAAATCTTTAAAACTAGGCAACGGATTTTGATGCGGTTTTTTGTATTAGATAAAGTGATTCAAGAGGAAGGTTGATATGTATAATACATGGATAAAATAGTAATAGATAAGGCGGTACAAAGTTCGCCGGGTCGACTAGTAAAAAATATATTAATAACATCAAATCAGAAATGAATGGATCCGCAGAAGAACGAAAGTCCGCAAAGAATTGCGAAACTTAAGTAAGCGGTACATAGCTCGAAGAACAGATGGTCGCTGAGGCAAAAAAGATCTCGAGCGGCGACCACGAACCGGAAGACGCAGAGTAGGCAGACCACCCATAAGGTGATCAAACGACCTGGTGAAGGCTGCGGGAATACACTGGATGAGGGTCGCTCAAGACCGGTCGCTGTGGCGTTCTGTGGGGGAGGCCTATGTCCAGCAGTGGACGTCTTTCGGCTGGAATGATGATGATGATGATTTAAATAACGCATTGCACTCAAAGCCCCTAACTAGTTCGAACCTGTGCCTAGTCTAGGGTGCCCAAAAGTCATACTAAAGCCCAGCTGGCGAAGAAGTCACACTCGAAATATCTAACTGACTGCTACGTGGCTCAGTTGGCAGTGATGTGGACTGAGAAAACGTGTGCACCTGGTTTCGATTCCCGGGGCGGGGCGAAAATTGATCAATGTTTGTTTCCGGTCTGGGTGTAATGTTCGTCTCTGTGTATGTTTTGGGTACCCTAGATACAGGTTCTTCCTAGTTCGGGGCTCTGAGTGTGATGTGTTATTATTATTATTATCTAATGACTATGCCACAAAAAATAATTTAACAAAAAGTATGAGTATATTTATTTCAAAATGCATTTGTTATCTAACCCGGTATTTGCACTTGGCTGGTTTCGAGGTCGATGTATCATCGTACTCATATCTGTTGTACGAACTTATTTGAACCTTATGCTAACGAAAATAGAGTTCAATTAAATACTTAGTTGACCTTGTAAGTTATGGATTATTCTAATTTATTGCATTAATTTTTAAGCTTCCGGGTACTCGTCCCGGGAATTTATTAATATGACTATTCCGTCCGTCCGTCTGTCAAAGGCTTAATTAATCTTAATGAAATGTTTGCACGATATTTTTCTTGATGTCCTAAAAATATTGACAAATATTAAAAACTTCAAAAATTACGTAAATGTAGAGAAAAATGCAAAAAACTTGGTTTTTTACCCAATTTTGTAGAGCCTCTACTGAGAAACCGACCTGGTTAAAAGGTACCTACCAAATGATTAGCAATCGCAACTTCACATAATGTACAATAACTACAAATACTGAAAAATATGCCTTTTTTTTTTTTTTTAGGCGGGGAAACTCCTAACGAGTACCCTGCAGCCCCGGGGGGAGCCCGCAGGGTTATGTGGGGTTCGCACCCACTAAAACCCCGCCGGTGTCCTTCTCGGCTGATAGCAGGAGGGTCACGGTTAAGCCTGTGGAATTCTCCCCCCCAGCATTGGCTGTATAGCCTCTCCTCGGAGGGACACGATGGTTGTCCCCCCGGAGCGTGGTAGCTTTCCCAACGCTCAACGGCGGAAACGGGACAACCGCGTTCCGCCGTCCTTCTCGGGGCCGTTATATGACTACACGAGGCCCCCGCCTCATGCACCCAACGACCCCGGGGTCCCCTCTTAGTCGCCTCTTACGACAGGCAGGGGATACCTCAGTCCTATTCTTCGGCCCGGTACTGCAGGGCGTTAAAAAAAAAAAATGCCTAAGCTAGCCAATTTTACACAATAAATTTCCCTCTCGGAACCTTCTCTGCTGACCAAAAGCGGCCGTTTTTAGCAACAATCGGTTTCTTTCAGTGGTCTTTAACCTAAAAGCTAAACAATGCCCTAAAAATACTAGGCTGAATTATCTAGGGGAATGCTGTTTCACATTTTTGATATTTGCCTTAGTTTAGAAGATATTTTTTTTTTCTCGGGTGGCCGCTACTTTAGCTGTGCTATGCCTCATAATCATTCAAGTATTTATTTAGACAGAGACCAGTTATTATACTCTCGGTATTCTTTGCTGCGCTTTGTAACATGGGCCTAAGATTTTAAATATTGTTCGGCAATCACGCCTAAACTACTGGAACAATTTAAATGAAATTTGGTTCAGAGATATTCGAGTCTAGAACCTGAGAAAGTACATAGAATTTTTATTACGAAAATCCCACGGGAACGGAGGAAAATATTGCGTAGTCAAAGCCGCGGGCCGAAAAAGATAAAACTTGATTAATTATATGTAATACCAGGTAGCGGTACAGTACTTTGATAATGTAAGTAATCAGAATGATAATTCAATTCTTTCAAAGATTTTTGTAAAATCATCCAACTGGTATCATCAAAATATCATAGCAAAATGAATAGTCATCGAAGGTCTTAGTGAGATACTGTTTCCTGTTAATTATTTATAATTATGTTATTTTTATAATAAGTAACGTTACTTTTCTTTAAAAAAAACATATTTCTTATACCTACTTTACTCGTTCTTTACTTTACTTTCTCAGCTAATATTAAATCTGAAGTCACGTTCAAAAAGACTTAAAAATTCTTAGAATCAAAAATTGTTTTCATTATACTCGACTTTGTCGATTATTACTTACAAAACATTCAAAGTATATGTAACATAATATTATATTTTTAAATCCATTCTAAATGACGGCGATATATAATTTTAATAAAATATAAGGCATACTTTTATTAAACAATCTAGTGCCTTCGATTTGGTCTGCGCAGGATCAGTATCTGAGTTAGTATTTCGATATGTTTTTTATCTTTATAAATTACTAGAGGCTGCCCCGCGGTTTCACTCGCGCAGATTTCTCATAAACACAAAAATCCATTTTTTATTAACACGTTTTTTCCCGTTCCCTTGGGAATTTCGGGAAATCCTTTCTTAGTGCTCACCTACACTCCCTAAGGAACCGACATGCCAAATTTCAGCCCGCTACGCCCAGTAGTTTCCGCTCTGCGTTGTCTGTCAGTCAGTCAGTAACGAAAGAGTTTTATAAATTTAGATTGTAGCCTGTGTTATTCTGATGTATATTATTAGCTATTATTATTGTAAATTTTCATTAAAATCCTTTCCTGAAAGAGTAACAAACATACTTACGACCTCTAACGTTTATAACTTTGACTGCTCCGTAGCTCAGTTGGCAGTGATGTGTACTGAGCAAGTGTGAGCACCCGGGTTCGATTCCTGGGCGGGGCGAATATTGATATGATAAATATCGATGTTTGTTTCCGGTCTGGGTGTGATGTTCGTCTCTGTGTGTGTTTCGGGCGCCCTAGATACAGGTTCTTCCTAGTTAGGGGCTCTGAGTGTGATGTGTTATAAAAAAAAGTGTTATTAATAGTATTAAATAGTTATTTGAAGGGGTGGGTAGATGGCTGTGGCTTATACATACACCTAACAAAAAAACGTCATGCCTTTTTTTTCGAAAATAAAAGTAGAAAACAAAAGTAATTTTGCCAAAAGGAAATCCTTTCCTACGCCTTTCATACTCATACGAAGTAAGGTCGGACGTGAAAGTACACATGAGATGAACAAAACCGGTCTAGACTTTCATAAGCTTCCTGCAGGTGGTTTCTGACCAAGGCGGTAATAAATCAAAGGAGTCACTCAGCTCATCATACCTTAAATTTTTCCCAAAGCAACATATGGGTCGAAATCTCAAAACATTAATTTAGCTGTCTCGTACATTGACCCAATCAGCTGATCGAACGAAATTCATTCATTCATTCAAATAATTTATTTCAGAAATTTAGGTTTCCATAGCTTGTTAGTAAAACACTTAACTTACGTTAGTAAAAAGCAAAATAAATTAAAGCCTAAACTATTTACAATTTTGTGTGAAGCTGCACCCAATGCTGTAGCATAGGAGAGTCCCACCTGTCTATAAATACCTTCAGGAGTCCGTTGGTGCTCCCGCGGAGGCGTGCTAGCGTGGAGACGCATCGTTTCCTAATGATGGCATAAAAGTCATCAGTGTGTGCCTCCGCAAACATCCCCGACGCACTGCATCTCCACGGGAGCCCCAATAAAAATGTACAAAACAGATTTTTTTTTTAAATTTCGAGCCATGTTCGATTATGATGAATATTGATTGATTATTTCGGGCACCATATGAATTTTAATTGTAAACTTTTACCCTCTTATTCATAAAAAGTTAAAGAGCATTTTAGTTATTTGACGTACCTATGTCAATTTAGACTGGATGTCACGTATTTACCATACAACAAACCAGAGAAGTAGACCTCCAGTGACGCTACTTAAAATCTACTGTATCTTTATGAATTTACACTTAATAACTGTTTGTTTCGTAAATAAATAAATAAAAATAAAAAATGAATAAGACGGTTAGTCTCTACCTCAAGAGAGACAGTCATACTAAATTATAAAGGTGGTTTTAACCATACAGCTTTACGATTCCACTAACGGTTTAGATCTGAAATTCTTATACTCTCCAAAATGCATTATTTTAAAGTTTTTGCATATAATAATAATTATTATGACTCTATATAATAAAAACAGCTAATCCAAAAAAGGCCAAATCAATAAAGAGGACCATTGAAAAGTATTACGCAAACTTAAAAAAAAAAACTTAAATTTCGCAACTGTATGAGAAATTCAAGTGCAAATATTTGACTCTAGACTGTCCGTTGCATAATATTGTTGACAATAGATGATAATTGAATTGTAATGGCTGCCAGAGAAAGGCTTATCTTAGTTTACTCTAATCTGCTTCAATTGTACCAACATAAACTCGGTTAAACGTGAGTCCGGCTCAAAAAAACACAGAAAAAAACTATTTAATTCTTGCATTCTCATAAAATTCCAAGTCCCCATACATCTCGGAGCGACGGAACCACTTTCGCTTGTCGCCGACGGGTTTTCACAACTTCAGAGGCTCCGACTAAAGAAATGTTAAATTTTTAAAGATCTTGTTAACATTTTTATTTTGACGGTGATTACTTTTGAGATTGCGTTACTTGTTAATTTTATTGAATTTGCGAATCAATACATGGTCATTATTACATAGTATAAAACAAAGTCGCTTCCCGCGTCTGTCCATGCTTATATTTTTAAAAATGTGCAACGGAATTTGATGCGTTTTTTTTAATAGATAGAGTGATTCAAAATTCAAAAGGAATGTTTATATGTGTCGTAGTAATATTTGATAATTAGGTTTTTTGCAAAAAAACTAGGGATTTTGCGAAAACTCGTATAATTTGATTTAAGATTAATTTTTTTCAATCATCCTGACATAAATCAATTTTTTTTGCAAAAAACCTAGTATAATTGAAAACTATGAAACCTTCCTTTACTCTGATTGGCTAGATTATTGCTTGCTGGTAAACTCTTATTCTGATTGGTTCGTTAAAATATCCTTTGACGCTACAGAGAACCAATCAGAATAAGCAAGCAATAATCTAGCAAATCAGATTAAAGGAAGGTTTCATAGTTTTCAATTATACTCGGTTTTTTTGCAAAAAAAATACTTTATGTCACGATGATAGAAAAAAAAGTAATGCTTATATCAAATTATCCGGGTTTTCGCAAAATCCCTAGTTTTTTGCAAAAAACCTAATTATCAAATCTTACTCCGACATATATAGATTACATGTACAACATGCTTATAGATCATCATCATCATCATTTCAGCCGTAGGACGTCCACTGCTGGACATAGGCCTCCCTCAAGGCTCTCCATAGATAGGGCGGTACAAAATTCGCCGAGTCGACTAGTTAAATAAGAATATGATAGTTTGTGTGTAGTAAGTAAACATGTAGTAAGTATTTTTTTATTCTTTTTATATTTTAGCGGTTTCATGGCGGAATACTACCACATTTTATATTTTTTTCGATGAGCAGCCGTTTACGACTTATTTACAAAAAACTAGAACAAGGTAACATAGATTTCCGGTGACATAATTTATCAAAACCGCCAACTAGTTTCGGACCCTGTTCAATTCAAACAAATAAACAATCAAATCTTTCCTCTTTATAATATGAATAACTAGTAGACCCGGCGAACTTCGTACCGCCTAACATATGTCTAAATTGTGCATGTATTATACTTATAAACTTTCTCGTCGAATCTCTCTATCTATTAAAAAAAACCTCATCAAAATCTGTTGCATAGTTTTAAAGATATAAGCATACATAGGGACAGACGCGGGAAGCGACTTTATTTTATACTAGCAGCCCGTCCCGGCTTCGCACGGGGTAGACAATTTAGTCATATGTTGTTTTGGCCGGAGACAAAAATACAGCCAGATCAGATCGACGAAATAATCGTCGCTGAGCTGCCTAATAAAGACGAAGACTCACTCCTGTATTTCGGCCCAACCGACTGAAGATGTCGGTTGATGCGGGCAGCTATGACTCTGTCGAAGAGCTTTCCCGCCTCGTCCAACAGGGCGATAGGCCGGAAATCTGACGGAGCGACAAAGTCGGCGAGCCGGCCCTCTTTTATGATGAGGACCAGCTTGCCCGTTTTTCACTGCAGAGGACACACCTTGTTCCTTACAGATGGAGAACAGGCTGCGGAGCCAAATCTCCAACGCCTCCAGCTTCAACGACAGGAACCAGGCCTTGGCTGGAATTCCATCCAAGCCTGGTGCCGTCTTTTTGCCGCGGAGGCGCTCGGCCGCCGCTGCCAACTCTGCCTCTGAGTGCCGCAATGGGCGGCTAGGGGAGAAGTACGCGCTGAGTAGCAGCATCTCCCCCAGCATGCAGGACACGAAACCCTCTCCCCGCGTTATACTCTCCGGCCGGAGCACGTGGTCCGCGGAGGGACGAACGGCTATGGCTGCGAGGCCTGAGCGGTCCGAGATCCATCCGTTGGGCACAAATCCTCCCAAATAGCAGGGCTCTGCCGCCACCGCGACGTGAATTGCCACTGCGCCAGACTCTGCATGAACAGGTCCATGGCTGTGGCGCAGTGGTTCAAGTTCGCCTGCAGGATCCGGTTGGCCATTACTGGCCCTGAGGCGGAACGACATCCATGGCCACCGCGAATTGGCTATCGGCGGTGACAGGCCTAGGGGGAGCACCGGGCCCCTTCCCCTTTCCTTTGGCCCCTTGGCTGGTCTTGCCGCAGCTGCCCAGACTGTTTAAGGCAAGCTGGCCGCTCGCCTGGCAGAGCGGGCATCTCACCTCAGCCTCGCAGTTTCGGGCAATGTGCCCTGGTCGACTGCAGCGGTAGCAGAGGCCACTGCGGTCGTTCTGCGAGGTGCAGTCTGCCCGGAGGTGCCCCGTCTCCAGACACCGAAAGCAGCGCCTCGTACGCCGCGGGAGGAGCCTAGCCCGGACAATGCTCCATCCGAGCTTGAGTTTTCCGGCGAGTGCGATCTTCCGCGCCGCATCTGTCGGGCAGCGTACCCACACTGCGTTGGACTTTTCCAAGGCCGTCTACTTCGGCCCTGGAGTAGGGGCACCCAGGACTGGAGCAGCCCGCTCCTTGTCCCTGTTCCTCTTCTTCTTCCTCTTCTTTTTCTTCTTTTTGCTCCTTCCGGCCCCCGTCACCAGGGTGCAGCCATCATCATTTGCCGGACCAGTAGGAGGAGGGACGTGGGGGGCAGAAGAAGTGCCCGCCTCTGGTTGCCAGGCGGGCGCTCGGGTCTTCGGGGCTGGAGCCGCTCTGGGCGCCGGGGCTGCTCGTGGGGCCGGTGTGGCCCCACGAGGGGTCGCGGCCGCTTTGGCTTTCGGGGTAGCTCGAGGGGCCGGGCCGATCGAGGCACTGGAGCCGAGGGGGCTCTGTCCGCCGCCAAGGACGGCCGAGGTCGCTGGGCCGGGAGGAGGCGCTCGTCCAGGGCCTCCAGTCGCGCGTTTAACATGGTCCAAAACTGGAACATCATGTCGCGTTTGACCTCCAAGTTGAGGGCGGAGGGGGCTCCAGACCGAGCAATCGTCCGGAGCTCCTCCATCTCCCTTCGGAGGAGGGCCATTTCTCCATGGAGGCTCCTCGCCTCCTCCCGGGCTGCCTTCGCCTCTCCCTTGAGGCGAGCGTTCTCTGCCGCGAGCAGACTGCTCTCCTCAGAGGAGGTTCTGTTCCTCAGCTCCTCGGTATTCCGAGAGATGGAAGCCGATGCGGCTACCCCCCCCCCCCCCCCCCCCCCCTCCTCCTCTCCATCCCGCCCGCCTCGATGCCCGGCGCGCTTTTTAGACTGCATCGCAAACAACGGCCACGGCGCTATGGCGGTTTTGTTTACTGTTTGATTTTTTTAATTCGTAATATCTTTTGAATGGAAAGTCCAATTTTAATAATTTAAAAACTATTTTATAGGTAGTTAAATGATCTTGACCATAAAATAATTAATTTGTATAAGGATTAATATAAACACATAAATAGCATGGTTTGAATTTGGTTAGCATTTTTATTAATGTTTAAAATGAAAAAAGTTGTTGTAGTGACATAGCTACAATAGTTGGACATATGCTACCGCGGAGTTTTTTGTAGACATTATGATGTTCTTCAATATTGTTGTACATTATTTTGTTCTATCGCTAATAGTTTCGGCAGCGCATTCGACGAAAGACATTTTAAGACTCATTTTTCTACACCTTCGGTTATATTTTTCAAATTTTACCAAGGATCCCTAATTTTTATCAAAATGAAATGTAGCCTATGTCAAATTGGAAGAATGTAGCATTCTATTGGTGAAAGAATTTCTTAAATCGGCCCAGTACTCTTTGAGCCTATTCATTACAAACATACAAACATACAAAAATAGGTACAAATCTTTCCTCTTTATAATATTAGTGTAGACTATGTACTAGAGGCTGCCACGCGGTTTCTCTCGCGCAGATTTCTCATAACACAAAAACCCATGTTTTTTCTCGTTCCCATGGGAATTTCGGGAAATCCTTTCTTAGTGTTTACCTACACTCCCTAAGGAACCTACATGCAAAATTTCAGCCCGCTACGACTTTTCGCTACGAAGTTTCGGCTCTGCGTTGTCTGTCAGTCAGTCAGTCAGTCAGTCAGTAACGGAAGAGTTTTATATATATTGATATTGATGATGTAGCTGCGTAGACAAGTGCCATTAACCTTGTTCGGGTATTTTCACGCGGAGCTCGCCGTGGGCGGGAGAAACCGGCGTAAATCACGATACACCGGTTGTCAATATAAGGGACTTTACATATAGAGCGGTCAGGACGCTGCGTTTTGCTTTTGTACCAAGTAATAACAGTATTATATGGTTATTTCTAAACTTTACAGGCGAAACCCACAATATAGCTGTAATTATTAAATTTACTTATTTTTTTTATTTGTTATTGACTATTAAAGTTTTTCACCGAAGGATACTGCTACCCGTCCTTGTTTCCTTAGTCGCCTTTTATGACACCTATTGTGAGATGGGTAGTGTTATTCAATGACTCCTATATGGCTAATAAAATTATAAAAATAGTAAAAAAAATATGAAATAAAGACGAACCATACTAGAGCGGGCATCTTTTTAGACGGGGTGTGCTGCACACCCCGTCTAAAAAGATGACAGTCAAATTATAAAGTTCTGGGACTCTAGTCTCTTAAACTTACGATTAAACTTCTATTCTATTATTATTCTACTATTACTCTATTACATTTGTGTCAAAAATTGCGAGTCTCGTAACTTTGATCGATCATTATAGTATAGCAATAGAATATGGATAGCAAGCTATAAAAAAATCTGTTTTTTTTTTACCTAAATAGTGAATCCTGTTTTATGTTGTGAATCCGGACGGGCGTAGTGCAACTGTCACTTAATATCAATCAATATTGACATATATAATGTCAGTCGGACGTAATCATAACATTATCTTATTATGGAGCAGACTACCCTTTTTGGTCAATTCCAATCTATTGCGATACTACTGCTATAGTTATAGCAAAATTGATTACGAGACTACCAAATGTGTATATTCTTGCGATTAACGTACTGTTTCTACTCTACTTTTATTCGACAGTTACGTTTTGCGCGATGCGACTAAGGGCCCGGGGCCGATTTAGCTTACTTTAGTTTTGAAATATTTGTCATAGTCCAAGGAAGTTCTAAACGGAGATAAAATATGGAAAAGTCACCATTTCGCGCGGACGAAGTCGCTGGCACAGCTAGTAATGAATAATAATGTGACTCAAAAAGCGTGGACTTTGATTCGACCGTCCCTTGTGTAAGAACCCTTATAAAAGTTCTCGGAAGTTCTCTTGCTCGAACTTGCCGCCCAGCGAAAGTTATCAGCATACGGCAGATAAATAAAAGCGAAACAAAAACCGAAACCAGTTTATATTAATGCCTTTAAATTATAGAGGAATGAGTTATACCTGAGTCTTTTTATTCCATTTTTGACCTCATTTCGGAGACGGCGCGGCGTCTGACGCGTGTCGGTTACCCAATTTTATGTTCTTACTAGTATAGTGTGATCCCGCATCTTCACTCGTGATTTAATAATAATAATAACAATAATAACACATCACACTCAGAGCCCCTAACTAGGAAGAACCTGTATCTAGGGAGCCCGAAACACACACAGAGACGAACATCACACCCAGACCGGAAACAAACATCGATATTCATCATATCAATATTCGCCCCGCCCAGGAATCGAACCCGGGTGCTCACGCTTACTCAGTCCACATCACTGCCAACTGAGCTACGGAGCAGTCAAATTGAAAATGTTAACGTATTTAATCAATATATATAAAACTCTTCCGTTACTGACTGACTGACAGACAACGCAGAGCCGAAACTACTGGGCGTAGCGGGCTGAAAATTTGCATGTAGGTTCCTTAGGGAGTCTAGGTGAGCACTAAGAAGGGATTTCCCAAAATTCCCATGGAAACGGGAATAATCGGGAATTTTATGTTTATGAGAAATCTGCGCGGGAAAAACCGCGGGGCAGCCTCTAGTCATACCATAAAATACCACCCACCACCCCATCTCCTCCCGTGGGTGTCGTAAAAGGCGACTCAGGGTACAAAAAAAAGGGCAGGAGCAGCATCTTTCGTTGATTTATTTGAATGGAAGCCAAGCCGTACTGCGATCGCCAACCCGCCTGCAAAGCGTGGCGATTACGGCAAATCTCCTCCGCAATGTTTGTCCTTTTGGCTATCTGTGGGGGAGACTTTTGACCAGCAGTGACGTCTAGTCTACCGGTTGTTATGATGAACACAAAAAGGCACAAATAATCAATATATATAAAACTCTTCCGTTACTGACTGACTGACTGACAGACAACGCAGAGCCAAAACTACTGGCCGTACAAGGCTGAAATTTGGCATGTAGGTTCCTTAGGGAGTGTAGGTGAGCACTAAGAAAGGATTTCCCGAAATTCCCACGGGAACGGGAAAAAACGGGATTTTTGTGTTTATGAGAAATCTGCGCGGGAAATACCGCGGGGCAGCCTCTAGTTTTTTATAAATTACAATAGAAAAAATGCATCCATATTAGGACTTGATTTGACTACCGCTTATCATTGCATGTTTTTGTCTGAAAACAAGAAAAACTGACGCGAATCTAAACGAACGAAAGGGAAACCAATAATTGCGAAGCATCTCGTGACTGCAATGATATAGATTGTAGAAGGAAACAGACATTAAACAAAAAGAGAGGTCGCTAGCTCCAAGTTCAATGACACCGCATGCTTGTAAAGTTTAAGATCTGCTCGAAATGCGGAAGGTAAGAAGTTAAAGATTGAGATATGTAGCTGAGATGTCATTGTTAGAAAACATATTATCTGACGGCAGACATGCTTCTCGCGTTTTGTCAACTTTATAGTTTTAACACAGAATTCCCAGAGAGATGGGAGATAGAATGCCGCGATCTCCGATACTAGCGCCAATTTCGAAAGAAAATATTCTTCTAAACTGAAAACAAAAATATGCGTTAATGATACACTAGATAATCATTTTTTCACTAGGTAGGTACTAAGTCAAAGTTAACTAAAGGATAAAGTTATCGCTAAGTGATAGTCAATAAGACTATGTATCAAATTGGTATTGTCCCCTCACAATGTTAATTCTTGGTGCAGTATGTGGGGAAGAAGGCAATCTGACTAGACATGCCAGCAGTAGACTCATTTCAGCGGAGATTAGGGAGTCGATTAAAGGGGTTTCTCTATCTCAAATTCAAATTCAAATTCAAATAATTCTTTATTCAATATAGGATACAAGATATCACTTATTGAAAGTCAATTAGACTACATCTAATCTAATTGCTATTGATACCTTATTTGGTAAAGTTTCCTATACTGCGAGAGGCGAGGTAGTTGAGGGTGCCCACCAAGCGGCTCAGGCAAACGAATGTTTGCCGCCTTACGACAATGGTCTTCGAGACGCCCCCAACTATATTATCCTATCACTTTATTTAAATCAATCAACTTTTCATAATTTCCATGAGTGGTTTTATCGGTATGCGCGATTTCTCCAAGCAATGCAAACTAAAGTTTTTATAATACTTTAAATGGTACCCGGAGAAAATAGAAAAATCTTTGAAAAACTATTACAGTCTTCATTTACAGAAAAAATAAACTCAGTATAAAAAATAAAAAAAACTTACCTATTACATGTATTTATAGGTACACTTGTCAAAATACAGAAAGCTTTGCAGTCGGATTTTTTACAAAAAATATTTGATCTAAATAGAAAAGTAAAATCTAGATTTTACCTCAGTAAAAAACATTTCGATGCTCATTATAACTATAATTGTAAAATCTAATGCCAAGTGGGACATAACTGCCGATAACGGGATGACATCGACAAAGTACACTTGGATTGCTAATAATGTGAATAAGTAGAGTTTGTTACCCCTTTCTTCTCTACGCTGTAAAATCATTGCGAATGGAGTAGAATCATTTGACAGAGGAGGGCTCGTTTGGGGGCCTCTCCAGGCGGCTATTGTCGTAAGGCAAGCCAAACATTTGTTTGCCTGAGCCAATTGGTGGGCACCCTGAACTACCTCGCCTCTCACAGTTTATGATACTTTACCAAATAAGGTATCAATAGCGATTAGATTAGATGTAGTTTATTTGACTTTCAATAAGTGATATATTGTATCCTATATTGAATAAAGATTTATTTGATATTTGATTTGAATATATACATCACTGTAAAATGCTATTTAGGCTTAACATAAGATTATTAAAGGTGAATTAAGTAGTTGACTAGTTGCCCTGACAAAAGTTGTCCTGTCTTAATTGTTATGTTAATGTCAGTAAAAAAAACATTTTATAACCAGTTCTTTTGAACATTCTCAAGTCAAGCTGTTCACGCGTGATGACGTGACCGAAGGAAATAGGATTAAATTTTAAAATATAGGTACCTATATTGAAGATGAGATAGATAACATAGGTATTTAATTCCGTTTCAAAATATCAAAATACTAGACCCTTAAAAGTTACAATAGTCACAAAAGTCTTTTGAATTTTATCCCGATTCGATTATTATCATTATTTTTTATTCCCCTGGTAAAATTCCCCGTTAGGAATTTCCTGGGAGCGTACATTCTTGTGGAAACATAATAATGAACTTAATAATCAGTCGCACTGTACTTCGCACACTCATTTCTCAGCTTGAGGCACTAGAATTCGAAATTAGTCTAAAGTAGACTATTGTTACAATCATTGTTTTGTTGCCTCGTATCACATTTATAATGCTATCTATGTCTTAGTTTTTGTTACAAACTATTGGGTTAGAATTTAACTGGGTTCGCATGTAGACTTCTGAATAGAAAACAATTTAAGAGCGTTACGTGGTTTTTACTATGTTTTATGGTCTTATATGTTCTTTTTTGTGACGTTTTTTAGGTTTAGGGCACATTTGGCAAGGCACGACAAAAATAACAAGAGAAAAAATACAATATAAATTTATCTTTTAAAAAATTCTATGGCACATTTTTTTAAAATAGGTTTTTTTTATTCGGCCAAGTTAAGTTAATGTCCTGGGCAAAACCCTCCCCTCATTTCGTCAAGCCTTCCGATCTTGTGCCACCTCCGGCCAGTTCTTGAGGTGAGAATCGAGATCGTCCCGCCATCTTCTCCTTGGTCTTCCACGTTTGCGTCTGCCACTAGGAACCCACTCTAATAGGTTTCTAATATAAATTATTTATCATTATTATTTACCATTTATCTGCCTCTTAGCATAGTATTTAAAATAGGTGAAAACTATAAGGCTATGTTTATTTTAATAGAAGTTACTTAAGTTTTTATACAGCTGTGTGTTTTCCTAATAAATAAAATAAATAAATAAAAGTATTATGAGCTAGCATTGACGATTTTCATATTAGAAAGGATAAGCTACAATAAGGAACAGCACGTAGCATGCTTCTGCTTTTCAACCGCTTTGCCAAAAAATTTTGACTCATTTCTCTAGGAAATTTATAATCTTTTAAAGGCCCCGTTAGGCCTTTTTTTTTAAGGCGGGGAAAGTCTAGGGGGAGTCGCAGGGCTAAGTGGGGTTCGCACCCACTAAAACTCCGCCGATTATAATTTTGGCTGTTCAAGGGAGTCACGGGTGATCTTTCGATCGTTATCATCAACTCCGCGACCCAGCCCCGTTAGGCCTTGCTTCGTTTCCATGCAAAATACATTTAACTTTATGATAAAGCAATTTTTTTAAATTGTCCACAGACTAATAGCATTAGAAGTGTCTCCAAGACCAGAGCTTCACTGCGACGCGGTGGCGTGGCGTCTGGTCGGGCTACTAGGCAACGAACAGGCTCTGAGGGTTAGGAGTGGAAGGTTGGCAGCGGTTCTGATGCAGTACCGGCCACATACGAAGACACAGATCGACCTGTCCAGAAGACAGCTTGATAATGCTGTTCAAGGTAAGAATTTACAGAATTATCTAAATATTTCTAAAATAGAATATCAACAAACAACAAAACGAAAGACGATAGAATATAAGAATGAAAATGGCGATGGATCAAACACAAAGGGCAAATGAGCACATCCCCAGACAAGCCCTAGGTGTAGTATTAGGTGTAGGCGCTAATACTGTGGATTCTATTTAAAAATGTATACGGGTTTTATTGGTTGCTTGTTGACGGTATGGACTACCATCCCTCTAGTCCCATCTCTCTCTCTCTCTTTGCTCTTCCGTGGAGCCTGGGGCCGTCAGAAGAATCTCCCATGGATGTCGTAAATGCTGGCGACTAAAGGAACATCCGAAAGACGGGCAGCAGCAGCGTCCGTCGTTAAAAATCTTAAAGAGCCATAATGCGATCGCCAACCCGCCTGTAAAGCAAACTTTATGTTTGTCCTTGTGGCCTTTTTTGGTGGGTGGTATTTTCAACAGTGGACCTAACGTCTCATGACTGAGATGGCGATAATATATACGGTATAGAACCCTGTAACTTAAGATGACTTCAAAGGCTCATAAAATTTATTTACATAATGAATAGGTAGCATAACAAAACAAAGTATGCATTACGTTTTAGATTGTTGATAACGTGAGCGTATCAAATGTTGCCGAAACGACTTTCACTTTCAATCTCTTGTAATCACAGGTTTTAGTTTAGGAATGCGCTATCAATATATTACGATTTTTGGAGATTTAAAAAAAGGAAATAGAAATTTATGCTAATTTTGACCAAGTTAGAGGAGATGCATTCGGTTTTCTATGTTTTCACTTTTTTTTTTGTTGAGAAAAAGTGAATTTGTTAAAACGAGTTTGTTTTGCTTACCTTACTGACGGATTCTGAAAAATTACATGCTAATTTTATTATCGTATGTTGCACCGTCCGTGATCCTCAATGAAATATTAAATTTTTACCCTTTTTGGTGATTTTATTATATTTGTTGTTGTTTCAAACTTGTATAAGATTGACTTCTTCTTCAAACTTATGAGCTTCGCTCTTGTCGGTAAAGCCTCTTCCGATCCCCCCGGTTTTCCGCCTTTCACTACATCAATCATTAGTATCCTAACTCCTTTGTTTAGTCGTACAGAAGGACAAAAGTTTTAAGAAGACTAGATTTTGATAAATTTTACATTCAATAATTAAAGGAAATATCATCAAGCTCCCCACAAGTATGAATGCCCCACACCAACCAGTTTTTGTTACCACCAGGTCTGGGAACCCACGGTCTGACAGCCGACGCTTCAGGAGCCCTCATCTCACTCCACGTGGCCTTGAAGAATGAACTCCAAACCCATGTGGAGGTCTACAAGCAGGCCCTGCACAAGTTGGAGGAAATGGTTCGTTTAGTTCTGTAGACCTTTAAGAGTCCTCGGAGACTTGACGGAGGTCAAAGTTGATGTGAAAAAGAGTTATCCTTCAATCTAAGTTAAAGAAATACGGTTGAATATGGCAAGGGTTTCCACCGGAAACAGTTAAACAAATAAAGTGGTCAATGAGAAATACAGGTTTGGGAAACTCTAGTTTAGATAAATAAATAGAAAGGTTGCTTTATTTCAATCGATTAACTTAGCAATCCGCTTACCACCATCCCATCTCCTCCAAAAGAGGTGTTCGAAAAGGCGACCAAGTGGAGACCCGAAGGACGGGCAGCAGCGACCTTTTCTGATCGAATTCCTTTTGCTGATCGATCGATTTTGTTGATCTGTACAAAAATCCTCTGTATTTCAAATATGGCAATAACGATATCTCTAAACAATTCTACCTTTCCACAGTCACCAGTAACAATAACCCAGGATCCAGCCTCATCATCACACCAGCGTCTCCTCTCCCTAAGCCTGGCTGACGTGGAACGACGTCTCATAGACAACAAGAGTCTTCTCACGATCGTGGACAAGCCGGCCTTGAGGCAGCTTCCAACCCTCGTGGCAGCTTTGGCAGCTAGGGTTGAGAGCGACAAGGCGGTACTTGCCTGCGTGGGGCAGATTAGGAGAACCGATGGAAGCTTGGATTTGAGTGATACCAGGTTAGTTTTCTGATTAAGAGACCTTGAAAATGATATTGCTTGGCTCGACATACATTTATGTTAAAAAAACCTGATAAAATTATGTTTGCTCGATTTATAGTAATATTTCGGATGGATCATAAACATAAATCATCGAGTAAGTGCTGCTTTTGGAAATGCGACGTAGAGGTACATAACGTCCCGACTGTTTCCCATCGTGGTACTTAGGCAGAGACAATTGATTTCCACCTGCTACGATCCTGACATTTGACCTTTTTTTATAGTAACTTTTGAGTAGAATCATTTGACAGAGGAGGGCGCGTTTGGGGGCGTCTCCAGGCGACCATTGTCGTAAGGCAAGGCAAACATTTCTTTGCCTGAGCCAATTGGTGGGCACCCTGAACTACCTCGCCTCTCACAGTATAGGATACTTTACCAAATAAGGTATTAATAGCGATTAGATTAGAAGTAGTCTAATTGACTTTCAATAAGTGATATCTTGTATCCTTTATGGAATAAAGAATTTTTTGATTTTGATTTGCTTCTTCTAAGGTCATAACCCTATCCATACACGCTCATCGCGAAGGTTTTGTTAACACATTCCGGGACACGGTTCAGTCTTGAGATATTGTGATATGACACCTCGAAATCTCATATAAAATTTTCATACGTCCATGGCCGTTACGTCATATCACATAAGATTTTCAATAGTAAGCTGAAAATCCACCAAACCAACTAGGTTGAGCGTGTTGTGACACACAGTTCAAATTGTTATATTTTTGTATGGCGTTTTAACGGCCACAGGCGGTCTGCCATATCATGTACCTATCATAGCGTATATTATGACAATATAAAGCCTTGTAGTGTTTGTTATGACACCTACTCACACAGAAATGTGTGCGATACGACACCTGATCACGTGCTCCATACTAACTGTATGAAACTAAAACGGCTGTCGACGGTCTGTCCGCTAGGAGCACCTAAAGTCGACCGCCCACAGCCGTACTGTCAATTTACACGCATACAAGATTACGTCGACAAGCGGAGTGTCCCGGAAAGTGTTAACTCTTCATGCCGCCTTTCTTTAGGACGTCACTGTGTCGATTTGGTCGATAAATGGTTGCCGTTCGCCGTTGCATACCTCGCGCAACCGTTTTTCCGCATTCGCTCTTTAAATTTATTTTATCCCTAAAGTGACTTAACCTTTTCAATCCTACATCCACTTTAATCCAAAACGATTTCTGATTACGGCCCTCAATCTTTCATTTATAGTGATACCGAAGTCTACCCTTTTAAATCTTGGTCACTAGTCACTGCATCCTCATGAAATTATGTACAACGTTATCTAATAATGCAATCAATCTATCATTTAAAGTGACAACATACATTAAATAATTTAGAAACATTAATTCGATATACCAAAACTCAAAGTAATTAAACTCTTGCGTAACCATAGAATACCTAATAGGCGTAGCTAAAACTATTAAAATATTTAGTATTTAATTTAATAAGGATAATAACTTAGAATAGGGTACTTAGTTACTTCCATAATCGCAGGATGTGTTACAATAACGATAATCGTTTTGGGAAGAGGAAGTGTTATGCGTTATAGATATAACCTTTAGCGATAACGTTTTACGTAACTAGTTGTTCTGAGATGAGTACGTTACGTTGCGTTCCTGTTAAGACGTCCATACCAGAATGGTGGGGAAAATGATGTTTTAATAAAAGCTTATTACTTTATTTTGTTTTGGTTTCAATAAAAAAAGTTCTAAACACAATATCAAACAAAAAAACAGAAAATAAACAGTTTAAATTTTTTTTAAAACAACATAAGATATCAATCAATATATATAAAACTCTTCCGTTACTGACTGACTGACTGACAGACAACGCAGAGCCAAAACTACTGGGCGTAGCGGGCTAAAATTTTGCATGTAGGTTACTTAGTAAGTGTAGGTGAGCACTAAGAAGGGATTTCCCGAAATTCCCACGGGAACGGGAAAAACAGGAATTTTGGGTTTATGAGAAATCTGCGCGGGAAAAACCGCAGGGCAGCCTCTAGTAAATTTATATTTCAAGAATATAGGAACTTGGTTAATACATCTAATCTACCTTAAAAATTATATTTAAACTAGAGCTGCGTTAAAACTTTGATGGCGCGATGTAGAAATTAGTACGTTTAATTTCTGTATAACGAGTAGCTCTAGTGTTCCGTTAAATAAGCAATAAGAGAAAAATAACTTAGTTATCTATATATATAAAACTCTTACGTTACTGAGTGACTGACCGACCGACCGACCGACCGACCGACCGACCGACCGACCGACCGACCGACCGACCGACCGACCGACCGACCGACCGACCGACCGACCGACCGACCGACCGACCGACCGACCGACCGACCGACCGACCGACCGACCGACCGACCGACCGACCGACCGACTGACTGACTGACTGACAGACAACGCAGAGCCAAAACTACTGGGCGTAGCGGGCTCAAATTTTGCACGTGGGTTCTTTAGGGAGTGTAGGTGAGCACTAAGAAGGGATTTCCCGAAATTCCCACGGGAACGGGAAAAAACGGGATTTTTGTGTTTATGAGAAATCTGCGCGGGAAAAACCGCGGGGCAGCCTCTAGTTAATTATGTAACACTATAGTTAAACAAATTATAAAATCTACCTTTACACAGCGAAAACAATGGTTTTCCCTCTCACGCAATAAAATATGCGTAAACTAGCGTTCATAGAAAACAGCTGTTATTTTACACATGCATCAAAATGAATGCTTGCACTTCAAAACAGTTTTCCCTTTCTTCTGGAGAAAACTGCATTTCTGTTGCTTTCTATACAATAATTTGACTGCTCCGTGGCTCAGTTGGCAGTGATGTGGACTGAGTAAACGTGTGCACCCGGGTTCGATTCCCGGGCGGGGCGAATATTGATATGATGAATATCGATGTTTGTTTCCGGTCTGGGTGTGATGTTCGTCTCTGTGTGTGTTTCGGGCACCGTAGATACAGGATCTTCTTAGTTAGGGGCTCTGAGTGTGATGTGTTATTATTGTTATTAATAATATATTTCGTTTTGACGAAGCTACATATATAATACTCTTAAGTAAGTTAACCCCTCTTTGTTTGTGATTACCGTCATCCGGCTAACATAGTCTGACAACATTTAGTTTGTACAATTGGTAATGCAATAGAAGCTCGTGAACACTGATGAAAAATCAGCACTTTAGTTTTACAATCATAGCGAATGCTGAGGCAGTGCCCTTTGCAAAAGAGATAAGGTGGTGCATTTCTACTGACACCACACTCAATCTTGTATTTAAAAGTATGTTGGTAGGTAATATTTATCTTTAAAATAATACTTAGTGCGTTTTGAAGAAAAATAACCTGCTTCCTTTAAGTGCTTCTGAGCTTATTTAAAAACGCTAGAGGGCACTGAGACGAATGAAGTACATATTTTAAATTTAAAACGAACATCCTCTTGAAATGGTATTTAAAATTGTAAACCTAATTGCACTCGTCACGAAAGAATTTCCGTCCGTAACACTTTATTTAAGTCGTTAAATCCGCAGCGGTTGTCACCACTAATAACGTTGTTCCAAAGAACATAGTTTAGTTTAATACTAGCAGTTTAACCTAAATGATCGGTTTGACGCTACTTTATAACGGTTACAGTTATTACGTCTTTGTGGTCAAATTCTTAATCTTGTCTCATTTAGGTTATGGAGCGTACAGTATGCCGGAAAATAGTGATTTACTTATAGCGTTGCGAACGCGACGTTTTGTCATTGATATAGAATGATGATGATGTATAATTTTAATGCTGACATCAGCTGACTGAGTGGTTAAAACTACGATTTGCAACGTATATTTGTAATCATAATATACAGTTAAAACGGTATGTTACTTCACGATAATATTAATTCAAACCTTCTAAGCGTACCGCTGGGTGAATGATCTATTTGTCCATTTATAGCCGTGTAGTTAGAAATCCATTAGTAATAAGCTGGATGAAGGTCTGCTCTGTGGGTCTGTTGGCAGTGATGTAGACTGAGACGCGAGTGCACCGGGTTCCATTCCCAGGGCAAACATTGTTACGCCCTGCAGTACCGGGCCGAAGAATAGGACTGAGGTATCCCCTGCCTGTCGTAAGAGGCGACTAAGAGGGGACCCCGGGGTCGTTGGGTGCATGAGGCGGGGGCCTCGTGTAGTCATATAACGGCCCCGAGAAGGACGGTGGAACGCGGTGTCCCGATTCCGCCGTCGAGCGTAGAAAGAGCCATCCGCGCTCAGGGGGGACTACCACCACTTGTCCCCCCGTGAAGAGGCTTAACAGCCAATGCTGGAGGGGGTCGCGGAGTTGAACATAACGATCGAAAGATCACCCGTGACCCCTTTGCCAACAGCCGAGATGGACACCGGCGGGGTTTTAGTGGGTGCGAACCCCACATAACCCTGCGACTCCCCCCGGGGTCGCAGGGTACTCGTTAGGAGTTTCTCCGCCTAAAAAAAAAAAAAAAAGGGCAAACATTGTTATGATGAATATCGATGTTTGCTATCGGTCTGGGGGTAATGTTAGTTTCTGTTTATGTTTCCGGCACCCAAGATACAGATTCTTCCTAGTTAGGCACTCTGAGTGTGACTTACAATATAGCAAAGCTCTTTATATGGCGGCATAAAATACAACTCCATCTCCTCCCATGGTTGTCGTAAAAGACAACTAAGGTTACACCCGAAGGACGGGCAGCAGTGTCCTTCATTGAGATACTTAAAGAGCCACAACTTGCCCGCCAAACGTGGCTTCTACGGCTCCCTCTTTAATGTTGTAATGAGAGCTATGTTCAGAATTATCTGTGTACCTAGTTCCTACAGTGTTCTGCTATCCAAAATAGTATCTCTATCTGAAGACAGGTTGATTTTACATTCGTTTGTCTGAGCCTTTTGATGAGCGCCCCTAAACCACCTCGCCTCTCACAGTATAGGATACTTAACTAAATTGACTAACAATAAGTGATACCTTTGTATCCTATATTGAATAAATCATTTTTCATTTTAATTTTCAGTAGAAGTCTATCAGATTTAATGATGAATAGTTGGTAGTCCCGTTGTAGAATCTGGGTAAGAATCCCTAAAAAGTAATTAAGCCTGTGCGAAGTAAGAGTGCTTAGTTTTACATGTTTTTTTTACTAAAGCAATAGTTATTTTATATCTTTCTCACGAGATATGACCACTCCTTGTTTCGTAACCGAAGATGCTTCGAGCACAAATCAAAAAATGCGCTTTAATTGGCAATAACTGGTTTTTATTACCCTGTTATTTTTGTAAAAAAAAAAACGGTTATAAACGGTTTGCGTAACGATAGGTTTTAAAAATTTAGTATCTAGTGAAAGTTTAGGGTTCAGTAAGTATAAAAATTTGCGAAAAACCGTTAAATGAAGAAATGTTAAAAGGACAGACCTACGATAATTGGGAGGCAGGTAAAACAGTAGAATAAGCCAGAAAGGAATAGCGTAAGTAATAAATTTTATTATTATTCAAAAAATTTTCAAACAAGATTTTAGGTTTGTTACGTTAAAAGCACGTTTTAGACAAGTAATTTTTTTTTTCATGCTTTAAACCGATCAAAGTTCAAATAATGTTTACTAAAAAAACATTCTGGTTCATTTCCAATTCCCGAGTTTAAAATAAAACAGTAATACATAATTAGATTCTTTAACTTAAAATAATTAAAAAGCACACGATATTAGAGGAAAAAGAAAAAATAAGGAGATAGAAACATTTATAATAATATCTCTCCAACAGAAACTTTTACTATAACTTTATTTCAAATTACACTAAGTATAAGGTGTACACTTTTTCAGAGGGGACCCCGGGGTCGTTGGGTGCACGAGGCGGGGGCCTCGTGTAGTCATATAACGGCCCCGAGAAGGACGGCGGAACGCGGTGTCCCGATTCCGTCGTCGAGTGTAGGAAGAGCCTTCCGCGCTCAGGGGGGACTACCATCACTTGTCCCCCCGTGAAGAGGCTAAACAGCCAGTGCTGGAGGGGGTCGCGGAGTTGAACATAACGATCGAAAGATCACCCGTGACCCCCTTGCCAACAGCCGAGATGGACACCGGCGGGGTTTTAGTGGGTGCGAACCCCACATAACCCTGCGACTCACCCCGGGGTCGCAGGGTACTCGTTAGGAGTTTCCCCGCCTAAAAAAAAAAAAAAAAAAAGGTGTACACTTTTTATATACCGATATACAGTTGGACATAGATTCGCCCTTTAACGTGGTTCAGTCTAGAATGATCGTGCGCCCGAGTGTTGCCCGCTTAAATAGGTAACGTCGGCGCTGCCAACGCAACAGTGCTACCAACACAACAGTGTTGCCCACACGTCAGCGCTGCCAACACAGTGTTGCTGTTGTACAAAAACTTAAATAATCAGAATAACAATTTCGGAAATCATGACATTCGGCCATACGACAAACGTGCAGACTCCCGGCGCACGTTATTTACACATTTAACTTATGTATAATAATTATATCATAATATATTTGAACTATTGTTAAAATAAAAAAGTGATAAACTTATACAATACAATAGGATAAAACAAGCAAAGAAAACCTGCATTACACAGGTATTTTATAATTTTATAATTTTAAATCATTAGCGAATACACAAAATCATTAATTCTATGAATTAAAACTAATCTTATGAAACTAATTATAGTAAAATTCAGATTCTTAAATACTGACAACTTGTACGCTCTACAATACAAATCATGACATTCTGTATTTGCTTCATTACCTACGTTTACCGAATATAGAAATTATTGTTTATTTACGTTTACCAATTGGCAAACAATTTATGTAAATACTTATGTAAATACACACACATATCTTCTATTATGTAAAAAGAAGATTAAAAAAAAAAATGTATTATAACATTTGAGTATTCATTTAAAAATTAAAAAAAAAATTTATAACATAAATTGGAATAAGTACAAGAGGACAACAATCATAAATATATACATAATACCTTGATAAACCACTTACTTTTCATTATTGTTATCCATATTTCTATGATTATTCTTAACAATTATCTAATCAATTTTTATTTTATTTTTTAAACTACATTAAACAAATAAATTTTACTTTAACAATCTGGTCGTAAAATCTAATAAATTTACACGTGATGATTTACAACAAGAATATTTAATATACTTAATTATTATCACCAACATTTTTATGATATACATAAATTATTATTTATATTTTAATGTATACAATTATTTAGATTACTTTGATTTTGGACTACCTATACAATATTTTAGATACTAACCCTGTTATTCATAAAAAGATAAAGAGCATTTTAGTTATTTGACGTATGTCTATTTAGATTGGATGTCACGTATTTACCATACAACAAACCAGAGAAGTAGACCTCCAGTAACGCTACTTAATGCAGTTCTAGGGTTTTTATGTGTATCCAGGGTCTTATCCTATCAGGAGAGATAAGTGTAGTATAGGGCTTCCCTCTTTTATTGAACCCCGGTATATCGGCTATCCTATAACGGTCATTTTGCAATACCTCTGTAACCTTGTAAGGGCCGACAAACTTAGCCAGTAGTTTCGTGCTTTTCCCCTGATTATCAAAAGTATTGCCAGAGATTTTAACCAGATCTCCTACACTGTATTTTGCTGCAGGAGCTCTGTTACGATCATGTCTATCTTTTTATTTTCTCTGGTCTCTTAAAATATTTTGTTCAACATCCTGTCCTTACAATGTGTTAAGGCTCCCAAGAGAGGAGATTATACATCGTCTAGATTGGATATTCCCGTCGTTAAAATCAAAGTAGTCAAAGATTTAAAGTTGTGACCTACCGACGTCGAGATCAGAAAGTTTAATATCGTTGTTCCAAAAAAACTCTACAAAACCACACACAAAATAACACATTTCATAACCTCATGTACAGTCACGGACTAGGAGGCCGTAACAGATTTGTCTATGGTTTCGTCAGCCCTAGACTGTATTACCAAAGAACAAGAGCTATTTTGCAATACAGAAAAACCGGAAGTGTTACGCCGATCGTGTCCGCCACTGTACAACAAATCCATAACATTATTACACCAAAATGTACGTTCTATAACAGGAAAAACGGCACTTCTAGAGATGGTTTTAGCAGAACGAGTAGTTCATGTACTGGTAGTCATGGAAACTTGGTGCAAAAAGAATGAAATCCAACGTGTTGGGATCGAAGGGTATTGCCTAGCGAATTACTACTGTCGCACGCGCATCGCTCACGGTGGAACTGCACTTTATGTGAAGGACGGTGTTTTGTTTAGAGAACTGGCTGACCTTCAACGCTTATCAGTCGATTATCAGTGCGAAATGTTTGCAATAGAACTGTTGGAGTTTAATACTACAATTATCTCAATATATAGAACCGGACATGGAGACTTATGACATTTCTATCTGTTATAGAACTATTACTAAATCGACTTTTTAACGAAAATAAAAGATATATTATAGTAGGTGATATAAATGTAGATTTTCTCACAGCTAGCACTAATAAAGGATTAATTTCAGATCTATTGAGCAGCTTTAACTCAAAAATATTGTCGGATTTCCGACCCGAGTGGCCGACGGCTCCAGCACCACCTTGGAGTGGGGCGTGGTAAGCCGCGAGATACACCGATAAGTGATCACAGTGCTCAGGTATTTACATTGGAATGCTCACAACCGCGAAGCAACAAAAAAGACTTAAAAATAAATCAAAACTTTATTGAACGGCGTTATTTTTCAGCTGATTCAATTTAAGTATTATTTTTATTCTGACTTTGCAAATTATAATTGGAATCCGATTTTATACGATAATTTATGACATTGCTATAAAATTTGTTAAATTGTTTTCTATATTGACATATTATTTAAATATACATTTTCCTATAAAATAGACATTAGTTAAAAAATTTACTAGTGCGCCATGGATGAGTGATGAACTGGGCCCTTAGTCTCATTGCGCAAAACGTAACTATCGAATAAAAGTAGAGTAGAAACAGTACGTTAATCGCAAGAAAATACACATTTGGTAGTCTCGTAATAAATTTTGCTATAACTATAGCAGTAGTATCGCAACAGATTGGAATTGACCAAAAAGGGTAGTCTGCTCCATAATAAGATAATGTTATGATTACGTTCGACTGACATTATATATGTCAATAATGATTGATATTAAGTGACAGTTGCACTACGCCCGTTCCAATTTCGTCTAATAAAACAGTATTTACTATTTAGGTAAAAAAAAAACACAGATTATTCTATAGCTTGCTATTCATATTCTATTGCTATACTGTAATGATTGATCAAAATTGCGAGACTCGCAATTTTTATCACAATCGTAATAGAGTAATAGTAGAATAATCAAAGAAAAGTATAATCGTAAGTTTAAGAGACTAGAGTCCCTGGTGACCTTTCAACATAAATTTGATGATTTTTGTCAACTTAAACATCAGTTTTGCACAAAACGACATGATTGCGAGCTGTGTTCGGCAGTATTCAGAACTTATTAAGACACATAGTAGGCGCGCTAGAAAAACCTTTATAAAAAAAAATAGCTAGTGCTAAATACCCGTCTAAAGAGATCTGGGGTAATTAATGATGAGATCTCGCAAAAGACTAGATCAAACACAATTCATCTCGTTGATAAAGGCCAGGATGTTCCTACTAATAAGATTGCGCAGCGGTTTAATGAATATTTCCTAAATTGCACATCCACTCTTAATATCCAAGTAAACAAGGAAGGTGCATTTACGTTCTTAAAAAGGAATGCACATGAAGAATTTATATTACCCACAATTACCCGTGATAGTCTTGATAAGGTATTAAAAATAAAAAGAAAAAAAAGTTGCTTCGATCACCAAACGCATTAGATTTGTATGACATCTCAATTAATGTATAATTTTTTTTTAAAGTTTAATTTTTTTTAAGTTTAATTTTTTTTTAAACAACATTAAATATCAATAAATTTATATTTCAAGAATATAGGAACTTTGTTAATACATCTTATTTACCTTCAAAATTATATTTAAACTAGAACTGCGTTAAAACTTTGATGTCGCGATGTAGAAATTAGTACGTTTAATTTCTGTATAACGAGTAGCTCTAGTGTTCCGTTAAATAAGCCAAAAGAAAAAATAACTTAGTTATTCATTATGTAACACTATACTTAAACAAATTATAAACTCTACCTTCACACAGCGTAAACAATGGTTTTCCCTCTCACGCAATAAAATATGCGTAAACTAGCGTTCATAGAAAACACTGTTATTTTACACATGCATCAAAATGAATGCTTGCACTTCAAAACAGTTTTCCCTTTCTTCTGGAGAAAACCGCATTTCTGTTGCTTTCTATACAATAATATATTTCGTTTTGACGAAGCTACATATATAATACTCTTAAGTAAGTTAACCCCTCTTTGTTTGTGTCTACCGTCATCCGGCTAACATAGTCTGACAACATTTAGTTTGTACAATTGGTAATGCAATAGAAGCTTGTGAACACTGACGAAAAATCAGCACTTTGGGTTTACAATCATAGCGAATGCTGAGGCAGTGTTCTTTGCAAAAGAGATAAGGTGGTGCATTTCTACTGCCACCACACTCATTCTTGTATTTAAAAGTATGTTGGTAGGTAATATTTATCTTTAAAATAATACTTAGTGTGTTTTGAAGAAAAATAACCTGCTTTGACTCTAAGTGCTTCCGAGCTTATTTAAAAACGCTAGAGGGCACTGAGACGTAAGTACATCTTTTAAATATGAAACATCCATCCTCTTGAAATGGTATTTAAAATTGTAAACCTAATTGCACTCGTCACGAAAGAATTTCCGTCCGTAACACTTTATTTAAGTCGTTAAATCCGCAGCGGTTGTCACCACTAATAACGTTGTTCTCAAGAACATAGTTTAGTTTAATACTAGCAGTTTAACCTAAATGATCGGTTTGACGCTACTTTATAACGGTTACAGTTATTACGTCTTTGTGGTCAAATTCTTAATCTTGTCTCATTTAGGTTATGGAGCGTACATTATGCCGGAAAATAGTGATTTACTTATAGCGTTGCGAACGCGACGTTTTGTCATTGATATAGAATGATGATGATGTATAATTTTAATGCTGACATCAGCTGACTGAGTGGTTAAAACTACGATTTGCAACGTATATTTGTAATCATAATATACAGTTAAAACGGTATGTTACTTCACGATAATATTAATTCAAACCTTCTAAGCGTACCGCTGGGTGAATGATCTATTTGTCCATTTATAGCCGTGTAGTTAGAAATCCATTAGTAATAAGCTGGATGAAGATCTGCTCTGTGGGTCAGTTGGCAGTGATGTAGACTGAGACTAGAGAGCACCGGGTTCGATTCCCAAAGCAAACATTGTTATGATGAATATCGATGTTTGTTATCGCTCTGGGTGTAATGTTCGTTTCTGTTTTTGTTTCGGGCATCCTACATACAGGTTCTTCCTATTTATTTTTTTATTATTTCAATTTAATGGACTTGACTCCACTTCAGTGGAGTATTTTGCCATTGTCAAGTTCACGAATTAGCTTAAAAGGGTGGGCTTAAAGCCCGGCAACGTTGTACGGTTATTATAAGTTTATTGGATTATTGTTTTAAAGCCCGCTAACAAAACACGTGGTTTCGGAACCAACGTTTAAACAATAATCCAGGTTCTTCCTAGTTAGGCACTCTGAGTGTGACTTACAATATATATCAAAGCTCTTTATATGGCGGCATAAAATACAACTCCATTTCCTCCCATGGTTGTCGAAAAAGGCAACTAAGGTTACAGCCGAAGGACGGGCAGCAGTGTCCTTAATTAAAGTACTTATAGAGCCACAGCACGCCTGCAAGTGGCTTCTACCTCTATAATGTTGTAATGAGGCCTGTGTTCAGAATTATCTGTGTACCTAGTTCCTACAGTGTTCTGCTATCCGAACTAGTATGTCCCTCCGAAGTCAGGTTGATTTCACATAAGCCCTGTAGGTCCGGGCGTAAGAATAGGCCTACGGTATGCCCTGCCTGTCGTAAGAGGCGACTAAAAGGGGTCTTTGGGGTCGTGGGTGTGAAGGGCGGGGGCCCGACACACTCATCAAACGGCCCCGAGATGGGCGGCGGCACAGCTTGTGGCACTGTGCCGCCGCAGCTCCAAAGGCGAGCCGGGGAGGGAACAATATGCCCTCCCCGTGCACGAAGCTGATAGTAGCTGAGCGTGGGAAGACTTCGGACGCTATAATGTGTGGTTCCCGGGGTTCTTCCCAAAAGCGCCAAGACGGCCGCCGGGAGGTTTTAGTGGGTGCGAGCCCCACATACACCCGACGCTCCCCCGAGCGTCGGGAAATGCGTTAGGCATTTCCCCTCGTTACAAAAAAAAAAGGTTGATTTCACATTCGTTTGTCTGAGCCGTTTGATGAGCGCCCCTGAACCACCTTGTCTCTCACAGTTTATGATACTTTCCTAAATATAAGGTACTAACTAAGTAGTCGTAATTGACTTATAATAAGTGACACCTTGTATCCTATATTGAATAAATAAATTTTCATCAGACTCTATCGGATGTAATGATGAATACTTGGTAGTACCGTTGTAGAATCTGGGTACGAATCCCTAAAAAGTAATTAAGCCCGTGCGAAGTAAGAGTGCTAAGTTTTACATGTTTTTTTTACTAAAGCAATAGTTATTTTATATCTTTCTCACGAGATATGACCACTCCTTGTTTCGTAACCGAAGATGCTTCGAGCACAAATCAAAAAAATGCGCTTTAATTGGCAATAACTGGTTTTTATTACCCTGTTATTTTTCGTTAAAAAAACGGTTATAAACGGTTTGCGTAACGATAGGTTTTAAAAATTTAGTATCTAGTGAAAGTTTAGGGTTCAGTAAGTACAGTGGCGGACATCGCCGGCGTAACACTTCCGGTTTTTCTGTATTGCAAAATAGCTCATGTACTTTGGTAATACAGTCTAGGGCTGACGAAACCATAGACAAATCTGTTACGGCCTCCTAGTCCGTGACTGTACAAAAATTTGCGAAAAACCGTTAAATGAAGAAATGTTAAAAGGACAGACCTACAATAATTGGGAGGCAGGTAAAACAGTAGAATAAGCCAGAAAGGAATAGCGTAAGTAATCAATTTTATTATTATTCAAATTTTTTTCAAACAAGATTTTAGGTTTGTTACGTTAAAAGCACGTTTTAGGCAAATAATTTTTTTTCATGCTTTAAACCGATCAAAGTTCTACTAATGTTTACTAAAAAAACATTCTGGTTCATTTCCAATTCCCGAGTTTAAAATAAAACAGTAATACATAATTAGATTCTTTAACTTTAATTGAAAAGTACACGATATTGTAGAGGACAAAGAAAAAATAAAGAGAGAAGAGAGAGGACATTGTTTACTACTGCTTAAAATCCTTTTTTTATGAGTTTTTTTAACATGAAATTATTATGGCAATACAAAAAAGCGATTTCAGAGTATCTATATACGGAACCCCCCCGTGTAAAGTTAATATCTCACTTGGCCAAGTTTTTTTTTTTTTTGCAAACTCTCGATCTCTCGCATGCATCAGTTGTGCAATGTGATTACTTAGTTTTTTTTTTGTTGATAGCTTTTAATTTGAAAGCTTAACGTTTGATGACAGGATATAAGCTAAGATACTTCCTAGATAGCTTAGATTCATACGTACTAATATTATAAAGAAGACTAGAATTACTATTATTATTATTATAAGACTGTTGAGGCCCTATGCTCCCCGAAGAGTTAAAGGATTAATCATCATCATCATCATCAATATTATAAATGCGAAAGTAACTATGTCTGTCTGTCTGTCTACTACTGAACCGATTTACATGAAATTTTGGATAGTCTAGAGCCTGAGAAAGGATATAGGCTAGTTTTTATCTCGAAATTCCCACGGGAAATGTTGGAATTTGATATTTTAAGGAAAAAGGCGCTGGCGAATAAATAAAACGGATCACACTCAGAGCCCTAACTAGGAAAAACCTGCATCTAAGGTGCCCGAAACATATACAGAGACGAACAATACACCCAGACCGGGAAACAAACATCGATATTCATCATAACAATGTTCGCCCTGTCCGGGACTCGAACCCGGTGCTCCCAGCAACACAGCCCAATTCTCGGAGCAGTCATAGCTATCAGCATCATCTTCTGCTGGACATACGCTTTCCCCATACATCGCAAAACCGACCGGTCTTAAGCGTCCCTCATCCAGTAAAATCCCGGTCTTTATCGGGTTGTCTTGCCACTTTGTGGGGGTCTGCCTACTCTAGGTCTTCCTTTAGGCAGTCGCCTCTCGATTAGCTAATTTATGAATTAGTTTCAAATTATGAATTATCTCCCCAGCAGAATTATTTAGTGCGCCAAGCAATTTTTTTTTAAATATTGTAGGTTAATTGATTATAACACACATTTTTAATTACAAGCAATTAGAGTGACATTCGAAAACATCGCGTGTTCTAATGAACTGTAATTATAATGAAACAAATCAACAATTCACTGGGGAAGCTTTCTGTTAGACAACGGATTGGGTTTCGTAATTTATTTAACACTAGCTGCCCCGGCGAACTTCGTATCGCCTTACCCTGTTATTCATAGAAAGTTAGAGAGCATTTTAGTTATTTGACGTATGTCAATTTAGACTGGATGTCACGTATTTGCCATACAACAAACCAAAGAAGTAGACCTCCAGTAAACCTACTTAAAATGAACTGTATCTTTATAAACATTGTTAGATTATTAGTTGACACGATTATTATTATTATACTACCTTTTTTTTTAAGGCGGGGAAACTCCTTTCGAGTACCCTGCGACCTCGGGGGGAGTCGCAGGGTTATGTGGGGTTCGCACCCACTAAAACCCCGCCGGTGTCCATCTCGGCTGTTGGCAAGGGGGTCACGGGTGATCTTTTGATCGTTGTGTTCAACTCCGCGACCTCCTCCAGCATTGGCTATTATTATACTACCTACCCACTAAAAACTTAACTGTATTTTGCCCGCCCAGAATGGGAGAATTTAAAAACAACAACGCCAAATCAATCTATGACATGAAAATAGTTAGAACAGTAATGGAACATTTTGTATAGAAAATATAATTGTTGTACATAACTTCCCCTCCCTTTTCCATCTTTTCTCACCTTTTAATCCTTCCATTGGACTACTACAAACATTTCAAAACCAAAATCATCTAAATTGGCCCGGCCTTTCTTGAGTTTTAGCAAGATTAACGAACCACGATGCATTTTTATACAAATAGTAGATATAGTAGAAGTAGATAGTACTAGAGCTGTGCCCGCGACTTCGTTGGTGCAAAATAGTGAGCTTTACATATTTTGTCACGGCATAACATTCCATGGACTTCGAAAAATATTTTAAAACCAAATACAGTTTTAGTGAGACAAACGTACAGCAATTGTTTTTATCATACTAGATGACATAGCCATAGACTAACATTACTTATTAACTTAAATAGTCGAACTTACTGCTAAAAGGGATTTCCACTGAGCAACCGACCAAAAACCGACTACATATACCTAGATAGAGCGACTATAAGTTTTTTTTAGAGCTATGATTGTTTAAGCTATGCTATATATATAAGCTATGACAAATATTGTCTTAACGAATCTTTAGAGCCGGTATTAGATAGTCCGCACAAAGTAATTTCAGCAAAGTTAATGTTAAATATTTTTATAAAAAATTCAAATCAAAGTGTATTTTAATCAATTATTACGAAAACAATAGTGTGAAAACAAACGGGATGGTTACAATGGGTGCAGGCAGAAGGAGAAGTGACAGAAACTTGGTTCAGTAGTGAAACGTGGGATAAAATGGTATTTACCACGAACTCTTTGTAAAATAAAGTATCCCACCCAAAGCCCGTTATTATGAAGAACTAGAATTTACGTGATAATGGTAAAGACATAGACATTTTTTAGGTATTTATTAGGTATACAAAATCCACAGCACAAGTTAAATAATTCTAAGTCAGTAAATATACATTTTGAAAATATAGGCCAATGACGGATTTATATTACATATTTATTTCTTCGCGAGCAACAAATTTAGAAAAATACTATATTAAGGTGGTAACTCTCGCTATGGCGCGAAATTCAAATTTTTTCGTGTTTTTTATTTATTCTGGCGAAAGTATACATATTTTTAAAAGTTTCAATGAATTCGCGTATGTAAAAAACCATTTGCCACATTGTAATACAACGTTTTTAAAAGACAGACCTACTGATTTTGTGCCTAAGGACATAAAGGCCAAAAATCAAGTTAGGTCCTTAGACACAAAATTAGTAGGTCTGTCTTCGAAAAACGTTGTATTACAATGTGAGAAATGGTTTTTTACATACGCGAATTCATTAAAACTTTATTAAAAATGAATACTTTCGCCAGAATAATTAAAAAACGCGAAAATTTTTGAATTTCGCGCCATACCGTGACTTACCGCCTTAATAACTATTATTTCATTGAAACAAAAAATAAGCATACAGGATTCAGAATTTAAATTAATTTTGATGACAAAAAGAACGGTTTTTATAATTAAAGTAAGACATGCAGCAAAAACAAAAAACTAACGATTAGGCTAGCTATCTACTACACAGAACACATACACATACATACACATAAATACTACATAGACATAAATGTGTGTTTGTTGAAGGCACCTTTTGCAAAAAATAAATTATATAAACCCATATTTTTTTTCTCTTTTCAGACCAGTAGCGGGTGTCCTGATGAGTTACTCGCGAGGTTGCGACGCCGTCCTCAGCCTCATGAGTGAGACCTCGGAGGAGGCCTCAGACACTTCCCTCCCGAGGTCTCCGACAGACTCGGCCTCCGATGGTTATCATTCCGACAGCGATGAGCATAGCGTACAGCTTACTGACAGGTAATGAGATCATAAGCATTTTGTTCTTTGCTAGCTTATTTGCCAAATGAAGGAAGGCGGTGCGGTAGCCTTACAATTTTTACAAATCTCTGCGGATAAAACTATTTAAATACGGCTACTTTTTGTTACCGAGGTCGTTTTTAGTTATAATTTACTTTTATTTAAAAAAAATGCAATATGATTCGAAGGCATTTAAACATGATGTTGGTTATTGACTGCTCACTACAAACGTTTTTCTTTTTTAACTAATTTCTTTCATTTTTCAATCTTGTCTCTCTCAAGCGGCCGTAGTTAGTTAATTGATCTGATGGAGCTCATAATATTATTACTTTTTTTTTACACAAAAAACAGCAGATGTGACATCTGCGCCGTATCCGTGTGTAGTCTACAATGTCACCAAATTATTTCATTTCAGGAGCAAGCTGGTATCAGAATACGCGGCGGCGTGGGCACGCGCGGCAGAACAAACGCTGCCCGCGCTCGCCGCGCTCGAGCAGCTCAGCTCAGTGCCGCACCTCAAGTACAAGATCGTCTTCTCTGTTGTTGTGGTGAGTTCATCCTCTTAGCTAACCAGCTGACCCGGCGAACGTCGCGTCTCCTAACACCATTTAGTAGTAAAATGCAGAGAACTCAAACATCAACCCTGTTATTCATAAAAAGTTTTAGTTTTTTGACGTATGTCAATTTAGACTGGATGTCACGTATTTACCATACAACAAACCAGAGAAGTAGACCTCCAGTACGCGATATCCTTTATGAATAATGCGGTTACATTTTAACTTAGGTACCATGTACGAAATCATAATAATACCCGTAATAATATAATAATATGTACAGTGGCGGACACGGTCGGCGTAACACTTAAGGTTTTTCTGTATTGCAAAATGGCTCTTGTTCGTTGGCAATACAGTCTAGGGCTGACGAAACCATAGACAAATCTGTTACCGGCCTCCTAGACCACCACTGTACCTACTAATTTTGATGTACTTACATTTAACAAATAAATGATTTGATTTGATTTTATTTTGATTTGAAAGGCTAAATGGGAAAAGTTATTTTATTTATTTTTGACTTTTCGGACGACTTCCTTAATTTTACTTTCCGTACTCTCAAAGTTAATCTTAGGGAGAAAAAAAAGAAATCGAAGGAGATTTTGCCGAAATGCTTGTGATCTCTCGGTTTAACAGCGAAGGTGTAATCAATATATATAAAAGTCTTCCGTTACTGACTGACTGGCTGACTGGCTGACTGGCTGACTGGCTGACTGGCTGACTGGCTGACTGGCTGACTGGCTGACTGGCTGACTGGCTGACTGGCTGACTGGCTGACTGGCTGACTGGCTGACTGGCTGACTGGCTGACTGGCTGACTGGCTGACTGGCTGACTGGCTGACTGGCTGACTGGCTGACTGGCTGACTGGCTGACTGGCTGACTGGCTGACTGGCTGACTGGCTGACTGGCTGACTGGCTGACTGGCTGACTGGCTGACTGGCTGACTGGCTGACTGGCTGACTGGCTGACTGGCTGACTGGCTGACTGGCTGACTGGCTGACTGGCTGACTGGCTGACTGGCTGACTGGCTGACTGGCTGACTGGCTGACTGGCTGACTGGCTGACTGGCTGACTGGCTGACTGGCTGACTGGCTGACTGGCTGACTGGCTGACTGGCTGACTGGCTGACTGGCTGACTGGCTGACTGGCTGACTGGCTGACTGGCTGACTGGCTGACTGGCTGACTGGCTGACTGGCTGACTGGCTGACTGGCTGACTGGCTGACTGGCTGACTGGCTGACTGGCTGACTGGCTGACTGGCTGACTGGCTGACTGGCTGACTGGCTGACTGGCTGACTGGCTGACTGGCTGACTGGCTGACTGGCTGACTGGCTGACTGGCTGACTGGCTGACTGGCTGACTGGCTGACTGGCTGACTGGCTGACTGGCTGACTGGCTGACTGGCTGACTGGCTGACTGGCTGACTGGCTGACTGGCTGACTGGCTGACTGGCTGACTGGCTGACTGGCTGACTGGCTGACTGGCTGACTGGCTGACTGGCTGACTGGCTGACTGGCTGACTGGCTGACTGGCTGACTGGCTGACTGGCTGACTGGCTGACTGGCTGACTGGCTGACTGGCTGACTGGCTGACTGGCTGACTGGCTGACTGGCTGACTGGCTGACTGGCTGACTGGCTGACTGGCTGACTGGCTGACTGGCTGACTGGCTGACTGGCTGACTGGCTGACTGGCTGACTGGCTGACTGGCTGACTGGCTGACTGGCTGACTGGCTGACTGGCTGACTGGCTGACTGGCTGACTGGCTGACTGGCTGACTGGCTGACTGGCTGACTGGCTGACTGGCTGACTGGCTGACTGGCTGACTGGCTGACTGGCTGACTGGCTGACTGGCTGACTGGCTGACTGGCTGACTGGCTGACTGGCTGACTGGCTGGCTGGCTGACTGGCTGGCTGGCTGGCTGGCTGGCTGGCTGGCTGGCTGGCTGGCTGGCTGGCTGGCTGGCTGGCTGGCTGGCTGGCTGGCTGGCTGGCTGGCTGGCTGGCTGGCTGGCTGGCTGGCTGGCTGGCTGGCTGGCTGGCTGGCTGGCTGGCTGGCTGGCTGGCTGGCTGGCTGGCTGGCTGGCTGGCTGGCTGGCTGGCTGGCTGGCTGGCTGGCTGGCTGGCTGGCTGGCTGGCTGGCTGGCTGGCTGGCTGGCTGGCTGGCTGGCTGGCTGGCTGGCTGGCTGGCTGGCTGGCTGGCTGGCTGGCTGGCTGGCTGGCTGGCTGGCTGGCTGGCTGGCTGGCTGGCTGGCTGGCTGGCTGGCTGGCTGGCTGGCTGGCTGGCTGGCTGGCTGGCTGGCTGGCTGGCTGGCTGGCTGGCTGGCTGGCTGGCTGGCTGGCTGGCTGGCTGGCTGGCTGGCTGGCTGGCTGGCTGGCTGGCTGGCTGGCTGGCTGGCTGGCTGGCTGGCTGGCTGGCTGGCTGGCTGGCTGGCTGGCTGGCTGGCTGGCTGGCTGGCTGGCTGGCTGGCTGGCTGGCTGGCTGGCTGGCTGGCTGGCTGGCTGGCTGGCTGGCTGGCTGGCTGGCTGGCTGGCTGGCTGGCTGGCTGGCTGGCTGGCTGGCTGGCTGGCTGGCTGGCTGGCTGGCTGGCTGGCTGGCTGGCTGGCTGGCTGGCTGGCTGGCTGGCTGGCTGGCTGGCTGGCTGGCTGGCTGGCTGGCTGGCTGGCTGGCTGGCTGGCTGGCTGGCTGGCTGGCTGGCTGGCTGGCTGGCTGGCTGGCTGGCTGGCTGGCTGGCTGGCTGGCTGGCTGGCTGGCTGGCTGGCTGGCTGGCTGGCTGGCTGGCTGGCTGGCTGGCTGGCTGGCTGGCTGGCTGGCTGGCTGGCTGGCTGGCTGGCTGGCTGGCTGGCTGGCTGGCTGGCTGGCTGGCTGGCTGGCTGGCTGGCTGGCTGGCTGGCTGGCTGGCTGGCTGGCTGGCTGGCTGGCTGGCTGGCTGGCTGGCTGGCTGGCTGGCTGGCTGGCTGGCTGGCTGGCTGGCTGGCTGGCTGGCTGGCTGGCTGGCTGGCTGGCTGGCTGGCTGGCTGGCTGGCTGGCTGGCTGGCTGGCTGGCTGGCTGGCTGGCTGGCTGGCTGGCTGGCTGGCTGGCTGGCTGGCTGGCTGGCTGGCTGGCTGGCTGGCTGGCTGGCTGGCTGGCTGGCTGGCTGGCTGGCTGGCTGGCTGGCTGGCTGGCTGGCTGGCTGGCTGGCTGGCTGGCTGGCTGGCTGGCTGGCTGGCTGGCTGGCTGGCTGGCTGGCTGGCTGGCTGGCTGGCTGGCTGGCTGGCTGGCTGGCTGGCTGGCTGGCTGGCTGGCTGGCTGGCTGGCTGGCTGGCTGGCTGGCTGGCTGGCTGGCTGGCTGGCTGGCTGGCTGGCTGGCTGGCTGGCTGGCTGGCTGGCTGGCTGGCTGGCTGGCTGGCTGGCTGGCTGGCTGGCTGGCTGGCTGGCTGGCTGGCTGGCTGGCTGGCTGGCTGGCTGGCTGGCTGGCTGGCTGGCTGGCTGGCTGGCTGGCTGGCTGGCTGGCTGGCTGGCTGGCTGGCTGGCTGGCTGGCTGGCTGGCTGGCTGGCTGGCTGGCTGGCTGGCTGGCTGGCTGGCTGGCTGGCTGGCTGGCTGGCTGGCTGGCTGGCTGGCTGGCTGGCTGGCTGGCTGGCTGGCTGGCTGGCTGGCTGGCTGGCTGGCTGGCTGGCTGGCTGGCTGGCTGGCTGGCTGGCTGGCTGGCTGGCTGGCTGGCTGGCTGGCTGGCTGGCTGGCTGGCTGGCTGGCTGGCTGGCTGGCTGGCTGGCTGGCTGGCTGGCTGGCTGGCTGGCTGGCTGGCTGGCTGGCTGGCTGGCTGGCTGGCTGGCTGGCTGGCTGGCTGGCTGGCTGGCTGGCTGGCTGGCTGGCTGGCTGGCTGGCTGGCTGGCTGGCTGGCTGGCTGGCTGGCTGGCTGGCTGGCTGGCTGGCTGGCTGGCTGGCTGGCTGGCTGGCTGGCTGGCTGGCTGGCTGGCTGGCTGGCTGGCTGGCTGGCTGGCTGGCTGGCTGGCTGGCTGGCTGGCTGGCTGGCTGGCTGGCTGGCTGGCTGGCTGGCTGGCTGGCTGGCTGGCTGGCTGGCTGGCTGGCTGGCTGGCTGGCTGGCTGGCTGGCTGGCTGGCTGGCTGGCTGGCTGGCTGGCTGGCTGGCTGGCTGGCTGGCTGGCTGGCTGGCTGGCTGGCTGGCTGGCTGGCTGGCTGGCTGGCTGGCTGGCTGGCTGGCTGGCTGGCTGGCTGGCTGGCTGGCTGGCTGGCTGGCTGGCTGGCTGGCTGGCTGGCTGGCTGGCTGGCTGGCTGGCTGGCTGGCTGGCTGGCTGGCTGGCTGGCTGGCTGGCTGGCTGGCTGGCTGGCTGGCTGGCTGGCTGGCTGGCTGGCTGGCTGGCTGGCTGGCTGGCTGGCTGGCTGGCTGGCTGGCTGGCTGGCTGGCTGGCTGGCTGGCTGGCTGGCTGGCTGGCTGGCTGGCTGGCTGGCTGGCTGGCTGGCTGGCTGGCTGGCTGGCTGGCTGGCTGGCTGGCTGGCTGGCTGGCTGGCTGGCTGGCTGGCTGGCTGGCTGGCTGGCTGGCTGGCTGGCTGGCTGGCTGGCTGGCTGGCTGGCTGGCTGGCTGGCTGGCTGGCTGGCTGGCTGGCTGGCTGGCTGGCTGGCTGGCTGGCTGGCTGGCTGGCTGGCTGGCTGGCTGGCTGGCTGGCTGGCTGGCTGGCTGGCTGGCTGGCTGGCTGGCTGGCTGGCTGGCTGGCTGGCTGGCTGGCTGGCTGGCTGGCTGGCTGGCTGGCTGGCTGGCTGGCTGGCTGGCTGGCTGGCTGGCTGGCTGGCTGGCTGGCTGGCTGGCTGGCTGGCTGGCTGGCTGGCTGGCTGGCTGGCTGGCTGGCTGGCTGGCTGGCTGGCTGGCTGGCTGGCTGGCTGGCTGGCTGGCTGGCTGGCTGGCTGGCTGGCTGGCTGGCTGGCTGGCTGGCTGGCTGGCTGGCTGGCTGGCTGGCTGGCTGGCTGGCTGGCTGGCTGGCTGGCTGGCTGGCTGGCTGGCTGGCTGGCTGGCTGGCTGGCTGGCTGGCTGGCTGGCTGGCTGGCTGGCTGGCTGGCTGGCTGGCTGGCTGGCTGGCTGGCTGGCTGGCTGGCTGGCTGGCTGGCTGGCTGGCTGGCTGGCTGGCTGGCTGGCTGGCTGGCTGGCTGGCTGGCTGGCTGGCTGGCTGGCCTAGGTTCCTTAGGGAGTGTAGATGAGCACTAAGAAAGGATTTCCCGAAATTCCCACGGGAACGGGAAAAAACGGGATTTTTGTGTTTATGAGAAATCTGCGCGGGAAATGCCGCGGGGCAGCCTCTAGTCATCAATATATATAAAACTCTTCCGTTACTGACTGACTGACTGACTGACAGACAACGCAGAGCCGAAACTACTGGGCGTAGCGGGCTGAAATTTTGCACGTGGGTTCCTTAGGGAGTGTAAGTGAGCACTAAGAAGGGATTTCCTGAAATTCCCACGGGAACGGGAAAAAATCCCGGGGCAGCCTTTAGTACTACCATAAAAAGTAGGGCTAAGAAGGCTAATCTCACAAGTAACAAATTGATAACAAATAATTTTTCTTTTCTTCAAATTAAAATGCCATCTCTGAACTGTACTATACAATATCTAAACTAACAGACATTAAATCTCGAACAAAAAATATCTATTACAGCTATCATTTCGTGCTGCGATCAGTCTACGAGACCGTCGCATAACAGAGGTGAAGACACTCCTGGGAGCGACTGAGGAAGGCTCCTCCCCAGCAGTGGACAGGCTCAAGGAAGCAGCCATCAAGCTGCTCCAGGAAACCGCCGGGGATTACCCCCTGGGTGACGCCGAGAGGACTGTTGCTAGACAGGTGAGCGTTTCGAAAATCACTGTGGGCATGTGGTCTTTAATGGTGAACATCATAAGCGTACATCTTGTGTAGGTTTTTGAGGAATAATTAAAAGCAGCGGATTAAATAATAGACATTGGATATTATTTTTGCAACACATTAACCCGAACACTATTTTGTATAACCTTTTACAGAGAGAAAACCTGAGCGAGACGAAGCTATACTAGCATATGTTTGCACTGTACTAAATAAAGTTTGTTGTTTAAAATCGTTTATTAATAATAAAGAATTACAGGCATATAACACACATTATATCGGCCAAACTGCAGGACAGAAGTATGACACGAAATCCTCATTCTAAATGATCAAGGGACAGCCTTTTTAAACTGTTTGGTTTATACAACTAAACATCTTGGCAGGTATATCTGATTGTAATTATCTCGGTAAAGCGGCGAAGGCACCTATCAAAATGTGCGCTAGGCCTGGCAATTTTTGCTTTCCAGGAAATTTCGACGAATTATTCGATTTGGGTCTTATGTATTATGACATCGATTTGCTTCACACTATTTTGTTAAGATGTGGGCTATTATAAGCCTTTACTTATATTTCTATTAAATGTAAATTTAAATAAACCATAATCTTCAATTATTGTAAACTTGTCAACCCGGCGAACTTTATACCGCCTAACCATTTATTATGTTGTGCATGTATTAAACATATAAACCTTATTATTCTTGAATCACTCTACATTTTAACAAAACCGCATCAAAATCTGTTGCATAGTTTTAAAGATATGAGCATATAGGACAGACGCGGGAAGCGACTGTGTGTCGAGTAAAATAAATTTAAGCCAAACTAATTTGACTAACTTTAAAAAAAACCGGACGGTTGGAAGAGGCTCCACCAGCCAAAGCGAAAAAGAAGAAAAGGTTCAAAATTACCAAAAAAAAAATAAAAACGCTTTTATGTCAAAAGTATTATGGCCCTAACCCTAATGTTGGTGTTTCATCAGGTGCTGAGCACGTTGCGCGAGTACCCGTGCCTGGCGAGCTGCGCGGCGCTGCACGCGCTCGTGGCGGCCGCGTGCCGCGCCGCCTGGCGGGTCAGCCTGCACTCGCCGCCCGCCCGGATCGACACCGACTTTACTCCAGGTGAGACCGACTCCAACTAGGCTTCTAGCGGCGCTGACTTCGAAAGAACATTGGACTCTTTTGGCCAGATCCGACGCGCATCGACACTGACTGCACGCCAAGTAAGACGTGCAAAACAAGGCCCTATCAGGCTCTTCTGCTAGACTTCTGGCAGCGCTGCTCCCGAAACAACACAACATCAGCTTCATCATCGCGACATCCGAAAAATCATATCGGGGTCACCACTTTCATTACTCGCTTTACTTTAACGTACTCACTTGGTCACTCGTGATATGCTATGCTGTCACTCGTGACCAAATGAGTATCTAAGCCACGTGTTCACTCCCCGTCTGCTAGGTTCTACACTGACTTTACTCCAGATGAGGAACTTTAATAAGGCGCTTTTTTCTGGTGGCGCTGACTTCGAGACAACATCGGCTCATCATCATAACAACTGGTCAATCACGTCGGGGTCACCAATTCACTAACTCATTTGGGCACTCGCAGCCTGTGAGGACTTCATATATTTCGTCTCATATATTTCCACAATGACAAACATTTTGAAAACAATGGGTTAGCATTATTGCTCATCAATGGCGAATGCTGAGCATGCTGCGCGAGTACCCGTGCCTGGCTAGTTGCGCACAGACTTTTTTTTTACTTTAGTTAGCATTAAAGATTAAGATTATGGTATCTATTATGAGGACGCAACACTTAAAAGCTATCTCTTTCATTTCCAGTGCTAATGAACCCGGAGCGCCATGTTCGGTTCCCGTCCGGGGCAGGGGCAGGCGCTGGCGACAGGCGCTCCGACCTGATCCGCTCGTTCGTATGGCCCGCACTGCTGGACGGAGGCCGCTGCGTGTTCCGCGCTGTCGTGCTCACGTGACGTCACTGCGATTAGCTGGTTACGTCTAGGTGACTCTATGTTGACGTCACACAGAGCATTTACTTAGAAATTAATAACGAATAAAATGTAACGTGTCCTTTTTAAATGTAAGTAATTATGTGTGTGTGAAATGGCTCTGACTTAGCTCATGCATTGCAACGCAACAAAAAATTGCATGGCGACTAATGATGACTCGCTGATGACGTCACGCTCGCTAACTCCTAAGACGTACTACTAGCTTGATGACGACACGCTGACTCTACCCTCTTTCACACGCCAGTCCAGTTTTCCGTTTTCTGCAGGATCCCGTTTGGTATGTATGCTAGCATGCGGGATGCTCGTGTTAATACTAGCATATTAACACGTTTTCCAACAAACGATATCCTGCAGAAAATGGGAAACTGGACTGCCGTGTGAAAGGGGTCACTGATGAGTGATGACGTCTCGGCGGCGACTCGCTGATGACGTCACTTTTACTAGCTGTTGACGACACGGCGACTCGCTGGTGATGACACGGCGAATTTATAGATATTGATATTTTTTTAATTCGAAATATATTATTTAAGAAAATGACATTTAATAAAAGAAGAAATCGTTTGTATATGTGGTGATGATGATTTTTTTCATCATTTGATGATGAGACCAACGGGTGACCGTAATAAATAACAATATTTAAAAGCCGTTGCTGCTTTTCTAGATAATGTAATTTTATTTTTATGTTTTCATAATTTAAATAATAACTGAGTAGGTATGTATAAGTATTTTTTAACAATAAAACGAATAAATAATTTTATTAAATATGTATGTATTTTTTATGTAATAATATTTACTTAGTTTAATTTAAATTTGGAGTAACGAGATGAATGCTTTAATATTTTGGTATTTATTCATGTTTTACTTTTAAGATTTATAATTTGGTAATAATTTAGATTTATACAAATAAACGACATGGTTAAAAGTTAAATGGCTTTTAATTTGAAATGAATTGTCATACGCAATCCCTCGTACATGACTAGAATAGAGTAGGTAGGTAACGTGAAGCAATCAAAAGGGACATGATACCATAATCTTATCTACAAAACTGATAGGAATGACAAAGAAACAATATTATTTTGTACAAATCGTTTTATATTTCGTTGCATGTATTTAACGGAAAACAAAATTTCAAAAAAAAAAAAAAAAACAATCAAAATAGTAGGTAACTTTATTACTAAGTTTTTGCACGTAGTATTTTTAAAGCGCTCCAAGTTATATCTAAGTTAAATTGTTGCACAAGTCAGAATTTTATTCCCCAAAGGATAGCAAAAGTTGCAACTGAAAGCGTCATTCTGGACTTTGCTCTAACAAAGTTAGGTACTTGATGCAAAAACTCTAGTTTTGTACCCAAATATTTTGAAGAAGAAAGAATTGATTTTGTGTTTGAAAATCGAATAGGCTTCAAAACTTTTGAACTGATTTTGAATAATTGCTTAGAATTAGCATCCTACATTATCCTTGATGAACAAAAGCTATAGAATAATATTCTCGAAAATTCAAAATAGCACATATGCCGTAATTAATGATTGAAAACTTATATTGTAATAAGGTGGTACAATGGTGGTCTAGGACGGCTGTCAGACAGATTTGTCTATGGTTTCGTGCGCCCTAGACTGTATTACAAAAGAACAAGAGCTATTTTACAATACAGAAAAACCGGAAGTGTTACGCCGTCCTAGAGCGCCACTGTAAAAAGATCGCCGTGTCTACTACATAGTTGTATTAAACTTTAAAGGACAAAAACACACAAGCACATAAGAAAGGCACTAACTAGCTCTGCACAGAACATCATACATTTTAACAGCTACTTCACTTCCAGTAAACGAAATATAGCAGCTACCATGACTAGGGTGCACTTTTCCAGGGGTCAGCGACAATTGGTACTGAGCTCTTCCAATGTACAGCGGCTCTCCAGACGTGGTGCGACCACCTGGGATCGCCCCAGGTGGTATAGACCCATTAGACGACGGAATCCAACGTAGACTTTCCACATTTGCGCATAGAACTTCTATATTTTGCACGGGCACATCTTTTCCATCATACGGAATGGTTGCAGAGTTGTGCCTTACAGATAACTTTCCAGGGACTAAGTCTCCATTATGATGAGCCCTGATTACCCATAAAGGGCTGCCGTCCCAACCTTCGTGGCCTCCGACCACAGCTCTACCATTCAAAGAACTAGCAAGCGTGGCCGTAGTAGGTACCCAGTCGAAATCACCTGAACTTTCAACTACTTTCACTTCTTGGGTCTGCTCTATTGGTTGAGGTTGGTTTGGGTCCCCGTAGTAATAGTTGGTTATGTAAGTTGGTTGATTCTGGGGCTGATCTGGAGCAATTGGCACTGGTACCATCATGGTAGCTGGTACGAAGTATGGCATGGGAGGACCTTGATGGTGGTTTCCTGTATGTCCAGGGTGACTGGGGGGTCCAGGGTAAGGATGCATCGGTGGTGGCCAGTAACCAGGTCCGTAGTAAGGTGGGGGTGGCCCGTGGGGATGGTGACCGTGTGGTGGGTAAGACATTTTAATAAAAACTGTTCAGCAAAATTTGTCCATTAGTTTTATATGGCTAAACTTAGTCATATCTTTTATCATGTTGATAAGGGTTCGATAAATGTAGATAGTTGGTTTGTTATTGTTTCTGACTCATGCGTTAGTGTTTAAATTTATATTATTTTAGCTTTATTTTGAGACCGGACATAGAATTCATCATCATTGCACAATAAATATAATAGGTATATGTTATCCATGAATTTTCAGCTAGGTTTGAGGATTTCACTGGGACAACTCTAGTCTATTTTTAGTTTTTACGATGATATTAATGATTGTTTTCTGAGATTTCGTTTCTTCACCTTAACTTTTTGGTAAAACAAACATTAGATTTGAGGTTCATTGCCCACAAGCAAGTAAGCGGCCTTATCGATTTGACTGCTCCGTAGCTCAGTTGGCAGTGATGTGGACTGAGTAAGCGTGTGCACCTGGGTTCGATTCCCGGCGGGGCGAACATTGTTATGATGAATATCGATGTTTGTTCCGGCCTGGGTGTAATGTTCGTCTCTGTATATGTTTCGGGCTCCCTAGAAATAGGTTCTTCCTAGTTAGGGGCTCTGAGTGTAATGCGTTATTATTATTATTATTATCATCGATTATTTGACGTTCAAAGTAACGTAGGCAACCCGTTCAGGTTGTCTGGCCAATCAAACTAAATGGTGTTGGATTGGCCCCAAACTGCGGAGTCCAGACGATCACCCGCCCAAGATAGCCCTAAAACGGTGCCCTCAAGGATGACGCAGATTTAGTCGCCCATAGCAAACCTGGCGCATCACAGCAAGTGGCTCCTACACTCGAAACACCTTGAGGCGAGACGTAGGAGGTTGCCCAAGACTTTTTTTAGGCAGGGAAACTGCTGACGAGTACCCTGCAGCCCCGGGGGGAGCCGCAGGGTTATGTGGGGTTCGCTTGCACCCACTAAAACCCCGCCGGTGTCCTTCTCGGCTGTTAGCAGGAGGACCGCGGGCAGTGATGTTTCTCCACGACCCACCCCAGCATCGGCTGTTGACCCTCTTCTAGGGAGGACGTTGTGGTCGTCCCCCCGGAGCGTAGATTGCCCAAGACTGGATGAAGTGGTGAGCTTTACTGGGAGCCCTGGATTGCTGACGTTCACATTCGAGTTGGTGTTTTAACTTGAACTCCAAACTGCGAAATCTCGTTTGACGCTCCAAGAGCTCCTGAGTAAAATCAAAATATGATGAGGGATAAAAGGATATCATCATCATCCTATGTAACAATAACGAATAATGTGAACTGTCTGTCTGCGAACTAAAATCTAAAGTTAGTACTAAAAGTTTCAAGGACTTTTTTATGACCAATGTGAAACAAATAAAGTATTGTGTGCTGTGGTACAGTGTGATGATGTCATCGTACGTGATATTCATTGATTTTGAGATATATTTTGTTCATTGTTTTATAATTTTGCAAAGATTTAACTTACTTGTAATCGCTTTTTTTTTTCTGAGCAGTCACTACTGATTATAGTACTCCCAAATTAATAATGCGCATACAAATCCTCGCTAAATGCCGTTTTCACGGAAACACTCGTATCAAGAAAAATAATTCTAAAAAATTATGCATGAAGAAAATGCACTTAACCACCATAGATACATATCGGCTTCCGACGCTCGGGAATACGATCGTTGTTGAACATTAACGAAGATTTCTATGTGCATTATCACTTTTGGAGTACAGTACTGTATTTTTGTAAGGAATATTTAAAGTAAAATTATAATTACACATAACCTCAGTCTGAGTTAGTGACTCAGACAGTCAGAGCCCTTAACTTGAAGAACCTGTATCTAGGGTGCCCGAAACATAAGACGAACATTACACCTAGACCGAAAACAAACATCGAATCCATCATAAAAATGTTCGCCCCGCCGGGAATCGAACCTAGGTGCTTACGCATCTCAGTTCACATCACTGCCAACTGAGCTACGGAGCAGTCAAATAAGGTTACTTTTAATATTTTTATTAGTAAGTTCTCAGTTTGACCAGTATGTATGTTGTCTGAGATTATCTCGCGTTTGACTGAACCAATTTTGATGGGATTTTCAGAAAAATATGAATTAAATTCCGGAGAAGGATGGAGGATGCGTTTTAACCGACTTCGAAAAAGAGGTATATCACAGTTTATGCATATATGTTGTGATTGATGGCTAGTCCCTTTTTTTAAAAGTAATTATTGCATAGAACTACTTAAGATTTTAAGCAATTAAACAGAAGCAAATTAAACTCCTTGTTAACCCGTATTATACCTGAACCCAACGATCTCCAAGTCCAGTCGCGAGAGCTAATTAAAATTACCCCGAATCAACAGTGTATTTGCTGTTGCCATTACATACACACGTATTGTATACATTAGATTTTCTAAGTGGAATTTTTTGTTTTGTGGAAACAAAAACTTTGTTAAAGGTGAAGACGGCAAGCACGCACAAAAAAATATGTAAGAGTTTTATTAATTTATGCTAGTCGACCTGGCGAACTTCGTACCGCCTTACTTATTACTATGTTGTGCATGTATTATACATATAAACCTGTCTTTTAGAAACGGCTTTGTTTTATACTATGTATATTGATACTTATTTGTGAATTTATTGAGTGTGTTTGTATGAGTTTCGGGCACCCTAGATACAGATTTTTCCTAGTTAGGGGCTTTGAGTGCGCGTTATTTTTATTTTTATTATTAAAATTGGCTAAATAATACACTAAAAAAAGTACCCTATTAGAAAAATATAAATCTTGATAGTAATATCTTCTTAACCAGAGCAATAACAAAAATCAGTTAAAAAACTTAGTTAAGATACTAAACCTTTTTCTTTGAAAAATTCTTTTTTTAATAGAAATATATTTTCCCTGTGTTACCTTACCTAATAAAGTGTTTTACTAAAATGAGGAATCATTATTTCTATCGACCGTCGTCGATCTATTAAAATACAAAGATTCCAATTTCCGACCGTCTCTCACAGGCTAAGGTAACTAAAGTGTACTTAAATAGAATTTATCACATAGTAAAGAACCTTTAAAAAATACTAGTTGACCCGACAAAAGTCTTCCTATCCTTAAACTTATTGAAACGACTGACAGTTATGTCAATCGCCATTCAACGGTTTGTATTTGTATGGGAAAATGAGATTGTTGGTTTTTCCATCATCCTCAAAATTTTAAATTTTTCTCTTACCTTTTAAATATTCCATAGACTACTGTGAACATTTCACATTAAAATCAGCTAAATCGGCCCGGCCGTTCTCGAGTTTTAGCGAGACTAACGAACCACAATTTTTTTTTGTCCCTAAAGTCGACAATAAACTGGAAGCAGGAGATAAGCAAGTCATTGCACCTGCTAGAAAAATACAAAATCAAATGTAGACCCTGCGGTGTTAAAACCTTGGCTATTTAAAAAAACCCTAAAAAAACAAAACACCAACAATCTTTTCCAACTTGTTGCTACAAATCGTAACTTTAGAAGTAGATTATTCTTATAACCAGCAAAGCGGATGATGTTCGTCTCTGTGTGTGTTTCGGGCACCCTAGATACAGGTTCTTCCTAGTTAGGGGCTCTGAGTGTGATGTGTTATTATTATTAAAGCCCGCGGCTTCGTGCGCGTACAATAGTGATTTTCCCGTATTTCTCACCGATGAAAACAACATACATTTTAAAACCAAAATTAGCTAAAGTATTCTAGGTTTTAGTCATCAAAATAGCAAAAAACCCACCGCCATTGAACAGTGAACAGTAAAAAGCAAGCGATAGCAATAAAAATAAATTATAAACAGTATAAAAGCATGAATCTGAAAACTGGTAACTAAGTTCGCAAAGTACGAACTTTGTTCTTTCCGCTTACTTTGAGAAATAAAATAAAAATGTTAAAGTTTGATGTTTACTGTAGCAGTTTAAGCCCCCTAGCACACAGAAAGCAGCAGCGTGGCGGAACGTTTTTTTTTTACATTGCGACGTAAATTCTGCCAGGCAGAAAAACTAACAGTACCTGACAGACTATAAAGATTTACCCTGTTATTGATAAAAAGTTAAAGATCATTTTAGTTATTTGACATATGTCAATTTAGACTGGATGTCACGTATTTACCATATAACAAACCAGAGAAGTAGACCTCGGGTAAAGCGTACTGTTGGATAAGGAGGTGGGTAGCATTTCGGTAAAGTACTTGCACGGAATCCACATCGCGGTGGGTTGCAGTTTAGGTCAGTACGAATTGATTTGGTTCAGTAAATTTTGTCCTATGTCGCTGCGTTTTCGCGTTACAGCGGATTGAACTTGTCAAAAAAAAAAAACTATGCTAAATCATTAGCACGTGTCTGCCTTTGGGGTTCATGGTTACAATCATCTTGAAACTAAATAAAATCGAAGAGGCAGACAAGACACTTAGAGCTCTGCGTTTTCATGGGACGGAGGTGCAAAAATGAAAAAAAAAACACTCTACTAAATCATTTGCTCTCGATTCTAATTGTGATCATTCGATTCATTTGGACTCCCTGGATAAAAAAACCATTTGGAAGACACTTTGCTCGCTGATTTTTAGGTTGTACGACTGTTTGAAATTCACGAAATCAAATATTAAAGCTATAAATTAAATACTTCACTTTCCTTACAATTTACATTTTATTCTCCTCACTTGTTACATATTTTTTCATTGCTCTCGTCTCTTGTTTTTTTTTATTCCACATTCACATGACATCCCTTGTTCCCGCCTTGTCTCAACAAAGTACTTTTACAAACCAACTTTAGGAAACACATTGCTAAACAAACATCTAGATAATTTACTATAAGTTATTAATTAAAACATAATTAATGGTACCTAATAAACCTAATAAAGTATTTCTGATTAGATGTAAAACATTAATTAGTAATAAATAAACCCCGTATTGATCAATTATCTGTTGTCCATCCTTGCCGCATGATGGCGCTGGGATCGGCCAGAGATAAGGTAGATCGGCGGGCAAAGGCTTCTAGCGTTGTCAGTCCAAGATGCGGTAACACTCGGCCATCCTGCATTGGCCGTGTCCCACGGCGACGGTAGTTGTACCTGACAAAAATTCGAGCACTTAGGTTCTTTTATATAAGGCGAACTTAAAACTAAAGGAAGATAGCAATGGAAGCACACAGTTTTTTTATTATTATTATTATTTTTTTTTATTTTTGGTTAGTTTGTTTATTATTATTATTTTAGTTTATGATGCGTTGATGCTGCTACACAGGCCATGGCTCACACAGATGCCGCCACACAGGCTATGGCTCACACAGATGCCGCCACACAGGCTATGGCTCACACAGATGCCGCCACACAGGCAATGGCTCACACAGATGCCGCCACACAGGCAATGGCTCACACAGATGCCGCCACACAGGCTATGGCTCACACAGATGCCGCCACACAGGCAATGGCTCACACAGATGCCGCCACACAGGCAATGGCTCACACAGATGCCGCCACACAGGCTATGGCTCACACAGATGCCGCCACACAGGCAATGGCTCACACAGATGCCGCCACACAGGCAATGGCTCACACAGATGCCGCCACACAGGCAATGGCTCACACAGATGCCGCCACACAGGCTATGGCTCACACAGATGCCGCCACACAGGCTATGGCTCACACAGATGCCGCCACACAGGCAATGGCTCACACAGATGCCGCCACACAGGCCATTAAGTTCAGCATCAAACACATCATTATATATTTATTTTTTTTAATTATTAAATTTTTTTTTTTTTTGAAGGTGAGACTAGATTTTTTTTTTATAAAGAATAATTTGAATCGGTACTATCCTGAATTTTAAAATTTCAATGCTTCGTATATACATTTTCTGCAATACATTGTCCGCGCCTAATATATCACAAAACAAATACAACTGAGTTAGACTAAAGCTTGATTGTCCTGAGCGCTGTTAACGCGTATGGTCTCCAGTAGGCCCCGCAGGCCGGCGCGCGCGGCGTGCACGCTGCTCATCAGCGACACCGTGTAGCCGTCTCGTCGAGGAGCGCCACAAACTCACTACGTCCAGCGAAGTTTACTAGAACTCTTGGATGTTTACGCTATCGGCGTAGAGTAGTGCAGTGCAACAGCCTATGATGCGCCTCTCCGCAGCCGTCCCTGGTCCCACGTAGCAACTGGACAGGTGTCTCGTGGATGTCGTTTTTCCAGACGCTTGAAGCAGATCGCGTGGCACTTGACGTGTCTCTACCGATCCTTCCGTAAGGCCTTCTTGAATGGCTTAACACTCTGCTCGAGTTCTTCTATTTTTGCAAGGCAAAAGGTGCACGCGTCTTGTTGTTCTTTGGCTCATCCCTGCCACAGTAAAATAAATAGTCTATATACAGTATAGGCACTCCCTGCCTCCCTCAGGAAGTGCGGCTCACCCGCTCTCGTTTCCCTCTCTCGCTCCCCGACACCAAAATCGTTGTAGCTTACCCAGGGTAATCGCTGCAATTGTTGTTCCTTGCAGGTATGTGGTCTTTCCTAGAGCCTGAACAGCGGCGATGAAATTCTGTACTTTAACAGAAAATAAAACTAAGTATCTCTTTAGTATATGTAGTTGCTAGACATATGGTACAGTTTTTTTTTTTTTTTAATCTCCCTGCACTATTCTTTTAAATAATGCTGTCTGTGTTGTCAATACGCAGCTCTAAAAAATGCCAATATTATATCAGGAGAAGTCGCTGTTGTCCTGTTAGGTAGCGCTCCTACTGCTTCCTTAGCTGGACACCGTAGTCTCTGTAGCTCTGTAATCGCCACAAGTTTTCTTGTGGACTGAACTCACACAACTTTGTAGACTCCTTGAAGGCCACTCCAACTAGTCTCCAGAGTAAGTTGGTAATAACGTCTCTCGCAGCCCATTCGACGTAGAAGTTTGGTGATGGGAGCATAAAAATGCTGCCGCCGTTCCACCATAATCGCTGACGTGATTTTCGACTTACTTGCAATTGACGCAGGGGCTGGTGTAGGCAAGCGTCTGACTTCCTCTTGAATTTTATTCATAAATAATATCCATTTTAATACTAAGTGCTGCCGTGGCCAGATGCAGCAAAAACTTCTGTGTCCAACCGATTTCCATCAGACAGTGCTGCCACCTCTTGTCGAATAGTAGTATCAAAACCATTGTAGTATAGTAGTGTATACTCTAAGATAGCAGCAGCGTTCAACTCTCCAATAGATGGCGCTTTTTAATTAGATAAAGTAACTGGAATTATCATTCAGTGTTTTTGTAGGCTACTTATAATTCAAGAATATATTGTATAAAGATAGAAATTGATTAAATTTAAATAATGTTATTAATAGTAATTTATTTTTAATTTTCAAATATTTTTTTTTTAAAATTGAAATAATATATTATAATACTAGCTGGCACCTGCGACCTCGTCTGCGGAGGATTAGTATTTTAAGTAGCCATCCTTATAAATTGTATATTTTTGATAAGTTTCATTAGGATTCATCCAGTAGTTTTCATGTGAAAGATTGACAAACATCCATACAGTATACAAACTTTTCAACACCACCATTGAAGGCAAATTTTTTTTATACACTATTAATACTTATTATTAATTTCAATCCATGCTTTAAAGGGAAGCACAAAGCAATAATATCATATGATTTGTTTACACACAGTACAAAATAGAAAGTAATGTTTACATTCTGACTGAATTCCAATTTATGCTGATGCTATGCAAATGTTTTGCCTAAAAGAAATCACTTTTAGCAATCAGGCTCTCCAATACCCTATATCTCTCATAATCAAGTATTTGCATCTTTTTTTTTTTATGTAGGACACTATTCTTTAATTGGCAATAAAGCATTGTTATCTCTATCTTTTATCATAATGCTGATATTAAAAAAAATTCATTAAGATTGATTTTCTGAATGGAGAACTAGATCACTTGAAGCTATTAAGTACTGAGGTATCCAGGGTTTACATGTAAATTATGTTAGATACTACTGACCTTTTTGAATGTTGGCCCGGCAAACTCCAAACAATATTATTATGCATCATGTAAGGTCAACTGCATTCACTCGTAGCAAATGTTGGTTGAGCCCTTGTACATCGTATCAACATTGACATAAATGTTGGACCTGCTGCTGCAGCACAAACTTCTCCACTTTGACCCCTTATGTTCATGTTTCACCCTCACTTAGTCATATCAGATGTTGCTTTGATGGTTCAACTTGGACATTTCTGGGTTGAACTTGGGACATCAACCTGACCTCTCCTCCAGGTCGACATCAACATAAATGTTGCTTCTTGATTTTTGTATTATGTAGGTTTTATGATTTTGCTTTAATAACAATGAAAGTTCTTGACTAAACTTTAACTTTTGGTATCCTTATTGTCAACATTCCTTGGTAGTTGGTAGTGCTTGGTGCAATTTGTTATACCAAGTGCGATTGTAGTCATAATAATCATCATACTTTACTGCAGTTAGAATTTGTATTTCGAACAATCGGTAAGTATGTGTTCTCTAATTTTCGGAAGCTTATTTTGTAGGTATATTAGCCATCTCTATTGTCGTAAGTTTACGTTCTTGGTGCCGAGACTTGGTGCGTATTCATTGTGGCCGTGCTGTTTTGATTATTTGAGTAAAGTTTTGTTTTCGCCTTCAGATCTCTGCTAGAGCCAGAACTTTCTCGGTCTCTTTTGTTTTCGCCCAGTCCATGTTGTTATTGTGGGTAATAACGTTGAATTCATCCCACTTCTGAAATATTAAAGCTATAAATTAAATACTTCACTTTCCTTACAATTTACATTTTATTCTCCTCACTTGTTACATATTTTTTCATTGCTCTCGTCTCTTGTTTTTTTTGATTCCACATTCACATGACATCCCTTGTTCCCGCCTTGTCTCAACAAACTACTTTTACAAACCAACTTTAGGAAACACATTGCTAAACAAACATCTAGATAATTTACTATAAGTTATTAATTAAAACATAATTAATGGTACCTAATAAACCTAATAAAGTATTTCTGATTAGATGTAAAACATTAATTAGTAATAAATAAACCCCGTATTGATCAATTATCTGTTGTCCATCCTTGCCGCATGATGGCGCTGGGATCGGCCAGAGATAAGGTAGATCGGCGGGCAAAGGCTTCTAGCGTTGTCAGTCCAAGATGCGGTAACACAAATCATGTATCTTTATGAATATGACGGTAAATATTCAATGAATTTGTAATTTCAACAGAAGTTTACACGTACTTTTATCTATACCAATATTATAAAGAGGAAAGATTATTGTTTGTTTGTAACGAATAGGCTCCGGAAATACTAAACCGATTTGAAAAATTCTTTCACTGGTAGAAAGCTACACTATCCCCGAGTGTCATAGGCTATATTAGATTTTCAAAAAAATTAGGGAATCTTACTTAAACTCAAATAATGTAACCCAAGGTGCAATAATTTTCCGTTGTTTACATATTTTGACAGGTGGTTTGTTGTTGTTTTTTGTTTTATTCGCCCATTCTGGGCAGTCAAAAGAACATAGTCTATAGAGCCAAGTCTTTGTATTATCTTAATTCTCTGGCGTAACGAAGTAAGCCGGGACAGCTAGTATTTTAAAATACTAAGAGCTTAAGTTCAAAAACGAAAAAAATAAAATTATGGGACTATCTTCAAGGTTTTACCGTGTCGATTAAAATATTATCAAAATCGGATAACTCTGTACAAAGTTATGCGTAAAATATATGTAAACTAGTCGACCTGGCGAACTTCGTACCGCTTAACCAATTACTATTTTGTGCATGTATTATACTTATTGAATGACTCTATCTATAAAAATAATTCGCATTAAAATCCGTTGCGTAGTTTTAAAGATTTAAGCATACATAGGGACAGACGCGGAAAGCGACTTTATTTTATACTATGTATTGATATTGATGTTACATATATTTTACATATACGTCGAATCGGGAACCTTCCTCCTTTTTTTTCGTTGTTTAAAAACGCCATGTATGTGACCAACTTAAGACGACACGTGAGATAAAATATTTAGTAGCTTGCGTCATTAACAATGTCCTTGTTTAAGGCTGTCTTTTAATTAAGGAAAATTTGTTCCTAAGTGTCACTAATTAGGTTGATTGTTTGACACACATTAACCGAATTTTCGACAAAGAGTAATGATCGACCTAATGTACTTTTAATATAAAATTTTAACTAATAAAAAAAAAACTTTGACATTTTTTTTTAAATCATTTCAGGTTGAAAACGTCCTCTGTTTGACTTAGGCCCTATCCACAGATTTCTACAAGGACGAACATTGCGGGGGATTTTTTCCGTAATGTTTTTTTTTTTAAATAGTAATAACACACCATATTCAGAGCCCCTAACTAGGAGGAACCTGTATCTAGGGTGCCCGAAACATATACAGAGACGAACATTACACCCAGACCGGAAAAAAACATTGATATTTATCATAACAATGTTCGCCTTGCCGGGAATCGAAGTCCGGTGCACACGCTTACTCAGCCCACATCACTGCCAACTGAGCTACGGAGCAGTCAATGTCCAATGTTTTTATTAAAACATTTTTTTTTGCAAACCTAGGTAAAAAGATTAGCTACATACGAATTTAGTTAAAATCTGTAATTAAGGAAGATCGTAAAGAATTATTTTATTTCCAAATACTAAATTCAGGTACTTACTACTTATGTTGATTTGATACTACTCAAACAAATACTTCAATCAAGTTTATTTGAATAAAATACTTACTTAGAAACATATTATGACTTGAGTTTTTTTTTTCAGATAAGTAAAACAATAATTTCAGTGACTATTCAATATTAAACAAAAATGGAAACCGAATCAGAAACAGTAGTAACCAAAAACATGAAGCAAGAGTTTCATAAAGTTGAAAAGATAACAGCAGTTCTTGAGTGTCAATACCAAACAGTACATAGAAATAAACAAAAAACTGTAGAAACAAATATAGACGAACTTCTGAAGAAGATACAACCAGCTAAAAGTTTTCTGTACAGAAACGCTGCAAACAAATCAGAAAGAGTTACAACCTCTTACGTTCCAATGGACGTGGGAAAGGGACAGAAAAAGAGAAAACTCTTCAGACTAAGTTACGACTATCCAAACTTCGATTTGAGCAGATTCAGAATGTCCAAAACTGAAAACTTCAACGACAGAGGGTATTACCAAGTCAAAAACGATACCGAAGATAAAACCAAGCACAAATCATGTACCAATGTCCAAGATATATTTGAAGATCATTTGTATGAAGACTTAAATTATTATGATGTTAAAGATAGAAGGAGTTCTTCTACCAATGTCAGTGCTAAATTTAGTAAACTAAAACTGCAGGGTATATTCAATACTATTAAAAGGCCGTTTTTCAAAAAGGCTGATGATAAGCCAATTGAAACTAAAGATGAAAAAGTTGTTCAAAAAGTTGAAAATGAAGTAGCGTTGTATGAAACTGGCGACAGCGCCAACAGTTTGTATGATACAGTCAAAGTGAGACATACGTGTGATTGCTACAAGAATAATGGACAGGTTAGTTTATTTTCCCTAGGCATTTTTGTACAAAACTGCTGGGCGTATGCCTTTCCCTAAGTGACCTATTGCAGCGAAACTAACACCTCAGTTACGATTAAAATTTGTATCTTCTTAACCAAGACAAATATTAAAAATTTGAGGCTGCATGGCAAGAGACACTAGTATTTTTAGGTCATTTTTTTCTAAAAGTGGCTATTTTAGGCAACAATCAGAAAATGATAGCTCTTTAAACTTTGGATTTCATAAACGCTACTCGAAAAATGCTATGTAAGATTATCCACGTAGTGTCATACAAGATAAATTTTTGTTACATATAAAAATTAATAAAAAAAAGGAAAATTAAGAAAAACAAAATGGCGGGTGGTCGGCAGGCAGACACGTCACAGACTGGGCGCGACAGTTTCCCGCCATTTTGGTCGGCATCCGACCACGTCACAGACAAGGGGATAAGGATTTTTTTTTCAATCATCCTGACAAAAAGCAGTTTATTTACAAAAAAAACTTGTATATTGAAAAATTTGAACCCTTTCTTACTCTGATTGGCTAGAATCTAGATGATAGAAAAAAAAAGTAATCCTTTTATCAAATTATCCGAAATTTCGGAAAATCCCTAGTCTTTTTTTTTGCAAAAAAACTAATTATCAAATCTTCCTACGACATATCGATGCAATAGAATAAGCACCCTACACGCAGAACAATACACTTGAATCTCTAGGCTGTAAAGTTTATTAATTTAAATGAATATTAAATTTCCATCTTTATAGCCCAAAGCTTTGGTGGAAGAGTATCTGGAACCAATTCAACAAAGGAAAGAGTCAGACTACTGTGACGTCAACGAGAGACAGAGAGAGGAAACTTTCCTTGGATATCTAATGAATATATTTGAAACCACTTTTAGAATGAAGAAAGGTAAGATTTTTTTTTAAAACTAGCTATCCCGACAAACTTCCTATCGCGCCTTACAATCTATTGTTTTTACTAACCTGACCTCCATTACTACAATATTTTCTCACCTTAAAACCTTCCCTGGACTACTACGAACATTTAAAAACCCGAATCAGCTATATCGGCCCGACCGTTCTCGAGTTTTAGCGAGACTAACGAACCACGAATATTTTTTTATACAAGGTGTTTCTGTCAAGGCGGTAATAAATCGAGGAGGGATTCAGCTCACCATATTTTACAACTTTCCCTAAGCAACATTGGTCGAATCTCAAAACAAAAATCAGGCGTCCCGTACATTGACCCCGTAACAATGTATCGAACAGCTGTTATTTTTTTATACTGGTTTTTCCTAGTACGCGCGACACGCGACGCGACGGACGTGTTTAGAAGTTACTACGACGTTATTTTATTTGAATTTAAAGTTAAACTTTATTTTATCGCTACGAAATGCCGGTCAAGTGCAATGGTTGTGATGCTATAATTTATAGCATTCAATACATGGAGTGCTCAAGTGCTAAGTGTAAAAAAATGTACGACCTGAATTGCTTAGCAATGCAGCCGGAGTACTTCGAGGGGCTATCGCAAGCATATAAGGATACGTGGATATGTCCAGAGTGTACTTGTTTGAGACCAAAAGGGGATAACTCTAACACCCCTATCCGTAGCACTGAACTGGACAAGACCTACTCGACTTCGTTTGTTACTACGCAGCGCGGTTCTCGTCTGCAACTGTTGGATACTTCATTGAATGCTCAGGAAGGTAATCTTCTTCATGAATTAAGAGAGTTCAGACAAGAATTAACATCCCGTCTTGACGAACAAGCCTTGCAGTTTGAGCAACTGAGAAATATATTTTACGACACCAGAAGCGAAATACGTGATATTCAAATTAAGATCAAATCATTCGAGGAAAAAATATCTAAATTGAATGATTTGGAATCTAAGATGGAACAGTTTTCAAAGCAGCAGGAGTATGCAAAGGTAGTAGGCCCAGCACCAAAACCGTTACTCTACACTAATCAAAACATCCATAATAATATATCGAGTGCTAATGGAGTTTACCCTCAGACCTCCGATAAAAAAGAATCGTGTCGGGCCACGAAATCTGAGCCGCTACCTCTCGCAGCTAAGGTGCAGCCGCTTTTGGAAAAGGAGTCTGGTTTTAAAACTACACCTGTTGTGGACCTAACGTGCCAAAGTGAAGAGAAGCCCGAGACCCAATGGAAAACCGTGTCCTATAAAAAGAAAAATCATCTATCTCAGGCCATTAAAAAAGGCGGAAACACTACAATTGGGATACGAGCTGTAGAGAAGAAAAGACACTTACATGTTTGGCGCCTTGCTTTGGATACTACGACTGAAGAAATTGAGAGCCACGTAAAGAATACATGTGGTACAGATGACGTTAAAATTGTTAAAATCCAACATAAATCGGAAAGGGATTATACGTCATTTGTTGTTGGAGTTCCTGAGCATAAGTATGACGTCATTGACCACCCAAATGTATGGCCACAAGGTGCCGAATTTGGCCCCTGGACTTGGTTTCGAAACTCAGAAAAAAGACCAAAAAAGGATTAGATCCATAGAAATTTTTTACCAGAACGTTAGAGGTCTTCGGACGAAAACCACCCAATTTCTATGTTTACTAGAATCTTCTTCGGCTGATCTATTTGTGATTACAGAGACTGGATGTAACGAGTCAATATCGAATGCTGAACTTATACCGAGCGGTTTCCATATAGTACGCTGTGACCGCGCTGACGGCCGTAAACATGGTGGGACGCTTTTCGTGGCCACACCTCGCTTCGAACTGCGGCCGGTGACTCATAGCGACTACAATGTTGATGTTTATAAATTCGAGTTGGTTTGTGCATCGGTTTATTTAAGTAATAGATTTTTATTTGCGCTTTGTGTAATTTATATTCCGCCACACACTGAGGACGCTGAATATATGATAATGTTCAATTTAATAGAACGTTTGTGTATTAAATTTAAGGGTAATTTGTTAGTTTTAGGAGATTTTAATTTATTTTCTACAAGTGTAAATGTCAACTCTTATTATGAGTATCTGCGAGCTTTTTGTGAATTCACTCAGAGCAACGATGTTCCTAACTGTAATAATAGACAGTTAGACTTAGTGCTAAGTGGGTCCGGGGTGCGGGGAACTGTTTTGGTGAGCGCGGCCGACGCGGCCGAGGCCGTGCAGCCAGTGGACCTGTACCACCCGCCACTCACGATTTCGGTTTGCGCGACCGCTGCCGGTACCACTGATTACGTATCAACCATAGACCCGAATATTAAACAAAATGAGAATAAGGAAAATAATGTTAATATTCATAATGAGTGGAATTTTAGTAAAGCAGACTATTTTAAATTATATAGCTCTTTGGAAACTGTGGATTGGAGTGAACTTTATAATTTTAACGATTCGGATAGTGCTGTTAGTTATTTTTATAATTTATTAAATAAAATTTTAGATGATTGCGTGCCCATTAAAAAGCGAAAGCCTGTAAACCTTCGGTACAGTTACCCCAGGTGGTATACGGCCGATTTAATTCGCAACATTAAGGATAAATATGTACTTCACAAACGTTACAAGAAAACTAGAAACATTAATGACTATGAGGCGTTTGCTGCATGTAGAGCTCATGTCAAGTCAGCAATTACTCAGGCCCATGACAGCTATCAGCATCGTGTACAAAAACATCTCGCCTATGACCCAAAATCATTTTGGAGTTTTGTGAAAAGCAAACGATCTCATCGCTCGCCGCAGAAATTGATTAAGAACGGTCGTATGCTGTCCAATCAACAATGCGCAGATGAATTCGCTAGCTATTTCTACAGTGTATATAACTCGGATGCTGCATCATTAAATATAACGCAAGCAGATGCAGCCACACCAGCAGGAAACGCAAGGGTTCATCTCACAAATATAAGCGGTCAAGAGGTTATTCAAGCACTTTTCCGTTTACAGCCCAAGCGCTCCGTGGGACCAGATGGAATTCCACCATTTGTTTTCAAGGATTGCCGTATGGTGCTAGCGGAACCATTGCGTCATATTTTTAATCTTAGCCTTAAGGAAGCAACTTTCCCAAATGTTTGGAAGCTAACCAGAGTAGTTCCAGTGCCGAAGGGGAAGGCTGGACCACAGGCGAGCGATTACAGACCCGTGGCAATTCTTAGTACTCCTGCTAAAGTATTTGAATCCGCTGTCTACCGAGTACTTCAGCGGGAGGTATCGAGCCAACTCAATGACGCTCAACACGGTTTTCGTGAGGCGCGAAGTACTGCAGTAATCTGATGCAGCTTGTGACTAGCGTGCTACCGGTGATAGATGCTGGTGGGCAGGTGGATGTAGCTTACTTTGATTACCGGAAGGCCTTCGATACAGTGGATAATGACGTACTGTTGAGAAAGTTGTCTGCTGCGGGTTGCACACCGCATACGCTTAAATTCTTTGCGAACTATATGAGGGATAGACGTCAGTATGTTGACTGCGGAGACTGCAGTTCAGAGCCCTATTTTACACGGTCAGGCGTCAGTCAAGGTAGCAATTTAGGACCCCTAGAGTTTATCCTGATGATCAACGACTTGCCTGATGCTGTCTGTGAATCGCAGTGTCTCTTATTCGCCGACGACCTTAAGCTGGTAAAAGAAATAGAAAATGCATCGGACTGTTGCAAACTTCAGGAGGACATAACTCAAGTAGTACAGTGGAGTTATGATAATAAATTGTGTTTTAATGCGTCAAAATGCTCAGTAATTTCATTCAGCAGAGCTCACGTTCCTATTAAGTACAATTATACTTTAGATGGAACTCCCATGCAGCGAGTTACCGAGATGAGAGACCTTGGAGTTCTCTTTAACTCTGACTTTAATTTCCGTCAACACATCGTTAACGTTTGTAAAAAGGCTTATCGTAACCTAGGTTTTATTATGAGACAGACACACGGTTTTACGAATATTAATGCAATACGAGCTTTATATGAGGCTATTGTGAAAAGTCACTTGGAATGCAATGCGATGATCTGGAGCCCCCACGAAGCTAAATATAACTTCATGGTAGAGCGCATCCAAAATAAATTTGTTCGTTTTTTATATTTGAAAATGTACGGTGTGTATCCTTTTTATCCTAGAATGTATCCGACCTTATTCGTTTTAGGTATGGTCGGATATAATCAACTGGAAATTAGAAGAGACCTAGCAGTCACATCGTATGTTTTTAGATTATTACGCGGAAAATTATTTAACCCAGGAGTGTTACAGCTGGTTAGCTTATGTGTACCGGACCGCTTCGTATGGCTCCGGCGGCGGCCGCGGCTGCTGGCGGTGCCGCGCGCGCGCACGCAGCTGCTCAAGCAGGCGCCGTTCACAAAAGCCTTGCACACTCTAAACAAGGTCGCGGAGAGTACAGATCTGTTTTACTGCTCACTGAGTGAGTTCACAAAAGCAACGCTGTTTGTTTTATGTTACCCCTGATAAACAGATATATTATATAGTAAATTAAATTACCTAGCTAATTAAATTATAATTTAAAAAATAATAATAATAATCCTAGTTCAAGTATATTTACAAATTATTATTTTAATATTTATTTTGTTATGTTAATATATAAATTGTAAGTTCACGGCACTATTGTATTAGGGTAGCCTGTAAGGATAGTGCTGTTACTGTTAAATAAATAAATAAATAAATAAATAAATAGTTAGGGGCTCTGAGTGTGATGGGTTGTTTTATTATTATTATTTATTTTGTGAATTTCATCAATATATAAAACTCTTCCGTTTCCGTTACTGACTGACTGACAGATAAAGCAGAGCCAAAACTACTGGGCGTAGCGGGCTGAAATTTTGCACGTGAGTTCCTCAAATAGTCTAGGGGAGCACTAAGAAATAATATCCCAAAATTCCCATAGGAACGAAAAAATACGGGATTTTTGTGTTTAAGAGAAATCTAAGCGCGTGAAACCGCGGAGCAGCCTCTATAGCTAGTTGATTCTAAAAATGTTTCTACTTATCTATCTATATTAGTTCTACTCACTGTCTAAAAGTAACATGTAAGCCAAAAAGTGTTTTCAGTGAGTTTTGGCCCGTAGCACGTGTAAAAACTCTTTCAAAGTGTCGGACCGTTCGAGGTAGTGATGGGTTATCAGTAATTTAAATTGAGGACTCGTGAGGACCTCATTTGGCTAAATGAGGTCCTAACGACAGGACCCATCATTTGAGGCGAGGCATTTCAACCCAAAAACAGGCCCAAACCTTCCCGCAGCCCCTTATTTTTGCTTTCTATAGACATTCACAAGTATATAAATGCAATATAATAATAAAAACAATAATAATTTTATTATACCAAGGCTATACCTTCCTCATTCACCTCACCTAGTCCACATTATTGGGGTTCGTTTCGTTTACTTGTCGTTGAAACACAATCCTCACGCCTCACGACGCCTCACGCTTCACGACGCCTCACTCCTCCTCATTCTTCACGCCTCCTCACTCCTCACGACGCCTCACTCCTCACGACGCCTCACTCCTCACGAGCCCCCTCACGAGTTTTATACGAGGTACTCACTCACCTCACTGTAACGAGCCCCGTCAAACGAGGCCCTCACGAGGGAGTAACTCATCACTAGTTCGAGGGCAGCTCGCGGCCGCCGCTCAAATCAATGCGTAGAACCTTATTTAGTGACTTTCGAAAATGGTCTAAAAGAAAAGTACTATGATCTTTTCGTGGAGATTGATTTGCAATTTGTGCTGCGTTTTATTACTCTGTCTCGCTTGTTGTAAAGCATTGTTTTAGGTCACGATTACAGTTTTTGTCTAACATTTTTATATTTTATTCTATACGAGCTGTCCCGGCTTACTTCGTTACGCCATATAACATAAGATACTACTAAAGACTTGGCTCTATAGGCTATGTTCTTTTGACTGCCCAGAATAGGCGAATAAAAAAACAAACAACAACAACAACAACAACAAAACAACCTGACAAAATATGTAAACAACGGAAAAAATATTGCACCTTGGGTTTCATTATTTGAGTTTAAGTAAGGATCCCTAATTTTTTGAAAATCTAATATAGCCTTTGACACTCTGGGTTAATGTAGCTTCCTACCAGTGAAAGAATTTTTCAAATCGGATCAGTATTTCCGGAGCCCATTCGTTACAAACAAACAAACAAACAAACAAACAAATCTTTCCTCTTTATAATATTGGTATAGATTTATAATATTGGTATAGACTAGAGGCTGCCCCGCGGGTTTTCCCGCGTAGATTTTTCATAAACACAAGAATCCCGTTGTTTACCGTTCCTGTGGGAATTTCGTGAATTCCTTTCTTAGTGCTCCGCTACACTCCCCAAGGAACCCACGTGCAAAATTTCAGCCCGCTACGCCCAGTAGCGGCTCCGCGTTGTCTGTCAGTCAGTCAGTCAGTAACGGAAGAGTTTTATATATATTGATAACACTAGGGTCGTATCAAAACACTGAATCAGCTTTAGGCCGCATTTAGGGGCACGCGGGGTGTTGCGCGGGACGTCGTCGAGCGGGGCGCGCTGCGATTAAATCAAAGATATAGCAATGTATAAGACCATTTACGGAGACGCGTTGGCAGGCGCCGCCGACGCGTGCACTGCCGTGGGCATTGCCGCTTCAAGAACAAATCATAGGCCTAATGTTCGATATCGTACAAGGAAACGCGTCGGCGCCCGCCGCGGCACCCGCACGATGCCTCGCGCAACGCGCCGCGTCTGCCTAAATGAGGCCTTATTTGTTCAAGTAAAAATTAATGTACAGTGGCGGACACGGTCGGCGTAACACTTCCGGTTTTTCTGTATTGCAAAATAGCTCTTGTTATTTGGCAATACAGTCTAGGGCTGACGAAACCATAGACAATTCTGTTACGGCTTCCTAGTCCGCCACTGTACGAATATTAATTTTCAATTTTCTTTCTTCTAAAATTACTGATGTGCGAGTGAGATAGAAGAACGAATATATAGTTTTGAATACAAAAAAATACTGAATCGAACCCAGAAAAGTCCACGATCAGAAGTTATCGGATTTGCTAATTCGATTCTGCCGTTCGGATGATGTCGATTGGAATCGAGATTTAATCGTCCGATTTGAATTGACATTCGGAATCGATTCGGATGGAAAGCCTTTATTTTAAAGGCTACACCATTTAGTTTTGTTGAAAGTTTATGAGTGGAAAGCTCTTAACACAAAAGCTAATGAATTTAGCTAAGTACTAGAGGCTGCCCCGCAGTATTTCCCGCGCAGATTTCTTATAAACACAAAAATCCCGTTTTTTTTCGTTCCCGTGGGAATTTCGGGAAATCCTTTCTTAGTGCTCACCTACTCTCCCTAAGGAACCTACATGCCAAATTTCAGCTTTGTACGCCCAGTAGTTTCGGCTCTGCGTTGTCTGTCAGTCAGTCAGTCAGTCAGTCAGTCAGTCAGTCAGTCAGTCAGTAACGGAAGAGTTTTATATATATTGACTAGAGGCTGCCCCGCGGTTTTTCCCGCGCAGATTTCTTATAAACACAAAAATCCCGTTTTTTCCCGTTCCCGTGGGAATTTCGGGAAATCCCTTCTTAGTGCTCACCTACACTCCCCAAGGAACCCACGTGCCAATTTTCAGCTTTCTACGCCCAGTAGTTGTGGCTCTGCGTTGTCTGTCAGTCAGTCAGTCAGTCAGTCAGTCAGTCAGTCAGTCAGTCAGTCAGTCAGTCAGTCAGTCAGTAACGAAAGAGTTTTATATATATTGATTGATTAATGTAATGGAGGTAAATTTAAGCTTGCGAATTTCGGATATTTGTTACCTAATGCTCCCCAACACCTCTGAGACTCCTTAATCCTAAATTTCAAGTGGTTTGGGTCGTTTGTTGTCTGTCAATCTGTAACGAAATATTGTATGAGTAAATAGATAACAAGCATGCGTAGTGCGGCTCTGTAACCGCAGTTTTATTTTAAACCGATAAGTACCTTAAAAAAATTCAGCAATATCGGTTTAGTAGTTTAGGCGTGATTGAGTTACAAAAAGACAGACATGGTGACTTTCGAAATTAAAATCTTAATCTTAAGTATAGATAATAATACATTAAAGCATCACACTATAACTAAGTAAAATAATTATCTAAGCTGCCCGACACTCGTACAAAAAGATTTTCAAAATAAACACACTTATAGAGTTAGGAAACAAACATCATCACCAATATTCATCATTACAATGTTTGCCCTTTCCGGAATACGAACCCGGACCTACGCAGTCACAGTCAACTCACCTGACAACTGAACCACGGCGGCGATGCTATGGTGGAGATAGACCAAAAATATTTAATAACACATAACAATAACACATCACACTCAGAGCCCCTAACTAGGAAGAACCTGTATCTAGGGTACCCGAAACACACACAGAAACGAACATCACACCCAGACCGGAAACAAACATTGATATTCATCATATCAATATTCGGCCCGCCGGGGATCGAACCCGGGTGCACACGTTTACTCAGTCCACATCACTGCCAACTGAGCCACGGAGCAGTCGTAGAGTATTTATACTCAAATAAAAATATTGAAACCACGAAATCTAGCAAAGTGATTCATTTCATTACTTACCGTCGAGCGCCTCCCCTTAAAAACGGATATTATATTTTTAATGTGAATTTGATTAGCTCTTTGAAATTCTACTTAGGAAACTTTTTTATTAATTTTATTGTTGAGAGACGAATTAATTGTTCTCTAAACTTCGTAATTTTGACTACCTTATTTCAGTGACAATCGAATATTGTTATAATGGAAATCTTTAGTAAAAAAGTAAAAAATGTTTTAATTAATAGGATACAAGTTATCACTTATTGAAAGTCAATAAGACTAATCTAATTAATATTGATACCTTATTTGGTAAAGTATCCTGTACTGTGAGAGGCGAGGTAGTTCAGGGTGTCCACCAATTGGCTCAGGCAAACAAATGTTTGCCTTGCTTTACGACAAATTGTGTGCCTTTCATATTTTTTAGGCATTTGTTTTTTATTATTATTATTATTTTATATTTATTTAGGATGTGCATGTGCATGTGATTCGTGTTTTTCACTCTGGGTCCTGGCTGAAAATCATCGCTACAGATATATTTTTTGTAGCACATGCTGAGTCAGACCCCTAATTGTATAGAGAGCACCAAATTGTTTTAATCGCTTTTTGTAATATGTCTGTTTGTTTTCTATTCTTATTATAGTTTTCTTTGTTTTAATCTGTAACTGTTTTATTGATTAAATATTATAATCAATCATGAGGCGACAATTTCACTGCTCCGTGGCTCAGTTGGCAGTGATGTGGACTGAGTAAGCGTGTGCACCCGGGTTCGATTCCCGGGCGGGGCGAATATTGATATGATGACTAACGATGTGTTTCCGGTCTGGGTGTGATGTTCGTCTCTGTGTGTGTTTCGGGCACCCTAGATACAGGTTCTTCCTAGTTAGGGGCTCTGAGTGTGATGTGTTATTATTATTATTATTAATTGACGAGTTGCATTTTGGTAGATGACAGTTAACAAAATTTGACTAAAAAGACCCATCAAAACCAACTCTAACAATATCAATATTTGATTGTTGCCAAAAGTGGTCTTTTTTAGTAACACTTTGTAGCTTTCTTTGGTTTTTAACCTAAAGCTATACAACAGTGCCCTAAAAATACTACGCTACATTTTCTAGTGGAATACTTCGTATTTTTTATATTTGAATGAATGAATGAATGAATGAATGAATGATATCTTTATTGCACAAAAAACACAAAAACAAGAACATTAATAGTACAGTAAGTTGACAAAAGGCGACCTTATCGCTTTAAGCAATTTCTTCCAGGTAACCTGTTTTTTTTTATACGTAAGGAAAAAGAAGACAATTGCCTATTTGCCTTATTTTAGAAGTTTTTTTTTTTCGCGGGTGGCGCTACTTTAACTGTGCTATGCCCCTTAAGTTAGACCGATGGGTTCCGTTTAAATAATCGGTATACCACTACTTAATATAAAACTAAGTCGCTGCCCGCTGTCTGTGTGTATCTATGCTTAAATCTTTTAAACTACAAAACGGATTTTGATGCGGTTGTTTTTAATAGATAGAGTGATTCAAAAGGAAAGTTTTTACACAAATATTTGTTTTAGTTTTAATATTAGCAAGTCCAATTCCTATTTTAACAGGATTGGATTGTACGGATAGAGTTAAAAGAAAAACGTTAAAAGCTGTTACATACTTTCTCACGTGTTTTTTTTTTTTCTAAAGCGCAGTGTTGCCATGTGGCACACATCTGAGCTGTGTTGTAGTCTGTACTCTCTTGAACTGTTATTATTGTAAGGTTTAAATAAAAAATACGTTTTCTTAATCGATGCTAAATCTAATCACGAAAAAACTTTTCAATTCAATTCAATTCAATTTATTTATTTGCTTCAATACTGAGTACAATAAAATGGTGTTAAAATTACAAAAAAAAATCCTTACAGTATTCTACCACTAGGCCTGGTATGCAAATCAAAAAAAAAAAAAAAAATTGGTAAATCAAATCATAACACATAACACATCACACTCAGAGCCCCTACCTAGGAAGAAATTGTATCTAGGGTCCGAAACACACACAGAGACGAACATTACACTTAGACCGGAAACGAACATCGATATTCATCATATCAATATTCGCCCCGCCCGGGAATCGAACCCAGGTGCACACGCTTACTCAGTCCACATCACTGCCAACTGAGCCACGGAGCAGTCATTAATCAAAGATTTGATGCTGTAGCTATACCATATTACTAAATATATTTTGGGTAGTCACTTCACTTAGTTTTTTTGTTAATTATACATGATGTACCTCACCGAAGATTTTGGTGATGCCTAAACTAGAATAGGCATATGTTTGCGTTATTTTGAAGAAGCTTAAGCAAAATGCACAAAGCTAATGTAGGTCGGGGGATTCTGTTAGTTGAACAGCGACTCCCTTTTGTGTAGTGGAGTAATGGAAGTGACGAAATAAAACAAAACGAAAGTTCAGTTCATCTGTTTGTTTGTTGCTACCACATTTTTACGCTTGCCCAGTTGTGATCCTCGGCTCGGTTAAGTGAAAGTGAATAAGAGTCTGTTATAGAATTTAATTCTACGCGAATTAATAGCGTTGTATGAAGTTTTCTCTCTTGTTTCAAAATACAAGTGGATTGTTGTGATCTTTGCAAAATTGTTATGAAGAGAAAAGATTATTAGATTGTTTGTTGCTCCCAAAACTAGAGGCTGCCCTACGGTATCACCCGCGCAGATTTCTCATAAACACCAATATCTCAGTTTTTTCCCGTTGCCATTGGAATTTCGGGAAATTTTTCCTTAGTGCTTCTCTACACTCCCCAAAGAACCCACATGCTAAATTTCAGCCCGCTACGCCCAGTAGTTTCGGCTCTGCGTTATCTGTCAGTCAGTCAGTCAGTCAGTCAGTAACGGAAGAGTTTTATATAAATTATATTGATTAATTTGCCGTCTTTTTAAAGTGTACTTTTTAGGCTGTATCAATATCATCATCATCAATATATATATACATAGTATAAAACAAAGTCGCTTTCCGCGTCTGTCTTTATGTATGCTTATATCTTTAAAACTATGCATTGGATTTTGCTGCGGTTTTTTTTAATAGATAGAGTGATTCAAGAGAAAGGTTTATTATAAGTATAATACAACATAGTGATGGTTAGGCGGTACGAAGTTCGCGGGTCGACTAGTATACATAATCTTGATAAATCTTGTAGCTTTCTGCAAAAAATGAAAAATGTTTATTTACGACATCACATTAGAAAACTCTAAAATTATCAGTTTTACTATAATATTACTTTATATTTTCCTCTTTTAACTCTATCAATAGAAAGAACCGCATTAAAATCCGGTGCGAAGTTTTAAAGACTAAGCAAACATGCAGACAGACAGTATTATAATACAGTAATACAAACGAGATATAGACAAGGCTATTAATGCGTTAATTAATTAACGTTAGTACATTTAACACGTTCGCAGTCAGACAAAGCGAAGCAGAGTTCCAAACTGAATCATCTAAATCAGTAGTTCTCAAAGTGGTTCGGGTGCCCCTAAAGGGTCCATGGCAGACTCAACGGGGGTCTAAGTCGGCTTGACAAAAATATAGAATAGAATAGAATAGAAAACACTTTATTGCATACAAAGTAAGATACAAAAGTACATTAATAAATTCAGGGTACAAACAAATTGAATTTGCATGCAATGGGCGGTCTTATCTCGAAAAGAGACTTCTTCCAGGCAATCAATAATATACTTATCTATAGAGTGTGTCGCTAGTAAATCAAAGGAGTGATTCAGTTAACCATACTTCAAAACTTAAACAAAACAAAACGGGTCGAAATCATTAAACAAAATTCAGCCGTACCGTACATTGACACCGTCATCTGATCGAAAATGTGCGTGTTTGTGAAACAGCTGTTTTTTATTTGAGATTTTGACCAATGTTGCCTAGGGAAAGAAAATCTACGTGCTTGTATGGAAAGGCTTATGCCTGTAGTGTAGAAGAAGCGAAAGAAGTATGAAAGGATGTCGTAATAGATGTAAATTAATTGCCTCTGCCTACCCCGATTGGAAACAAGCGTTAAATTATGTTTGTATGTTTTAATGTATAATTTGACTTTTCGTCATAAAGAAAAAAAGCAAGAGGTCCATCTGAGTCAGTAAAATTTTGAAAGAGCTCTATGAGAGAAAAGTTAGGAAACCATTGATTTATGTAGATAACAATTAGGACCAATCAAGTGAGGAATCTTGTGAGACCGATCACGTGACAATGTGACATAATCTGAGATGATGTCACGTGACAAAATAATGACTCATTGACTAAACTGACGAACCGACAAGACAACAGAGGGCCACGCGAAATTGAGAGGGAAAAATATTATTTGAAGTAGGTAAGTAATAACCACAGATTAGAGAATAAATACCTTGAACATTTCGTTTTTTGACTGATAACTTGATAATGCTAAAATGAGCGGTCTTATCGCAAGAAGCGATTTCCCCCTTGCGAAATGTGACAGATAGATTTTACTATTTAACCTTGACAGCCGCGGCAGCATGCACTCACTCCTTTGAACACGCGATTAAATGTTTAAAATTATCTCGAGGGTCTTGTTTTCCCGCATGTGCGAACATGCAGCAGTGCGTAGACAAATTTAATCGTTGTCTAAATCTTCCTCACCATCGAGATAGATGGGGCTGCTAGACGAAAAAAATAAGACCAATCTTTTATTTTTGATGTGGTCACACAGGGTCGGGGAAAGATATTGATTCAAATAACAAGCAGCACAGCACTATTCATTCGTTCATTGCGTTTAGTTTACATTTTTTTTATTATGAAAAGAAATGTTTTAAATGGAACGCACTAGATTATGTGAAGAATAAACAAAACGTTTTTCAAATGATCGAGAGAGAGAGAGCATCTTCCTTATTCTGTGGTTGTAATTGTTTTCATTTTGTTTGTAAAAACTTTAAAAACTTTTGAACAAAGTATTCTAAGTATTTTATCCAAGTAATTACGCCGATTTACGCCATAAAAAGAGAAAAACGCAGAAAGAAAGTGTGAAATGGAGTCAAAAAAGTAAGTTATTTAGTAGCGGTAGTAAGTTATTTAGTTTGTTGTGCGAGCAACAGTTGTTTGTGTTCAATGTGTTGTGTGGTCATCTAGCTTCGGTCATAATTTGCGGACAGTGGATAGTTTTGGTGGCGGGAGTAGAAATCGTTTTATGGACAATACCTACCTAGATAGACTAAAAACCTATACAGAACCTAAAACGACTAAGCGAACTAGGTACCGCTTAACACGTAACTTTTTAGTGCAGGTATTATACTTATAAACCTTTCTCATGAGTCGCTCTATCTTTTAAAAAAAACGGCATCAAAATCCGTTGCGTAGTTTCAAAGATTTAAGAGCCAGTTTACAGCGATTCTAGCGCCATTCGCGTAAAAAATTATATCTTCTAAAGTAAGACAAATAAGTATAAAAAAATGTGGCACTGTATGACACTAGATAATGTAGCCTAGCACCTTATTATAGCTTTTAGGTGGCCAATTTTAGCAACACTTTCTAGATATCTTTGGTCTTTAACCTAAAAGCTATACAACAGTACCCTTAAAATACTAGGCTATATTATCTAGTGTCATACTGTGCCACATTTTTGATATTTACCTTAGTTTAGAAGATATTTTTTTTTACGCGAATGGCGCTAGTATCGCTGTAAACTGGCTCATAAGCATACATAGGGACAGACGCGGAAAGCGACTTTATTTAATAAAGTATTGATGTTATTATGGAAGAAATCGCTCTAAGCGATAAGGCCGCCCATTGCAATCAATGTATTAATTTAAGAACATAAATTGTTAGTCACCTAATGATAAGTTTATTGATTGCAATAGAGTGCTTAAACTATAAGTATATAATATATATCCCTGCCATTTGGTTTTTATTTTATTTTCCAGTAAATAACCAAACTTAATTATGCTATCGACGAAAGATAACATAACCTAGAACTAAACTTGTCTTCCTGTCTTATTTTGTCTGCACCCCTTCCGTTAGTAGACAAGATATATCGGATTCATGTGTCATTCGTAGAGAAAAACCGTATCTCATGTTCGCACTTTTGGCAAGATCATAGACAATTGATTAAACTGACAGTTCAACATCGCAAGAGTTATATCCCGTGCTGCTCATGCTCGATCCGTAGACATAATGGTTCGCTCTCGATTAGTGACGTCATTTTCCCGCATTGAAATGTCAAAAGCGATTAAAAGTGACAGAAAGACACCGCAAATGGTCGGTCGTGCTGCGAGGGCAGATGTTCTATCTGAATCGACTGCTATTATACTTATTGGACAAAAGAAAAGTTGAAGACCGTTTATGTTGCTCCGCATAATTTTCCTTATTTTTCTTTTATAAAATCCTTCTCCTGACAATAAAAAAACAAAAAACAAGCATTTGTGAAAACGGCTCAAACGTAACACGTGATGTCATAAATAGATAATTTTCTCGTTTTTTTTTCTTTTTTTTTCATTTGTTTTTTTTTTACAATATCAGATAACAATCACTTATCAGACTGACAAGTTACCTAGCAAAAGTTCTCGCAAAACGCGTATCAAGCTTTTAAGGCAGAGTGCATCTCGCTTACACTCACGCTTTAGAGCGAGATAGTCTCAGTATTGTTCACATTGTGATCGAGCTTCAAAACTATGAAAACCTAACCAAAAAGTGAGTGACTATGTGTTGGTACTGGCTCCGCTTGAGTGTCCCATTGGCCAGTAACCTTGGCAAAAGACTAACCGACAGAAGTGCTCGTGCATTTTGGACTTTGTGGTGTTGCAGTGGTGATTTTGCTGGTGAGGAAGAGTTTCTTTTTGGACTTAAAATTTTAAAAATAGTTACAAAAGTTTAGCGCAATTGGTACCTATGTTTACTCGTGATGCCGTGACTAATGGAAGAATAGGTGTTTTTTTGTAACCTGGTGTTAGATAATAATAATAATAAATCATCATACTCAGAGCCCCTAATTAGGAAGATCCTGTATCTAAGGTGCCCGAAACATATACAGAGACGTACATTACACCCAGACAGGAAACAAACATCGATATACATCATAACAATGTTTGCCCCGCCGGGAATCGAACCCAGGTGCATACGCATACTTAGTCCACATCACTGCCAACTGAGCTACGGAGCAGTCATTTAATTTTTTTATTAGATGAAACTTTTAAATAAAGATGTGAACAAAGAAATGGAAAACCAAAATTTTATGGGATCTGGAAAAAAGGTTCTACTAAACGAAATAAGGGACGTTAAATAATTAAACGTAGGTAACGTAACGTTGAACGTAACGTCGTTGAAGTGGCAATGGGCAGGTCATATAGCCCGCAGAACAGATGGCCGCTGGGGCCGAAAAGTTTTCGAGTGGAGACCACGGATCGGCAAGCGCAGCGTAGGACGTCCACCGACCAGATGGACGGATGATCTGCGCAAGGCTGCGGGTCCACGCTGGATGCAGGCCACCTGCGATCGGTACAGATGGAGAGCCTTGAGGGAGGCCTATGTCCAGCAGTGGACGTCCTACGGCTGAAATGATCATGATGAACGTAACGTTGATATGAAACATCAAAACCTTTTCCACTTCAACTTTATCTATTAAATTCTAAATTAATGTTTTTAACCGATTCTACCAAAATTAGTTTAGTTTGCAAATATTTGTACTAGCTCGGCGCGTATTGGAAAACAATTCAGTTATGAATGAACTGAGTAAGCGTGAGCACCCGGGTTCGATTCCTGGGCAGGGCGAATATTGATATGATGAATATCGATGTTTGTTTCCGGTCTGGGTGTGATGTTCGTCTCTGTGTGTTCTTCCTAGTTAGGGGCTCTGAGTGATGATGTGTTATTATTATTATTATTATTATTATGTTTCTTAGAGTATTTATAAGACAAATTAAGATTCAGACTGAGGCAAAGTTAAACTTAAACCAGCGTTAATTTGCAAAGTCCCTTTTATAATTACACTTTTTAAAAAAATATTCCGATCCTGTTACATGTTAACTTCTGAACTTGTTTTTATGAGTCTGTATTGTGAGTGCAAATAAATTTATGTCTAGACCTTTCTTTTGAGCGTCCAGACGATTTCGACTGAAAATCAGATCATTTTCATAAACTTTTATTAGTACAGTTTATTAAAATCAGTTCCCTCTCTTTAATGTCATATTTCTATCTATCTTCTATCTTAATTAAAATAATTGTCTTCTTTTTCCTTATGTATAAAAAAACAGGTTACCTGGAAGAAATCGCTTAAAGCGATAAGGTCGCCCTTTGTCAACTTACTGTACTAATAATGTTCTTGTTTTTGTGTTTTTGTGCAATAAAGATATCATTCATTCATTCATTCATTCATACAGTGGCGGTCTAGGACGGCGTAACACTTTCGGTTTTTCTGTATTTCAAAATAGCTCTTGTTCTTTGCTAACACAGTCTAGGGCGCACGAGACCATAGATATATCTGTTACGCCGTCCTTGACCTTGTTCTTTTTATGCTGGTTACGAATCCAACCAAAAGGCGTGCAATGAGGTAAAAAGAGACAATACCATCATCAGTTTCGAGCAGGGAATTTCGCTCCTGTTTTGCCGATAGGAAACCTGTTTTGAACCCTCTGCTGTAGAATGTAAAGATCAATTTAAATTGTTATCCACGTGGCATTTTCGCCACGCCACGCCCTTAAATATTCCTTAATTAAATACCCAATAAAAAACAAACAATCAATAAAGTTTATACTATATCTCTTTTACAGAAACCACCGACACCCACAACTCAGAAGACTCCGAGACAGACCAAGCAAACTTACCTGAAATACCGAAATGGAGGGAAAACAATACTGTCATGGCGGCCGACGGTATCAAAATGGCGGATGGATCCAAAATGGCGGACGGATCCCAGATGGCAGACCGGCCACTGCCAGTGCCAGTTGATAAAGAGCCTTATTACATGCACGTAGACCGGAGACAGGCTGAAGAGTTGCTGATGGGTCAGCCTGATGGAGCGTTTATACTGAGACCTTCAAGTCAGGTTCGTAATTTACTCATCAGTCTTTCAGAATTGCGTTGCTCGAAGATCAGATGATAGCTGGCGGTGCAAAGTTCTCGAGTGGTGACCTCGCACCGGAAGAGGCAGATTAGGCAGGCAAAAGGTGTTCAGAGGACCTGAAGGCTGCAGACCCACACACACTTGAAGCGGGCTTCAGCGTTAAATTATCCCTTCAATCCCAGGTAGGTCAGGAATATGAACACTAAACACTTTCAGTTTATTAAAGTATAATTCAGAAGCTAAAGTATGTACAGTTCAATATTTACAATTCACAATGCAACCGCGTCGCGAGATAGTGGCTAGAGTAAGTATCATCGGCCGAGGTGGTGAGATGACTGATTCGTCCGCGGTGCGTGCGAAGGAGATGGGGCATCGGTAGCCGCCGCTGCTCGGGCGCGCGCTCGGGATCACTCGGCTGCGCAGGCGCACAGCGAACCGCGCGCGGCCCACGTGGATTGATTTGCATTTTGTTGCAAACTTTTTTCCAACTTTTTTAGTAGGGTGCGCAGTGGATAGTTGCGCGTTAGTAAATATAATAATTATAATTAATGATAAATATTTTATGTGTAAGTGTATGTTATAAATATTATGTTATTTATTATGTATCAGTCTCGCGTTGACACTCGTCACGTACACGCATAACTCGATCGAACTGTGAGCGCGCCGTGAGTCATTTTACTACCTACTAACTACCCTTCCCTACGTTCGGTTCAACCATCTCAGGGGTACTCAACCATGTCGATGAGCAAAAATAATATTATGTGTGCTTCTTGCCGTCAAAATGTTGGGCATGGCCCCGTTTGTTCAACTTGCAAATCAATTTATCATTTTCATTGCACTACTATTACGGAACGAGGCTTTGAACGACTGGGTGTCGTCGGTCGAGATACTTGGAACTGCCAAACATGCCGAGACTCCTCGACCATTGAGGAGGGCCTGCAGATAAAACCAAAAACTTCGCTTGACCTAACTTGGATTTCAACATCCACTCCTCAAGCCAAAGCTGTAAAAGACGCTAAGCTACCCGAAAGAAAAGATGATTTGCTGAACATAATGTCCCAGAAAATATCGGATATTCTGATTAAATTGACGGATATGGCAACTATACAAGAGGACATTAAGCAAATGAAAAGTGACATAAACGGACTTAAATCAAGCTTCGATAAGAGCGTTGCAGAGTTATCTACTAGAGTATTCGAAATGGAATCGCGTATGGCAGCAATGGAATCGCTACGTTCCGAAGTGGATGAAATGAAAAACCACATCAAGAGTATGGAGGAAAATCATAACAGAAACGATCAGTGGGCAAGGCGTTCCAACATACAGATAACTGGAATACCTCAGAAAAGTGGAGAGAACCTAATAACAATCATCAAGAAGTTGGCGGATGTATGCGGTTTTCCGTTGAACCCAACTACGGATATTGATTTTGTTACTCGGGTCGCAACGCATAATGATGCAGATCAGAAACGAGCTAAGCCAATAATATTGAAGCTACAAGCGAGGTATAAGAAGGACGAATTTATAACCCTCTTGCGTAAAAACAAGCAGTTAAAAGCGAGTGATATTGGATTCCTCGGGGTTGAAGATCGGATTTTCGCTAATGATCATTTGTCACCGTATAATCGCAACTTATTACAACAAGCCAAGGCAACAGCCAAACAGAGGGGCTACCAATATTGCTGGGTCCGCAACTGCACTATAAAAGTTCGTCGTACCGGAAACTCCCAAATTTTTCATATAACTTCGCCGGCATCTTTAAGCAAGATTACATAAGTTCTTTTTACATTTTCGAAGATTTGAATGCATCGATTATTGATTGTATTGTTGATATGTTTAATATTTATTTTAGGAATTTAATATTATTATTATTATCATTTATACTAAAAAAAAATTACATATTAATATGTTATATTATATTTATTTATATATTATTTTATTATATTCTATATATTACTATATTATTATCTTATATTCTATTTATTTATATATTATTATTTTATTTATTATTACAATTTATTTCAATTAGAAAATTTCTCCTTCGTAAATTGGTTTTATGGTTGTTGCCTATCGAGTTGCGAAAGGTTGAGCGCCCCTGGCTGGGACGTTTGTTATCTTATTTGCAACAAAAAAACCCTTTGTCCGTATCTCACATTAACGAATGCGAGTTGTGTAATAGTAAATTATCAAGTGATTCAATCTATCTTCTTATTTTAATGGTTTATTTTAAAGCAAGTTTGAGTTTTTTTGAAAAATATTTGGTCCTCGTTGCGAAGTTGTGGGTAGTTGTGTTTATGAGAATCTCACATATTTGTCTAGTTAAATTATTTATTTCCCTGTGTTTAATAAATAGTTGTATTGTGTTTAAATGGTTATATGTGCTCAATTACTTACAAATCTCTTTGATTTTCGTTTTAGTGAAACTCGTAACAGTTTATCTTGGATATAACATACTAAAATACGTCTCAAAATTTAGCATTGTGCTTTTGTTTTTGGCGGCATCGGCATTTAAAGAGGTATTTGTGTGGTCTTATTGTGATCGGAATTATAAAGTGTTATCGTACATAAAATTGAAACCATGATTACTATATATTATCAAAACGTTCGTGGATTACGGACTAAAACTAATACTTTTTTTAGAAATTTATTAGGGTCTGATTATGATGTGATATGTTTGACAGAGACTTGGTTATTGCCAGGAATCTTTGACAGTGAGTTGTTCGACGGTCGATACAATGTATACCGTAATGATCGCGATTATATAAACTCTGATACATCTTTTGGCGGAGGGACGTTGATCGCTGTTAATAAGAAGATTAAAGTCGATGTTGACTCGCTCCCGGCATTGGTTTTGCCCGGCGCTGAAATCACCTTGGTAAGCATTACTTTAACAAACCCACCAATATCGAAAAAAATTAGAATTTATTGCTGTTACTTCCTTCAATGTTCCCACCAGATAAACTCTGAATTCGATTTCTTTGAACATATTTCTAATTATAAGTTAGATCATGCAGATGACGAGTTACTAATTGTAGGCGACTTTAACATTAGATATGGTGAGTGGGGACCATCTTCAGACTCAACTAGAGGTTTTCTTATTCTTAATACATCAAAAGACTCTCTAACCCATAATATTTCTGCATTTATGGCATTTAATGAAATAAATCAGTACAACTTCATAGAAAATAAAAATAAGAGATTACTGGACTTAATCCTTTCAAGTATATTTTGTGATGTTTCTCGCTGCAAGCCTCTGGCGGTCCCGGAGGACGGTCACCACCCGGCTCTTAGCATAAGCTTGCGTTCTTTAGGCCTCGAGCCGCAGCTCAGGCCCGCGCCGCGACTTATCCGCCGATTCTACGCTGCCGATTACAGTGTGATCAATGAGGCTCTCGCTAATGTTGATTGGGAACCTTGCTTGGCGGTAGACGACATAGACACGGCACTAGATAATTTTAATGATGTTATCAACTCTCTTATTGATAAATACGTGCCTTCAAAGATGTCAAGTAATACAAATAAATATCCAATATGGTACTCGAATAAACTTATTGCATTAATTAATAAAAAATTAAAAGCACACAAAAAATGGAAAACATATGGACGACTTAACGATTACGAAGCATACTCACACCTACGCAAAATGCAAAAATCATTAGAGCGTTGTTGTTATAATAATTTCATACAAAGAGCCGAAGAGAATATCAACATAGACTCTCGTAATTTTTGGTCATTTGTTAAATCTAAAAAGTGCACAAACGATATTCCAGATTCAATATTCTTGGGCGACACGATTGGATTTAATGGTAGGGAAATTTCTGACATTTTTAATGGTTTTTTTCAATCTGTGTTCGAAAAAGATGTCCATGAAGAACAGGTAAGTTTAAAAACTACTTGCGAAAATAAAAATAATTTAGTGATAAGTAACATTCGGATTGATGTAGATAACGTTGAGAAATATCTAAAGCGTATTAACGTTTCTAAGGGAAGTGGTCCAGATGGAATACACCCTTTATTCTTAAGGAGTTGTAGCGAGCAGCTAGCTTGGCCTGTTACAATATTATTTAATATGTCTCTCGACACAGGAGTGATGCCAGCAGAGTGGAAAAAATCATTGATTACACCTATATTTAAAAGCGGTAATAAACACAATGCTGCAGATTACCGTGGAATATCCAAATTATCTGTGTTACCTAAGCTATTTGAAAAAATTATATACGATGTCTTATTCCCGTTGGTTAGACCATTTATTTTGGAATCTCAACACGGCTTTATTAATAAAAGATCAACCGAGACAAATTTGTGTGAATATATTGATAGGGTTTTAGAGGCTATGGATGGTGGGTCACAGGTGGATGCCGTGTATACCGACTACTCAAAAGCTTTCGATAAAATTTCTCATAACATACTTATTAAAAAACTTCAGTCCTTTGGTATACACGGTGACCTCTTAAGATGGCTTCATTCATATCTTCGTGATAGGTGCCAAGCTGTTGCTGTTAAAGGGTATACATCTTCATTTGTGCCTATTACTTCAGGAGTACCGCAAGGGTCTCATTTAGGGCCTCTTCTTTTTAACATATTCATAAATGACGTAACTAGTTGTTTCAAAAATTCGCAATCACTTCTTTACGCTGACGATACAAAAATTTTCGCAAAAGTTAATAGCATTGAGGACTGCATAAGACTACAGGACGACCTAAACGCACTTTCTAAATACTGCTTACAAAATAAATTGATGCTTAATGTTAAGAAATGTTTATGTATATCGTTTTCTAGAAAGAAGAGTCCTGTGAAATACGACTATGCTATTTCCGAATCTAAGTTGACAAGGGTAAATGAAGTAAAAGATTTGGGTTTGTTCTTAGATAGTGAACTTACATTTCGACCTCATGTTGAGAAAATAATCGCAAAAGCATATAAAATGTTAGGGTTCATATTTCGAGTAGGCAAAGAATTCAAAAATCCCCATACTCTTGTGACATTATATAACTCATTGGTACGCTCGCAGTTAGAATATGCTTCAACGGTCTGGAATCCTTATTATGCTGTACATAGTAACAATATCGAAAGCATACAAAGTAAATTTCTTAAACGCCTAGTCTACAAATTTAATAATAATAATATCAATAATACCATGTTAACCCTGCAATCAAGACGTGATATCAAAGACCAAGTTTTTCTTTACAAAATAATCAGAAACATAGTAGATTCACCTTATCTTTTAAGTAAAATTTATTTTAGATGTCCTAAAGCTACATTCAGACAATCAAGAAAAAAAAACGTTTTCATAATGCCCTCAGCTAAAACCAATTATACTAGGAATAGATTTATAATCCGAGCATGCAACAATCATAATAACAATTACAACGACATTGATATATTTAGTGAATGTTTAGTAGGGTTTCGTAGAAAAATTATTTCGAAGTTGTAATAAAAATTAAATAAAAAAACAAAAAAAAAAAAAAAATGGTAAAATACCTTTTTAATATTTTTCCTACAAATTAAAAGTTGTTAATATATAGGTACATAACTACTTAATTCTTTGTAGTGTATTTACTATAATATATTTTTATAATATTAAAACTTACTATATAATTTATATATATTTTTTTATGTATTATTTATGTATTCTATTGTATTTAGTTGTATTAAACTTTTTTTTATTTCTTTGATTATATTTATACAATTTATATTTATATAAATACTAATATTAATTTAGTATCATATTAAATTTAAATCAATATGCATTATAAGGACTAATTTTGTGTTAGTTTTATTTTTGCAAAATACAATTAAAATTACTGAATTAATTCATCGATGTTATGTTGTGTAATATTTAATTGTGAAAACTGTGTTGGCTAATGTATTACCTAATTTAATTTATTAACATGTAAATATTCAAGCTGTTTGTTTTCCAATAAAGATAAATAAATAAATAAATAAATAAAAGTATGTACATATAATAAGTATATAGCGCGGAGGCGCTACATCACTCCCCTGGGGAGACCGTTTCTACGGGCGAAAGTAGTCCGGGAATGTACTTGGCGACCCGATCGAGTCGTTCTTGTTACTTCCTTCTTTGCATCGGGTTTGCTTGGTGTATTGAATGTCGTTTCTTCTGTCTTTCTGCTTTCTTTAGTTTTGTCACCAAGTCTTCTTTCTCGATCAGTGTGTAGGCTGGCTTAAGGCGGTCTACGGTCACTGTGTTGAGTTTCCCTTTAATTTTAAGCTTGAAGTACTTGTCATTTCTTTCTACTACTTCGTATGGGCCGGTGTAGGCTGGTTGTAGTGCGCCTCTTACTGTGTCGTCTCTGACAAAAACGTGCTTCGCTGTCGGGAGGTCTTTGAAAATGAATATTTTCTTGCTGCCGTGGCGTGATGTTGTTGTTGGTTGCAGTTCGTGGGCAAAGGCGCGCAGACGAGTGATGTATTCGGATATGTCAGAAGTATCACTGACGTTGGCTGACTGTAGGAATTCGCCTGGTAGTCTCAGTGGTTCACCATATACTAGTTCGGCCACCGATGCCTTTATATCCTCTTTGTAGGCGCTCCTTATTCCAAGTAGTACTATCGGTAGTGCTTCGGTCCATTTAGTATTGTTGTGGCATACAATGGCTGCTTTGAGCTGTCGGTGAAACCTTTCTACCAAGCCATTACAAGCGGGGTGGTAGGCTGTGGTGCGCTTGTGACAGAATCCTGCTATTTTTGACAGCTGTTTGAACAATGCCGACTCAAATTGACTGCCTCTGTCCGTGACTATATCCATCGGGCAACCAAATCTTGAAATCCAGCCGTATGTTAAGGCTTTGGATACTGTCTCTGCTGTGATGTCAGGGATTGGTATAGCTTCTGGCCATCGTGTGAATCTGTCTACAGCTGTAAGGCAGTATCTGTTTCCTTGAGAAATCGGCATGGGTCCAATCAAATCGATATGTATTTGCATGAATCTTGCCTTTGGTAGTTGGTATGTTCCTGGTGGTGCTTGTACGTGTCGTGTAGTCTTAGCCATTTGGCAAGGTATACAGGAACGTGTCCATTCTCTTATGTCTTTTCGAACACCAGGCCATATAAAACGATCAGTTATTAATCGGTTCGTCTGTGCTGATATCGCAATAGACTTCTACTTGACCTGGAGACATCTGCATCTTCTTTATTCTTAGAGAGGACCCGTCTTTCAGGATGTTCAGCAGCTCTGTATCCGAATCTTGTGCTTCTGCTAACACGTCCAGATTCAGTGGTTCTGAAATTTCTTCCACGCGTGACAAGGTGTCGGCAACTACATTGTCCTTACCCGATATGTGTCGTATATCTGTGGTAAATTGTGCAATATAGTCCAGATTTCTAAATTGTCTCGGTGAGCAGTTATCGTTGCGACCATGAAATGCGAAGCATATTGGTTTATGGTCTGTGTAGATAGTAAAATCTCTGGCTTCTACCATATGTCGAAAATATTTGATCGTCTCATAAATGGCGAGCAGCTCTCGGTCATATGGGGAATATTTAATTTGCGAGGGACTGAGTTTTCTTGAAAAGAATGCTAGAGGTTCCCAATTTTCTCCTTTCTTTTGTTGAAGCGTTCCGGCGATTGAAGTATCCGAAGCATCGGTGACTATGGCGAGTCTTGAGTTACAATCAGGGTGAGCCAGTAAGGCTGCGTTGCATAAGCTCTCTTTACACTCGATGAATGCTTTCATGGCCTCGTGTGTAAGATTTATAGGATGCGAGCCTTTTACTCCTCCGGTCAACAATGAATTCAGAGGCGCTTGGAGTTCAGCAGCCTTAGGGATCAATCTTCTATAAAAGTTTATCATACCCAAGAACCTCCTTAATTCTTTGACGTTTTTGGGTGCTGGGAAGTTCTTTACTGCTTCTACTTTCTCGTCTAGCGGTTTTATTCCGTCCGATGATATTTTATAGCCGAGGAATGTAACTTCGGATGCACCAAACACGCATTTAGACGTGTTTATGACCATACCATATTCTGCCATTTTTGCAAATATCTGGCGTAAGTGCTTTTCATGTGTCACGTGATCGACTGAAAAAATTAGGTAATCATCAAGGTACGGATATATAAAATCGAACTCCCGCGTCATCTCATCGACGAAACGCTGAAATGTCTGTCCGGCGTTTCTAAGGCCGAACGTCATATATGGGAATTCGAATAACCCAAATGGGGTCGTTATCGCAGTTTTCGGGATATCGTCCGGGAAGACAGGAATTTGGTTGTATGCCTTTTCAAAGTCAACCGTGCTGAAGACGTTGCAGCCTGCGATGCTATGCGTAAAATCCTGAATATGCCGGATGGGGTACTTGTCCGGAACTGTTCGTGCATTTAACATCCGGTAGTCACCGCAGGGTCTCCACTGGTTATCTTTTTTCGGTGCTAGATGCAGTGGTGAAGCCCACGGGCTCTCCGAAGGTCGTGCTGTTCCATTCTTTAGCATTGCGTCGAACTCGGCCTTTGCTATCTTCAATTTATCGGGAGCGAGACGGCGAGGCGTGCATGCCACTGGTGGTCCAGGGGTCGTCCTGATGTAGTGAAGTGTATTATGCCGAGTAATTCTTTTTGAACCGGATGGGCGGGTGATATCCGGATATTCCTTCAGGATAGCATGGTACTTTGTGTCCCCAGATACTATCTTTACGGAGGATATGTGATCTGTTGGACCTATTGGCGTTGCGATGGTGCTGAGTGTAGGTAATATTGGTACGTTATCAAACGGGATTATTCAGAAATAAATATAAATAAATTTAAAGAGTGTATTTGTGCTTTAAGCTTTTCAGAGGTATACGAGGAAGATACAACCAATAAAAAGTATGGTTCTTTCATAGAACTTTTCAGTCTTTTCTATAATCTGTGTTTTCCGCTTGTCAAAGTAAAAATGTCCCTATACCGAAAATCTAAATGGATTACGAAGGGTATTAGATGTTGTTGCAAGAGAAAAAGACAATTATTGTGGAGTTATAGGCGACAAAAAAATGAGGCAAACAAAACAGCTCTCGTAGAACACTCGAAACGATTAAAACATGTAATTAAATTTACGCAAAGGGCTCAAAATAATTTTTTTATTGCCACATCTCAAAACAAATCGAAAGCCGCTTGGAATATTATAAAACGTTCTAAAGAAACAAAACCAAAAGAATATATAAGCGAAATACATGCACAGAATGGAGTAAAATCTATAAAAAATCCCATTGACATTTCAAATTCATTTAATAACTTTTTTGTTGACGAAATTCTAAATAATGTAGGTTTAGTACGTGCAAATAATAAAATAAACACTTTGACTTACGGCAAATCTAATTCCATGTTCATGCAACCATCGACTCCTCATGACATGTACAAATTAATACTAGGACTTAAGAATACTAACAGCACAGGATATGATGGAATAGCTACCAAAATTCTAAAATTTGTAGCAGACCAAATTTCTCCCGTTCTTAGTCATATTCTGAATCAAAGTATCGAGGAAGGTGTTTATCCGGATGCTCTTAAAATCTCTATAATAAAACCGTTATACAAAAAAGGTGACAAACTCCAAAGAAACAATTATCGGCCAGTTGCTCTTATACCAGTGATATCGAAGGTTTTTGAGAAATTTATACACCAAAACATTTACTTCTACTTTGAAAAATATAATATACTAACCAGAGAACAGAAAGGTTTCAGAAAAGGAAATACAATTAACATGGCTATCTTTGATTTTCTTTCAGTTATACTCACAAACATTGATAGCCGGACTCCCGTAGCAGCACTGTATATGGATCTGTCAAAGGCTTTTGACTATGTTGATCATAAAACACTAATAGATAAGTTATCATGCTATGGTATTAGATGAAATTCATTAAAGCTTCTAGAGTCCTACCTTAGCAACAGATCGCAACGCACACAAATAGATAGAATGTGTATTAGAACAAAATCTGAAAAAGTGTATCTCTCGGATAGTAGAAACTCCCAATATGGTGTACCCCAGGGTAGTGTGTTAGGTCCACTACTCTTTATTGCTTATGTCAATGATCTACCTAATGTAACGGTACATCCCATGGTACTTTTTGCGGACGATAGCACTATAGTGTTCGTGGGTAACAAAAATGGAACTACGGACGAATTTCAAAAAGAAATAAATGATACTTTGTCTAAAGTTATTGAATGGCTAGTAGGTAATAATTTAAAGATAAACATAGATAAGACAAAATTAATGACATTTAAGCAAAAATCACAATTAAATATAAATTATAACGGACAGGCAATTGGCAACACAAATAGTACTAAGTTTTTGGGCATTCATATTGATGATGACATGAGATGGCAAACACACTTAAAAGAAATATGTACTCGACTGAACAGATTCGCTTTTGCATTATACAAACTTTCCCAGATTGTAGATGAGAAGACAGCTTTGATTTCATACAATGGATATGTAGACTCTACATTAACGTATGGAGTAATATTTTGGGGTAACGCTGTAGATATAGATACTGTTTTCAAAGCGCAGAAAAAATGTATTCGTGCAGTATGTAGGTTGCGCAGACTGGATTCATGCAAGCCTCACTTCAAGAGATTAAAAATTCTCACTCTATATTCGCTTTACATTTTCGAAATTTCAGTATTTGTGAAGTGCAACTACAGTCTATTTACAAAATTAAGAAGCAACCGACTTTGTAACACAATAAGGATACCACCGCATTATACAGCATTATTTAAAAAGAATGTATTTGGCATGGCTCCAAAAATCTACAATAATTTACCAAATAGAATAAAAAATATTGATGGCATGTATAAATTTAAAAAAATACTTAAGGAATTTCTTAATGATAAGTTTTATTATTCTATTAAAGAGTTTTTAGAAGATACCGATAAATAGATAAATTATTAAAATACACAATTTATCATAGATTTGTAAATATGTAGATGTAAATGATGCATGATATTAGAATAAGATGTTGACTAAAAATTTGTATGCCTCATAGGCCGGACATAGTGATACACAACTAAGTAATTTTATTATCCATCTATAATGTTACCTATGTTTTCACGAATAAAAATTTGAATTTGAATTTGAATTTGAATTTGAGTAGTGTTATCTATTAGGCGCTTGTTTCTACAGTCGACGACAAGGTTATAGAACGCCAAAAAGTCAACTCCGATTATAGCCTTCGTGACGTCAGCAACGATGAAACGCCAAAAAAAATCTCTTCGTAAGCCGAGATCTAATACCAGTTCTGCGTAGCCATAGGTATTGATTATCGAACCGTTTGCAGCTGCTAGTTCGTATTTGGTCTTCTGCCTACGTTCGCGCATCGCTGACCGAGGGAAAACACAGAGGTCGCTTCCGGTATCGACTAAAAACTGTGTCTTGGACTTGCGGTCTATTACAAACAGGCGACCAGAAATAGAGTGGCAGTCGTTAGTCACCATTACCGACTGCCTGTGGCGTTTACCTGCTTCTTATAATCGCATGGTTGAACGCATCTAGTTGCGGTGTCGCCAAACTTATAATGGTACCAACACTCGGGAAACTTTTGGTAGTTGGAACGGGACCTTGTGCTTGAGCGTCTACGCTCGCCTGTCGCTTGTCTGGACCGTGATCTAGATCTAGAGTTACCTGGTTGGCCGACTTTTGCAGTAAGGCTTGCTACTTGTTTCGTCAGCTCCGCGATCTGCCTTGACATTACAACCAGTGTGCTGCCTGAAGTCGTATACGACGTTGCTGCGACTTGCTGTTGTGGTGGTACGACGTCATGTATGCGGTCCGCAAGGTCCGCTAAAACTTGCAATGAGGCGGTCGGCTGGGATGCGATAATGGTCTGGGTGCTGTTAGGTAACCTGCTAGTCCATATCGTCTTCAAAAATTCGTCGGGTATATTTGGTCCGGCTTGGTGCTGAAGATGACGAAGAAATTGCGACGGTTTTCTGTCTCCCAGTTCTTCATGAACGAGTAGTTGTTTTACCAGCTTTTCGCGGCTAGCGGACAAGCGTTTAATTAATTCAGTTTTCAGCTTGTCGTATTTATTCGTCGCTGGAGGGTTGATGATTATATCTTCTACCTCTGACGCATATTGCGGATCTAAGTTCGAGATAACGTAGTAAAATTTCGTCTCGTCCGATTTAATACCGGAGATTGCGAACTGGCCCTCGATTTGAGCGAACCAAATAGCGGGCTTTTCAGGCCAGAAGGGTGGCACTCTAACACCTACGCGGCAAACTTCCGATAAAAGGTTTGATGACTCTTCTGGATGAGCTGCTTTTGCTGCTTTTGATGTCGTCGAGTCCTGAGCAGGGTCACTGTATTCGCTGTCCGACATGATTAGGCTTCTTTTTTTTTTTTTCTTGGAAGGTAGATGTTCCGAGGGGTCACCAGTGAAGCGGGCTTCAGCGTTAAATTATCCCTTCAATCCCAGGTAGGTCAGGAATATGAACACTAAACACTTTCAGTTTATTAAAGTATAATTCAGAAGCTAAAGTATGTACAGTTCAATATTTACAATTCACAATGCAACCGCGTCGCGAGATAGTGGCTAGAGTAAGTATCATCGGCCGAGGTGGTGAGATGACTGATTCGTCCGCGGTGCGTGCGAAGGAGATGGGGCATCGGTAGCCGCCGCTGCTCGGGCGCGCGCTCGGGATCACTCGGCTGCGCAGGCGCACAGCGAACCGCGCGCGGCCCACGTGGATTGATTTGCATTTTGTTGCAAACTTTTTTCCAACTTTTTTAGTAGGGTGCGCAGTGGATAGTTGCGCGTTAGTAAATATAATAATTATAATTAATGATAAATATTTTATGTGTAAGTGTATGTTATAAATATTATGTTATTTATTATGTATGTACATATAATAAGTTTATAGCGCGGAGGCGCTACACACTTAAGACCAAAATGGCGATTAGTGAAGAAGGAAAGGAAACAAGCAGCTCGAGTCTTTTTCAGGTGACCTGGGGCGAAAGCTACGGTACACTGGATGAGGGTCGCTCAGGACCGGTCATTGTGGCGATTTACGAGAGAGGCCTATGTCCAGCAGTGGATATCTTTCGGCCGAAATTATGATGATGATCACAGTTATTTGAACGTGCTAGCGTGATCCGTGCTGCCCATCTCATTGTAATGTGAACCTTCCTTCTTAAGAGGCATAGCACAGCTAAAGTAGCGCCACCCGCGAAAAAAATCAATACCTTTTAAACTAAGGTAAATATCAAAAATGTGAAAAAGTATTCCACTAGATAATGCAGCCTAGTATTTTTAGGGCAGTGTAGTAAATCTTTTAGATTAAAGACCAAAGAAAGCTACATAGTGTTGCTAATAACGGACACTTTTGGCAACAATCAGTAGCTTTCTTTAATATTTAAGCTAAAATACAGTGCCCTAAAATACTAGGCTGCATTATATAGTGGAATACTGTTTCACATCAATACATAGTATAAAATAAAGTCGCTTCTCGCGTCTGTCCCTATGTATGCTTATATCTTTAAAATTATGCAACGGACTTTGATGCGGTTTTCTTTATTAGATAGAGTGATTCAAGAGGAAGGTTTATAAGTGGGCGGTACGAAGTTCGCTGGGTCGACTAGTTTTTAATATTTTCCCTAGTTTAGGAGATATTATTTTTTTCTTTGTGTGGCACTACTTTAGCTGTGCGTGTACGAAACAATTTTCATTGATTCAGTGGCATTCCCAAAGATTTGTCAAATTTCCTGTTTCCACATTTCCCTTCTACATAACAAATAAACGCAAAGCAGTTTTGTCTATAGAAGGGTTTCAGTAAATTGGGTTGGGCGTGCAAATAGCTTTATTGGACCTTCACGAATCACGAAGCAAAACATTACCTTCCGTTCTGCCAGCGCCGGTACTTCCTAATCTGGGATTATTTTGGCTATATCTGGGTGACTGATGGACCTACCGCTGGTGGGTGACTGGTTTTTTTTTTTTTTGCGTTAGCATATTGGGTAAGCTAAGTACCAAATTACATGACTTCTCCGTAGCGAATTTTAAATTTTCACCGAATGTTCGGCCTAAGTTTGTATTTGGTTCAAACCACATTCGACTACTAGAAATCTTGAAACCCCTAAATATGGGCTCACCCTGCTATTTTATCCGACATAAGTTAAAATAGTGTTTCCAGTTTAAAACGTATATACTGGGTGTTTCTGACAAGGCGGTAATGAATCAAAGGAAGGATTCTGCTCACCATAACTAACAACTTTCCCAAAGCAACATGGGTCAAAATGTAAAAAAAAAATAACAGCTGTTCCATACTTGGTTCGATCAGCTGACGGGGTCAATGTATGGGACAGCTGATTTTTCTTTTGAGATTTCGACCCATGTTGCTTTGGGAAAGTTGTTAGGTATGCTGCGCAGAATCCCTCCTTTGATATTACCGCCTTGCCAGAAACTTCCTGTATATTAAGCATTGTTTTTTGTGACAATAATTGGAAGGGTGACCATGAATGGGTAGTTTTCCCTATTTAGAGATATAAGTAGATATTTAGTTAAACATCTGGCTGGTGTAACAGGTGTTTAAAATGTGAAAGTATAACTCGTACTGTGTTTTCTTAGAACCAAGAGACGGACTGATGTTGTATAGTTTTTATCCCGAAAAAACCTCTGAAAAACGCTATGAATTTTATCCTTACATCTCCATTAGTTTCGAAGTCTACCTACATAAGTCTTTGCATATGAAAATCCTAACCTAGGCCAGGATCAATCAACCGCGACCCGATACAATCAACCTAAGAGCTTCCGACAGCGAGCATGTAATTCAAAAGAGAGGTCACAAGTCACAATATTTAACTTTGTTTGAAAATCGATGCTTTAACAGTGCGATCTGGACCTGTACTTTCGATAAGATTTCTCGCGATCTTAATTTAAAATTTTGTGTTTGTCACATCTATATCATGACATTTGTTCATAATAATTGTTCTAGAGATGAGGTATCAGTAAAATTTTGCCTTATCGTGTTTCTATTTTTGCGAGAAGGTGTGTGTTATATTTAACCAATTTAAGGTGGTAATGGTAACTCTCGCTATGGCGCGAAATTCAAATTTTTTCGAGTTTTTTATTTATTCTGGCGAAAGTATACATTTTTAATAAAGTTTAAATTCATTCGCGTATGTAAAAAAACATCTACCACATTGCAATACAACGTTTTTGGAAGACAGACCTACAGATTTTGTGTCTAAGGGGTAAAAGGCCAAAAAACAAGTTCCTTGAATATACACAAAATCGGTAACTCTGTCTTTCAAAAACGATATGTCACAATGTGGGAAATAGGTTTTTACGTACGCGAATTCATTTAAACTTTATTTAAAATGAATACTTTCGCCAAAATATTTAAAAAACGTGAAACAATTTGAATTTCGCGCCATACCGTGAGTTACCGCCTTAATCATAAATGAAAATAAGATCTGTAGCTCAACAGTCGTCACACTGGACGAAGAGCGATTGTGGAAATTTTGTCATGCCAACCTGCATAGCATGACGTACCATTTGTCGAATCTTTCTGTCACTTTAAACGCTTTTGACATTTATAAGCGGGAAAATGTATGGCGAGGGTCGACAAAAGTGATAGATAGATTCGACAAATTCGATAAATTGTCCTTCATGCTACCACTTGTCTTAATACAAGTCTTGTTGACGAATGTAAGTGGGTCCGATTAGACCTCTATTGGCTAGGATCTCGGTGTTTTCCGGAGTTCCAGGTTTAATCCAGATTCAGACCAGACTGACAGTGAGTGAGGTTCTATCTATATCTAGATAATTGAGTGGAAATCTGCGCTCTCTAGTGCTAAGGATTGATTGATAGAGTAATTGATACAGGACTTAGTATGGGTATGGAGCAAAGAATCATGAGGCTTTTGGGCAGTTTATTCGCGAAGCGAGAAAAAATACCGGAAAATAGTTTTTTCTAATTTGCTAGGCTGCTTTTGTCCTAGTGTGCTGTAATTACAGTAGATCCTAATATAACGATATTCAAGGAACGGCGATACCCGTGTCGTACTAACTAGTATATTTTCTAATGCCCGTAATATCCATTTCAGTTTAAACTGTTTTGGAAGTTCATAAACTTCAACGTCTCTGGTTTGAACCGAAATTGATATTACGGGCCTATATAGTTACGTATTAGTACCCGTAGTTTTCTTTGATTTCAATGGGTGCCTTATCGCTTACAGCCTTGTCTGATACATCCAGTATTATGATTTTAAATTAGATTTATATCCCCAGCCGAGCCATGTGTATACTCTAAGCGTGGCTTGCTCCAAAGAAGTCCACAACGTCGGCGTCAGAAGAAGACCGGACGGCAGACTCGCGCTTGGCTTCCCTAGAAAAGGAGAGAGGTAATACTGCACTAGATATTTTTTTTTTTTACAACACATTACACTCAGAGCCCCTAACTAGGAAGAACCTGTATCTAGGGTGCCCGAAACACACACAGAGACGAACATCACACCCAGACCGGAAACCAACATCGATATTCATCATATCAATATTTGCCCCGCCCGGGAATCGAACCCGGGTGCACACGCTTACTCAGTCCACATCACTGCCAACTGAGCCACGGAGCAGTCAATTATATACTTAAGTTTGGTAATATACTTAAATGAGAAAACACAAATAGTCGACTATAATATTGTCGTAAGGCGGCAAACATTTGTTTGCCTGAAACGCTTGGTGGACACCCAGAACTACCTCGCCTCTCACATTATAGGATACTTTATCAAATAAGGTATCAATAGCAATTATATTAGATGTAGTCTAATTGACTTTCAATAAGTGATTATCTTGTATCCTAAATTGAATAAAAAATTATTTGGATTTGAGTCAAGAACAGATTGTTTATGTACCCTTTTTATACTCTGTAAAGTTTTTGTGAAAGAGCTTGACTGGGGTGCGGTCGTCTGGGGGCGTCTCCTGGCGACTCCATCGTTGCCTTTGCGGTTGGTAGCATGCCGCAAGAGCTTCTGGGCTGGGTCACGTAGCTGAGCTGTCTCTGTACAGTGGTCTGTAATTCGGTCTGGTCTGTCTTTCTGTGGACTGTTTGTTTCACATCCTTGGAGCCGCATGGGGAGCGCCCCTGACCCACCACGTCTCATGCAGTACCGGATAATACCAGTCTTTGACTACAATTTGAATAAGAAACAGCCTGTCCTGTATCCTATATTGAATGCATACCAACTAGTCGACCCGGCGAACTTCGAAACTTCTTGATTATAAAAATAATTCACTGTTGAAAAGCTACACAATCCCCGGGTGACATAGGCTATAGAATACTTTCAATAAATTAAGAACCGAAGTTCGCCGTTTCAGCTAGTAACTAATGTTTGCATTTTCTGAATTACAGAAGTTTCTCAACAATTCCGTGCCTGATTCGTCACCACCGCCGGCGTCGCCTGCTGCTCGTCTCTGGGGGTGGTATCCTTGGGGCTGTCACCCTGACTGAACCACCTCTTTACTACCACACCCCCTCTAATATACCTGTTGCTTGCAAGGGAGTTTGTCTTGCTAATAGTAATAGTGCGATGTAAATTTCTTCGCAAATTGTCGACAATGTCAGCTGGGAAACGACTTTCTGTACATACCACAGTATAATAAATAGTACTACATACAGTATGGGCACTCCCTGCCTCCCTCAGCAAGTGAGGCCCTCGCGCTCGGTTACCTCTTAGTTACCGCTCAGTACAGTAGCGCGTCTCATCTCACTCACACATGCATGATACGCGTGCACGTACACGAGTTTCGGCTGTGCGCGAAGCAACGCGCTTTTTTCTATGAAGTGTCCGAAGTGTGTGGTAAATAATAATAAGAATAATAATAACACATCAAACTCAGAGCCCCTAACTAGGAAGAACCTGTATCTAGGGCGCCCGAAACACACACAGAGACGTACATCACACCCAGACCGGAAACAAACGTCGATATTCATCATATCAGTTTCCTCTCTTTAATGTCATATTTCTATCTATCTTCTATCTTAATTAAAATAATTGTCTTCTTTTTCCTTATGTATAAAAAAAAACAGGTTACCTGGAAGAAATCGCTTAAAGCGATAAGGTCGCCTTTTGTCAACTTACTGTACTATTAATGTTCTTGTTTTTATGTTTTTTGTGCAATAAAGATATCATTCATTCATTCATTCATTCATATCAAAATCTCACGCTTACTCAGTCCACATCACTGCCAACTAAGCCACGGAGCAGTCAAAAATATAGTGTTTGGAAATTACTTAGGGAACCCAGAGGCGGTATATAATACCACCACACCATCTTTTCCCACGGGTGTCGTAAAAGGCGACGAAAGGAAAACAGCCGGATACGAGCAGCAGCGTCCTTCGTTAAAATACTTGAAGAGCCACACTGCGATCGCCAACCCGTCTGCCAAGCGTGGCGATTACGGCTAACTCCACAAAATTGAGAATGTGGAAATAGTGATGGGGTCTTTCGGTTGAAATGCCATGTTGTAAATATTTTGACTCTTTAGTACAATAAATACATCTTTGCCAACTTCAATCAAATCAGTCTTAGAATGAAGGTTACTTCGGAGGTAATGTGTAATTAATTAATTAATATTACAATACTTATATCATACTAGAGGCTGCCCCGCGGTTTTTCCCGCGCAGATTTCTAATAAACCCAAAAATCCCGTTTTTTCCCGTTCCCGTGGGAATTTCGGAAAATCATTTCTTAGTGCTAACCTACACTCCCTAAGGAACCTACATACCAAATTTCAGCTTTGTACGCCCAGTAGTTTCGGCTCTGCGTTGTCTGTCAGTCAGTCAGTAACGGAAGAGTTTTATATATATTGATTACTAGAAGCTGCCCCGCGGTTTCACTCGCGCAGATTTCTCATAAAAATAAAAATCCAGTTATTTCCCGTTCCCATGGGAATTTCGGGAAATCCTTTCTTAGTGCTCACCTACACTCCCTAAGGAACCTACATGCAAAATTTCAGCCCGCTACGTCCAGTAGTTTCGGCTCTGCGTTGTCTGTCAGTCAGTCAGTCAGTCAGTAACGGAATAGTTTTATATATATAGACTAGAGGCTGCCCAGCGGTATTTCCCGCGCAGATTTCTCATAAACACAAAAATCCCGTTTTTTCCCGTTCCCGTGGGAATTTCGGAAAATCCTTTCTTAGTGCTCACTTACACTCCCTAAGGAACCTACATGCCAAATTTCAGCTTTGTGCGCCCAGTAGTTTCGGCTCTGCGTTGTCTGTCAGTCAGTCAGTCAGTCAGTCAGTCAGTCAGTCAGTCAGTCAGTAACGGAAGAGTTTTATATATATAGATTATGTAGTTATTTCGATATAATGTTTTTAGGATATTATCATACGTATATACAAAAAAAATACTGCTTGCTATGTTAGTGTGTTATTAACAATACTTGTGTGCTTGTTAATCTAGTTCGGAACTATTACAATGTTTTTTTGTTCGTTAACCATACTAAATTCACCGTATTATTCATAAAGATACAGTAAGTTTGAAGTAGCTCTACTGGAGGTCTACTTCTCTGGTTTGTTGTATGGCAAATACGTGACATCCAGTCTAAACTAACATACGTCAAATAACTGCTCTTTAACTTTTTATGAATAACAGGTTCAATGTTAAGCGCTATTTTTTGTGTTATACTGGTTCTTTAGATCTGTTTAATAATAGTTTAAAGAAAATCTAGACTAGAACTAGGAAGCACATTCTGAATTTAAAAAAAAAATCCGGAACTTACACGGTAACCGGAAAATATAATATTTTTTCAATTGTTTATCAATATCTATCGAATTTTCTGGGCATAATTATAGTTGCTGTATTCTATGACCAAAGAGTAAGTACTAAGATATTTTATGACTTAATAAGACCATATTAAAATAAGACAATCTCTTTTAATTTTTTTGTGAAAAAATAAAATCTATACCAATATTATAAAGAGAAAAAATTTGTTTGTTTGTTTGTAACGAATAGGCTCCGGAAATACTGAACCGATTTGAAAAATTCATTCACTGGTAGGAAGCTACATTAACCCCGAGTGTCATAGGCTATATTAGATTATCAAAAAAATTAGGGATCCATACCTAAACTCAAATAATATAACCCATGGTGCAATATTTTTTCCGTTGTTTACATATTTTGACAGGTGTTTTGTTATTGTTGTTTGTTTTTTTATTCGGCCATTCTGGGCAGTCAAATGAACATAGTCTATTGAGCCAAGCCTTTTGTAGTATCTTATATTCTATGGCGTAACGAAGTAAGCCGGGAAAGCTCGTTATTAAATAAAATAGTACACAATACTAAAACATTGTTTTATTATTTAAATCGCGTCGTGAAACAGAGCCGGGTTGTTAATCGGATTGAATTGCCTGATTGAAAACTGGATTGTTTACGATTGCTTAATTCCAATCAACATTGATGGTTTTCGAGCGTTTTGCAAATTAAAAATTCAATATAAATCGAATAAAACATTCTTGAATTTGAATTGAATTAAATTTGGAAAGACTTTAAAAAGGATTAAGCTAAGCACACAAATTTTTTAATGTTTAAATACTCATAGAAATGTCATAAGGCCGAATTTAGGGGCACGCGGGGCGTCGTCGTGCGGGGCGTGCTGCGATTAAATCAAACGTATAGCAATGTATGAGCCCTTTTACAGAGACGCGTTCGCGGGCTCCCCCGCGGGCGTCGTTCAACGCTTCAAAAACGAAACATAGGCCTATGTTAGATATCGTATAAGAAGACGCGTCGTCGCCCGCCGCGGCGGCCGTTCCTGCGTCGGCGTCAGCACGACACCCCGTGCACCGCGCCGCGTCTCCGTAAGTAAGGCCTAAATTGAAGTAAGTAACTCATTTCCGGAACAAAATGTACCGGATAGTTAGAGATTATTGTAAGGTTGCATAAACTTAAACAAAAACCGGTGAATGAGAAGAACAAGATTATTATTATCATTATAAACTAACAGATAAACATTAATAGGTGAAATGTATCACGTTGTTTTCATATGATAAATAGAGGTATGTTCAGTTACTGGGTTTAGTAAAGATATGGCTTTATTGATCGATTGGTCGCGCGAATTTTAGTTCGATATAGAAACAAGAAATTTAGAAAAAAAAATGTTAAGAACCTACTTATGGGATTTTGCATAAAAAATACAAGAAGAGTAGATATTGTAAAATCAAACTTTATTTTTGGGCCTATTTTATAATCCGAAATCTATAGGTCTAGGAATAAAGCATCTGACGTAATAAAGCTAAAGTTATTCTACCCCATGACCTTACGCAATAACTATCTTAAAGAGCCAGTTTACAGCGATGCTAGCGCCTTTCGCGAAAAAAAAATCTTCTAAACTAAAGCAAATATCAAAAATGTGGCACAATATGACACTAGATAATCTTGCTCAGTATTTTTTGAGCACAGTTAAGTAGGCTTAAGGTGGTCCTTCTCGCTATGGCGCGAAATTCAAAAAATTTCGCGTTTTTTATTTATTCTGGCGAAAGTATTAATTTTTAATAAAGTTATAATGAATTCGCGTATGTAAAAAACCTTCTTCAACATTGTAATACAACGTTTTTGGAAGACAGACCTACAGATTTTGTGTCTAAGGGGTAAAAGGCCAAAAAACAAGTTCCTTGAATATACACAAATTCGGTAACTCTGTCTTTCAAAACGATATATCACAATGTGGGAGATTGGTTTTTACGTACGCGAATTCATTTAAACTTTATTAGAGATAAATACTTTCGCCAAAATAATTAAAAAACGTGAAAAAATTGGAATTTCGCGCCATACCGTGAGTTACCACCTTAAGTAAGAAGATCAAAATAATCCACAAATTGTAGTCCAAAGTGGCAACTTTTAGCAACACTTTGTAGCTCTTTTTGGCCTTCAACCTAAAATAAGCTATTCAAAAGTTGCCTAAAAATACTAGGCTACAATATCTAGTGTCATACAGTGCCACATTTTTGATATTTGCCTTAGTTTAGACGATATACATTTCTTTCGCGAATGGCGCTAGCATCGCTGTAAACTGGCTCTTAAAGATAGTTTTTGCTTATGGCCATGGTGGAGAATAACTTTAGCTTTATAACGTAAGATGCTTTATTTACCTACATTATTATTATTACCTATGAATTTTTAAGACTTATATTTTGTTAATGAATTTTGGTGAAAGCGACAAAAGGTTTAAAAAAATCTTGAGGCAAACAAAAATATTAAAACCTATGTTATGTCTGTTTTTAATCTATCCCTTGACCCTGATAAGCAATAAGCATGGTTCGTAGCAACATATCGCATTATCTGCTTTTATCTTGTTGAAAACAACTGTATAATTATAATATTGTAAACCTATTAAAAAGCAATTAACTCTGCCTGAGTAAGTATTTTAATTACTTTTACTTGTAAGTATATACTTATGTGTTTTTGATACAAAACTTCCGGTAGGGTCTTAGTAAAAGCCAAAATAAAAAAACGCAAAACACTCAAACTAAGTAAACCGGAAAACGCAGAGTGCCTACTCTGCGTTTTCCGGTATACCAATGACAAACCGGGTATAAACATTTTCGGGCCTACCTAGGGCCTAGACCCCCCCCCGACGACTGGTTCAAGCTGAGGGAGTACAATTTTTTTTATATAATGACGCATCACACTCAGAGCCCCTAAATACGAAGAACCTGTATCTAGGGTGCCCGAAACATATGTCGTAGTAAGATTTGATAATTAGGTTTTTTGCAAAAAACCTAGGGATTTTGCGAAAACACGGATAATTTGATATTAGCATTACTTTTTTTTCAATCATCCTGACATGAAACAGTTTTTTTTGCAAAAAACCTAGTAAGATTGAAAACTTTGAAACCTTCCTATAATCTGATTGGCTAGTTTATTGCTTGCTGGTAAACTCATAATCTGATTGGTTCGTTTAAATATCCTTTGACATTATCAAAGTATCCTATGACTTTGAAATTATCAAATCTTAATACGACACATTGTATACAGAGACGAATATTACACCCAGACCGGAAACAAACATCGATATTAATATTCACCCTGCCAAGAATCGAACTCAGGTGCACACGCTTCTCAGTCCACATCACTGCCAACTGAGCTACGGAGGAGTCATCGCACTGGATGAGGGTCGCTCAAGACCGGTCGTTGTGGCGATTTATGGGGCAGGTCTATGTCCAGCATTGGGCATCTTTTGACTAAATTGATGAAGATAACCTTCATAACCCCGAACTAGGAATAATCTGTTTTCAGGATGCGTAAAACACATACAAGTTACCCAGACCTGATAATACACAATGATAAATTTATCGAACCGAATGTTGATCATAATCTCACGCCATTATTCCCCGAAAGTTTAGGCAGAGGCACCAGCTCAGTGAAGTTTATGTTTTCATAGCAATATTATAGCGAGACTAGAGGCTGCCCCGCGGTTTTTCCCGCGCAGATTTCTCATAACACAAAAATCCCGTATTTTCCCGTTCCCGTGGGAATTTCGGGAAATCCCTTCTTAGTGCTCACCTACACTCCCTAAGGAACCTACATGCAAAATTTCAGCCCACTACGCCCAGTAGTTACGGCTCTGCGTTGTCTGTCAGTCAGTCAGTCAGTCAGTCAGTCAGTCAGTCAGTAACGGAAGAGTTTTATATATATTGATTTTTATTATCATAAAATACTTCCTTTACCCTGTCTAGCAGTAATTAGTGCAATAAATTATTATAGCCTAAGAGCTAAGGACTTCGTTCGTCTGTCGGTCTGTCACTCCTTATCGCAGTTGAGGGGTCGAGTCAATTTGAGGTTATCTCCGGGCAGGGGTGTTCAAACTTTTTTTGATTGAACTTTTTAACGATTAATGAAAGTTAGTGCTTGAAAAAATTACTTCTAGTTTTGATAAAAGAAAGGAACTTCGTGCCTAGTAAGTAAGTTTTGAATAGAAATCCCACTACATCATCTCAGCCAGAAGACGTCCACTGCTGAACATAAGCCTTCCCCAAAGTTTCCACATCTGGTGCGACTCTTATTCGTGCACCCCAGTAACTTCTGGTAGAGGGCCTGCCTACTCTGCGTCTTCGGACGCCACCTGAGACCCCAGTCAACATTTTCTTTGAGTTTCGAAATTATTTGGGCTATGTTTCGGTAATTGTAATTCAAAGTCAAAGTTAAAAATTATTTATTCAATCAATATAGATAAAACTCTTCCGTTACTGACTGACTGACTGACTGACAGACAACGCAGAGCCGAAACTACTGGGCGTAGCGGGCTGAAATTTTGCATGTAGGTTCCTTAGAGAATGTAGCACTCAGAAAGGATTTCCCGAAATTCCCATGGGAACGGGAATTAACTGGATTTTTGTGTATATGAGAAATCTGCGCTAGTGAAACCGCGGGGCAGCCTCTAGTTTAGTATAACAAGATATTCCTTATTGAATGTCAATTGGAATATTTCATCTTATCGCTATTGATACCTTATTTGGTAAAGTATCCTACACTGTGAGAGGCGAGGTAGTCCAGGGTGCCCACCAAGAAGTGGCTCAGATTATTTTGAGGATCTCATAACTTCTGACTCGATTACGGAGTGACACCCCAAAAATAAAGGTGAATTGGCGGGCATTTATAATTAGGTTCATTAAGAGCCATAGCACAGCTAAAGTAGCGCCACCAGCGAAAAAACAATCTTTTAAATTAGGGCAAATATCAAAAATGCGAAACAGTATTCCACTAGATAATGCAGCCTAGTATTTTTGGGGCACTGTTGTATAGCTTTTAGGTTAAATACCAAAGAAAGCTAGTGATTGTTGACAAAAGTGGCCGGTTTTAGCAACACTTGTAGCTTTCTTTAGTCTTTAACCGAAAAGCTATACAACAGTGCCCCAAAAATACTAGGCTACATTATCTAGTGGAATACTGTTTCGCATTTTTGATATTTGCCTTAATTTAAAAGATTTTTTTTTCGCTGGTGGCGCTACTTTAGCTGTGCTATGCTTCTTAAAGTAATATTAAATACTTATCACAATATTAATTGGAATTAATAAGATTCACTAATTAACGATCAAACGCCTACGCAAAATTCTGATAAGCGTTTCGTCGCAGTTTTTTTTTCTCAGGAATTAAGATCTAATTGAAGTAACAGAAACGAATTTTTGACGTTTTGATAACATTAACTGTTTTTAGTGTCACCAGATTGGGAGTATAAAAATCAAGCCATGTGTACGATATTGATGAATTTAATTATTTCACTAGTCGACCTGGCGAACTTCGTACCGCCTAGCTTAATAGTATTATGTGCATGTATATTATTATACCTATTATAAACCTTCCTCTTGAATCACTTTATCTTTAAAAAAAAACGAATCAAAATCCGAAGAGTAGTTTTAAAGATTTAAGCAGTCATAGGGACAGACGCGGGAAGTGACTTTATTTTTATACTATGTATTGATGATATTGATTATTTATGCTTATTAAATTACTAGTGGGCACCCCGCCGCTTCGCCAAAGTATTTTACGTTGTAACATCAAATTCCAAATTTTTCAATATAAAGTAGCCTTGCCTTTCTCAGGCTCTAGACTATCCATATACTTACCAAATTTCATTCCAATCGATTCTGTAATTTTTTCAGGAAAGCGAGATAGACAGTTACTTGTATGTAAGTGTATAAAGTATGGATTTTCTAAATATTTATTCATAAATTCCATAGCGCTACTTACTAACACACCAATGAAAGTTCATTCATACCAACTACTAAGAATGTTATTTCACAAGGATTATGTAAAACCACGTCACAACTTCAGAAAAAAAAAAAAAACTGTTACCCACACATTACCCGCATAAGTCGATGATACGTACGCCCGCAGCTTCGCCTGTCTTTTATATTTTAACCGTCGCACATTCCTGTTTTTTTTTTGTTCCTCTTTTAATTTTCCGGAATTTCACCATTAGTGAACAAAACATTTAATAGTGGAAGCTAACGTTGTCATCAAGCAAGTAAGCCTCAGAATATTGACTAGTGTAGGACCGTAGCTTTCTGTGCTTGTTCCAAGTAGAAATAAAAATTTAAAATTTTTTTTTGTACTATTTTGCCTCACCATTTTAGGAACCATCAATCTCCAGATTTCAAGTTTCCATCTCAAATGACCTAGGCTGTTAGTTTAAGTCAGTTTGTACACTACAAAGTTTAAAGAACATTGATTTAAAATCTCTATCAGTATCGTTTTGGACTGAACGCTCATCAGACAGCCAGTCAGTCGGTTTAAGAGTGTTATTGTGTAACATTTACATAGTGACGTCATACTAGGCAGCTGCGAAAATATGAGTCGCATTAGCACATAAAGCAAATCTCCCTTACAGCCAGCGGCTCGGCAAATATGCCGCATAGTCCCGCCCGTTTATCACTTACTTGTGTACGTTTGTATTTTGAGAGCCAGCGCACATGAAGCTACTAAATGCGGCCAGTAATTAGCTCAGTCAAGCCACTAGACGCGGCCACTAGTGGCTCAGTCAGGCCACTAGACGCGGCCACTAGTGGCTCAGTCAAGCCACTAGACGCGGCCACTAGTGGCTCAGTCAAGCTACTGGACGCGGCCACTAGTGGCTCAGTCAAGCTACTAGACGCGGCCACTAGTGGCTCAGTCAAACCACTAGACGCGGCCACTAGTGGCTCAGTCAGGCTACTAGACGCGGCCACTAGTGGCTCAGTCAAGCCACTAGACGCGGCCACTAGTGGCTCAGTCAAACCACTAGACGCGGCCACTAGTGGCTCAGTCAAACCACTAGACGCGGCCACTAGTGGCTCAGTCAAACCACTAGACGCGGCCACTAGTGGCTCAGTCAAACCACTAGACGCGGCCACTAGTGGCTCAGTAAGGCTACTAGACGCGGCCACTAGTGGCTCAGTCAAACCACTAGACGCGGACACTAGTGGCTCAGTCAAGCTACTAGACGCGGCCAATAGTGGCTCAGTCAGGCTACTAGACGCGGCCACTAGTGGCTCAGTCAGGCTACTAGACGCGGCCACTAGTGGCTCAGTCAAACCACTAGACGCGGCCACTAGTGGCTCAGTCAGGCTACTAGACGCGGCCACTAGTGGCTCAGTAAGGCTACTAGACGCGGCCACTAGTGGCTCAGTCAGGCTACTAGACGCGGCCACTAGTGGCTCAGTCAAACCACTAGACGCGGCCACTAGTGGCTCAGTCAGGCTACTAGACGCGGCCACTAGTGGCTCAGTCAAGCTACTAGACGCGGCCACTAGTGGCTCAGTCAAACCACTAGACGCGGCCACTAGTGGCTCCGCCAGTAGTCCAGTTTCCCGTTTTCTGCAGGATTGCGTTTAGTATAAGCTAAAATGCGGGATGAGGCATATAAAAGCATTCGCCACCAAACGGGATCCTGCAGAAAACGGAAAACTGGACTGCCGGGTGAAAGAGGGCTCACAAAATCACTCAAAGCGGCCCCTAACTGCTGAAGAGTTTTTTTATATAGGTATCTCTACATTCTGTCTAGCACCCGTGCAAACCGCAGCTCTCAAATGGTCGCGTTCAAGCCACATGGTGCGGAAGTCCCGCTTCACCACTATGGTATGGTTACGGGACTTCCGCATCTAGTGACTTGACTGAGCCACACGTGGCCGCGTTTAGTTGCTATTACTAGTGGCTCAATGTGCGCCCGCCCTAAGGAGATAAACCCTTTAGAAAAAGCACCACTGCCCCAAAAAAAAAACAAAATAAAAGGCAGGATATAAAAATATTTCGGATTTGATTAGGACCTACAGTAAGCATAAACAAGAGACAAACTTTCTTACTACATTTGCCACACAAATAGTCTAATGAGGACGCGGTCCCGAAAGCAAACATCTTTAATCACCAGACCAAAATAACCCCATGGCGGGAATCGAACCGACATCATTCTTACTGACCACTTGGCAACGTGAATCTTAATAACCTGACGCTATATGAGTTTTTAAGGTTTTTTAAATCAAGTAATTCTCTTAATCTATAAGAGGGAAAGATCTGAAATTTTAACATAACATTTTTGAGGATATAACAACGTTTTTTATAATTGAAAAACACTTGTGGAATTAAAAAACCTCGATACATTATTTCATCAAAGATAACCATTCCAAAAAACGGGAATAGCTAGTTCTTCGAAATTACTAACTAGTTTTTGTTGAAACTACATAGGAAATATGATAATAAAGTAAATTAAATTCTGGTAATTTAAATTTGATTTAAAAGTTATAATTAAAAAGATATTTAATATTTATTACTTTTTCGAATAAAATGTAGTAACCGATGTGGGCGACTGACATTATGACTGTCCTTTTCCCTCAGTATGTTTGAGGGAAAAGGACAATCTTTGATCCTCGGTCGTTTGATTTATTTCGCGTATATCGTCTTAAAACAAAGCGGCCCAGTGGCGTCTATGTTGAAGCTTTCCTTTATGATTTTTAATAAGAGCCAGAAAAAAAATCAAATGAATAATACAAAGCTTATCCAAGTCTAGCAGTTTTTTTTTATTTAGCTTATTTTTTCTTATTTGATCTGGAATATATTGCTTATCTGAATTAGAATATAAGAGATAAGCTGTGTTGAAATATTTGATATTTCTTTGCTACAGAAGTTAATTTTAATTTTAATTTCTCATTATTTTCCTACCAAAAAAAAAAAGGTTCTGTAATAAGACGATTTTTTTTCCTAGTTTTAAATCACAGATCAGTTTTCTATATATTACTAGAAATAAGAATTTTTAGGAAAAAAAAAACTATCATACACGGAGAAAAGCAACGCATGCCGTTAGCAGGTACTTTTTGTTAAAATAAAAGGTTGACATCCCCTGGCAAATTATTTTGTAGGCGCCTAATCAAGATCAATCAAGTTCAGTTTGTGAGAGATTTTACACAATTTACACTGTTTTTGTAATTATATTTTATTTAATAAGTAATAATTTTACACCTGACGCGATACAAAGTTACAAAACTGGAGGAATTCAAAGTTGTTACGAGTGAGTCGCCATTTTATTACAATTTAATTTCAAAGTAAGTTTTAAGCTAGTAAAACATATTGGAATACTTGATTGTATACCTCAGTGGTTCAGTTAGCAGTGATGTTGACTGTGTTCGGGTGTGCTAATGAATTTCGAAATGATCTTATTTCGAATGGTACTGAACTTTGAAGCGGGTTATTCCGATTTTGCTCCAAAACCATTGTTCTCTGCAATTTTTAGCTTCGATACATTCATTCCGATTTTGCTCCAAAAAATATTTTGGTACGGTCAGAAATGGTAGCAATGATTTTGTTTATGTTATAGAATGTAGAAAATAAAATTTAAAAGGTAACATTTTATTATTATCTGCATGCAATAAATACTGCTCGACATAACAGACAAAAACTCTGAAGAAGGTCTTGAACACTCCTACTGTAGTAAATAACTATCTAACTTAGCGAAATACAAGTTTAATGACTGGTCTCCTACAGTATTTAAACTTGTATTTTACTAAGTTAGATAGTTATTTACTACAGTAGGAGTGTTTGCTTTACTATTGCCTTATAATTAATGTATTAAAATAAGGTACCAGGGCAACATGAAATAGTAGAAGGTTATGAAGCGCAACACACTAATTACAGCATACATACAAAAACACATAAAAAACTTATATTTATAATATTTCTATTAGCGACGACAGGAACTGGCATGGCATGATAATTATGTAGGTATTTTGTGTGTTGCGCTTCATAACCTGCTACTATTTCATGTTGCCCTGAAATAGTAGCAGGTAATGTAATATGTTAGTCCGAAAACACACCAGTTTGATTAGACATTATTTCGTAACCACACAAATACTTACTAGCCACTTTTAGCAACACTGTAGTTTTCTTTGGAACCTAAAAGCTATACAACAGTACCCTAAAAATACTAGGCTACATTATCTAGTTTCATACTGTAACAAATTTTTGATATTTGCCTTAGTTTAGAAGATATTAATTTTTTTCGCTGTTGCCGCTACTTTAGCTGTGCTATGGTTTAACTTTTTCTCGTAATTTTAAATAACTTATTGCAAAAAAAAGTTATTAGATCTTACCTTAGCGGTGGTAAGTTTACGGAAGAGATAAGGGCCCTTGCACACTTATCGATATACGCGACTGACACGACAATTCAATGTAAGTAGGTACTGTGGCGGTCTAGATCGCCGTAACACGGTCGGCGTAACACTTCCGGTTTTTCAGTATCGCAAAATAGCTCTTGTTCTTTGGCAATACAGTCTAGGGCTGAAGAAACCAAAGACAAAGTTGTTACACCCTCCTAGACCGCCACTGTACCTACAATTGTCACGGTACCAAATTTTGAATGGATATTTAGATCCCCTCATCAACTAGAATACAGCTGATGATCTTCAAACGGCTGAAGATCTAAAACATGGCTAAGAACATTCGGTATAAAATTATCCATGGCACAAAAAAAAAAAACTAAATGTAAATTGTAATCACTTAAGTTATGTCTATTGATTGCAATAAAGATTTGCATATTGCATTTGACAGAGGAGGTCTCGTTTGGGGGCGTCTCCAGGCGACCATTGTCGTTAGGCAAGGCAAACATTTGTTTGCCTGAGCCAATTGGTGGGCACCCTGAACTACCTCGCCTCTATCAGTATAGGATACTTTACGAAATGAGGTATCAATATTAATTAGATTAGTCTAATTGACTTTCAATAAGCGATATCTTGTATCCTATATTGAATAAATATTTTTTTACTTTTTTTTTACTAAAGAGTATCTCTATTGTATTCTATTCTAAATCAAAACCGGTTTTATGTTATATTCGATGCGCCTCGCTAAGTGTGCATTAGACCTAAGAAGCCAGTGTCAATAGTAGTACAAACTTGGTCGCGGAACAGATTGCAGATCACGTTCGAATTAAGCGCTGCTTGGCGCTTGGTGCCCCCCTTCTCACCCCCCCACATCAGAAAACCCACACTCCTTCACCTGCAGAGACGATGTTTAAGATTTCTTCGTAGAGTTAGGAAGAAAATTTAAAGTAACCCTACAGTATTTTGATTTGTGCTGACACGGAAGTTACTACTAGCTGTAGTTTTCACAAAAATCTATATATATAAAACTCAAAGGTGACTGACTGACTGACTGACATAGTGATCTATCAACGCACAGCCCAAACTACTAGACGGATTGAGCTGAAATTTGGCATGCAGATAGATGTTATGACGAAGGCATACGTTAAGAAAGGATTTCCCGAAATTCCCTCAGGAACGGGAATTACAGGACTTTTTAGTTAGTATGAAAAATTTACATTATTGAGTGTATCGACTTAAAATTTGGTGTACAGGTTTCTCAGTGAATGAAAAAGTGTTGAAAGAAAGGAATTTACAAAATTCCCACGGGAACAGGAATTACGGGACTTTTTTAGTGAGAATAAAAAATCGACATCCTTGAGTGTTTCGACGTGAAATTTTGTGTACAGGTTCCTCAGTAAATCTAGGAATGTTGAAAGAAAGTAATTAACAAAATTCCCACGGGAAATGGAATAACGGGACTTTTTTGTAAGAATGAAATCACGACTTCCTTGAGTGTATCGACGTGAAATTTGTGTACAGGTTCCTCGGTGGATGAAAGGGTGTTGAAGAAAGGAATTAACTAAATTCCCATGGGAACGGGATTACAGGACTAATTATTTAGTATGAAAAATCGATTTCCTTGAGTATGTCAAAGAGAAATTTGGTCGGAAGAAACAAGTGTCTCTGTGGATTTAGGGGTGTTGAAAGGAAGAAATATACTAAATTCCCACGGAAACGTAAAACGGGCATCTTTAGTTAGTATTAAAACAATGTACTTCTATATATTTCTTTATTTCGACGTAAAAATAGGGAAAACGGGTTCTTCAGTGGTTGTAATTAGATTCAGAGTAATATAAAGAAAAAATTACTTAAGAGGCATAGCACAGCTAAAGTAGCGCCACCCGAGAAAAAAATTAATATATCTTCTAAACTAAGGCAAATATCAAAAATGTGAAACAGTATTCCCCTAGATAATTCAGCCTAGTATTTTTAGGGCATTGTTGTATAGCTTTAAGGTTATAGACTATAGAAAGCTACTGACCAGTTTTAAAAAAATATATTTTATAAAGTTTTGCAGTTATCCTTAAAAATTATATGTACGTCTCTCAATATTGGTATATCTACGAAACGATGCTAGGAAAGCGTCCGCAATTTGCGTCTCCCACAACCCCCGGACGAAAGTAAAATATATTATTATTATTGTCGTGAAATATGCATTCTGTCCCCCTACCCGTTAACTTTACTTTCATTCAATACCAATTCTGTTTAATTGGATACCAAAATCCTTCTTAGTTTATCTATAGTACAAGAGGCTGCCCCGCGGTTTTTCCCGCGCAGATTTCTCATAAACACTAAATTTCCGTTTTTTCCCGTTCCCGTGGGAATTTCAGGAAATCCCTTCTTAGTGCTCACCTACACTCCCAAAGGAACCCACGTGCCAATTTTCAGCTTTCTACGCCCAGTAGTTTCGGCTCTGCGTTGTCTGTCAGTCAGTCAGTCAGTAACGGAAGAGTTTTATATATATTGACTAGAGGCTGCCCCGCGGTATCACCCGCGCAGATTTCTCTTTAACACAAAAATCTCGTTTTTTCCCGTTCCCGTGGGAATTTCGGAAAATCCTTTCTTAGTGCTCACCTACACTCCCTAAGGAACCTACATGCAAAATTTCAGCCCGCTACGCCCAGTAATCTCGGCTCTGCGTTGTCTGTCAGTCACTCAGTCAGTAACGAAAGAGTTTTATATATATTGATTAAAACACATCAGAATAACCTCTTTCTCAGGATATTGTGAAAACGTCAACGTTTAGGAAAAAGACGTCCAGATGATACTTTCTTACTTCCGTGCTTGGGAAAGCACGTTCAGCCGTGGGTCCGACCTCTCTAACTCTTCGTCTGACGTGTAGGACATCAAAGAGCTAGAGTCTAGAGAGTGGGTTTGAAGACAACGCAGCAGCTTTCTCACTATAATCCAATTGATGTGACAAATGTCCTAAAATTTGGATTGTTTAGAAAGAAGAAAGAAAGAAAATTTTATTTGCTCACACTAAACACAGCAAAATTAAAAATACAGAAAAACACGTAAAAAAGGGACAAACAAATACAAATTAAATGAAAGAAAAAAAATATATATATAAATTAATACTAAGATAATCAGTTGCGTATGGTGTGTCGTAGTTAGTGCAAAATGGCATCGACTCAGCATTTGCTCGCAAAAGACATTTTTTTAATTATTTCAATCGCTAGAGATCTTATCGGGAGTACATCCCCTGATCGTTGCAGTTCGGCGTGAATTTTCCGATTGCTGCTTGCAATGATACTTTTCATATCTCTGCCAAGAAATTTTGTATTAGATCCAGCTTTTGTTTTTATTTTTTGCTTTGTCAGCTAGAAACGATTGTTAATAATTTATTTTTTATAAAAAAGGAACCCTCCTTCTATAAGCACTTCCTCTTTTTCGGAGTCGGTAAAAAAAGGTACCAAAACCTTCTCCTGAATGTAACAAATACTTATCTGAAAACCGCATCAAAATCGGTTCGGCCAAACTCGAGATAATCGCGAACAAACAAACATCCATACATACAAACATTATACAGGTCAAACTGATAAACTCCTTTTTAATAAATAAAGTCGATGAAAAACTTGAAACAGGTGTTAAATAAATCCAATATAACTTCAAGTATCTTTAACTTCTTTGAAGGGATGATCTCGATAACTACCTGGGAAATGAGTGGCCGGAGACTGCAATGAGCAGAGAGCAATGGAAGCAAGCGGGAAGGCCTTTACCCAGCAGTGGGACACAAAAAACAATACTTATCAATATATAGTCTGAAATAAAGTTGGTTCCCACGCCTGTTCCTATATGCCGAAATCTTTAAAATTATGCAACGGCTTTTGATGCCGTTTTTTTAAAGAGAGAGTGATTCAAGGGGAAGGTTTGTATAAGTGTATAACGAGTACAAGATTTAAAGGTTAGACGGTACGAGGTTCGCCGGGTCGACTAGTATATGTATAAAAAGTAGAGATATTTTCTCTGACTTTATGGTAAAAAGGGACACGGATGACTGGATGTTCGTTATTTGTGTTAGGATGTGTTTCGCGCACCACATACATGTTTTGCGCACCCTATATACAGGTTCTACCTAGTAAAAGCCCTGTAGGTCCGGGCGTAAGAATAGGTCTACGGTATGCCCTGCCTGTCGTAAGAGGCGACTAAAAGGGGTCTCTGGGGTCGTGGGTGTGAAGGGCGGGGGCCCGACACACTCATCAAACGGCCCTGAGATGGGCGGCGACACAACTTGTGGCACTGTGCCGCCGCAGCTCCAAAGGCGAGCCGGGGAGGGAACAATATGCCCTCCCCGAGCATGAAGCTAATAGTAGCTGAGCGTGGGAAGACTTCGGACGCTATAATGTGTGGTTCCCGGGGTTCTTCCCAAAAGCGCCAAGACGGCCGCCGAGGGGTTTTAGTGGGTGCGAGCCCCACATACCCCCGACGCTCCCCCGAGCGTCGGGAAATGCGATAGGCATTTCCCCTCGTTAAAAAAAAAAAAAAAAAGGTTCTACCTAGTAAGATACTTTGATTAAGATGCGTTATTATTTTTAAACTCACTTTTAACTTTTTCAAACTAACTTCCACAAACTCATATCTCCAAAATTCGTGTAAAAAAAGAAATGTGATCTTTAAAAATAGGTGTAATTAAAAACTGAGTTGGGTGGGTGGTAAAGATGCCATTTAAATAATAATAATAATAACACATCACACTGAGAGCCCCTAACTAGGAAGAACCTGTATCTAGGGTGCCCGTAACACACACAGAGACGAACATCACACCCAGATCGGAAACAATCATCGAAATTCATCATATCAATATTCGCCCCACCCGGGAATCGAACCCGGGTGCACACGCTTGCTCAGTCCACATCACTGCCAACTGAGCCATGGAGCAAAAATAAATTATCTCTTACGATATCAACAAATACATAATCTAACACACTAAAAAATGCTGTCTCTAACTTGATGAAATTCACAGTGGAGGAGCCAACAGCAAATGGCTCGGGTGCCCCAGACCCTGGGGAGCACCCCAACGGCCGCCTGCTCCTCCGCACCGAGACTGTTCCTGACATCAAACGAGATACATCTGGTATCACCACCCAGTATATTGCTACAGGAATTGGTACGTTTTTACTTGCATTTTATTTTGTCGTAAGTCAAAAATTCTTTATTCAATTAGTACCGTAAGATATCCCATATTGAAAGTCAATTAAACTACATATCTAATTGGTATTGATACCTTATTTGGTAAAGTATCCTATACTGCGAGAGGCGAGGTAGTTCAGGGTGCCCACCAATTGGCTTACGACAATAGTCGCCTGGAGAGGCTCTCAAACGAGCCCTCCTCTGTCAAATGATTCTACTCCCTTTCGCAATGATTTTACAGCGTAGAGAAGAAAGGGGTAACAAACTCTTTTACAATTTATCTCTTTTTTTTGTTTTTGCCGTTTAGTGGCGGCATTGAATACTACCTCTTCACCTTCTTCCATGGGTGTAAAGACCAAGGTAACACCTGAAGGATGGGCAGCAGCGTCTTTCCAAACATGATTTTATGCCAAAATTTAATTTTACTTATGAGCAGCATAGCTAAAGTAGAGTATTTATCATACAACAAACCAAAGAAGTAGACCTCCAGTAAAGCTACCTAAAATCGACTGTATTTTTATGAATAATACGGTTAAAGTATAGAAGTATGGATTGATGCCCTCTCTTATTAGAGAAATAGGGCTCTCAGTAAAGCTCGCCACTTGCTCCTATAAATCCTCCTTTTTTTTTGGCGGGGAAACTACTCGTTAGGAGTACTACCCTGCAGCCCCGGGGGGAGTCGGTGTCCTTCTCGGCTGATAGCAGGAGGGTCGTGGGCGAGCCTGTGGAATTCTCCGCGACCTCCTCAGCATTGGCTGTAGAGCCTCATCTCAGGGAAGTCTCATCTTTGTGGGCCCGTAAATCCTCCTAAGGCCACCTCTTCCATCTCGCCCCACGGTGTTCCGAGTATCGGAGCCTACTTTTTAATTTTTAACTATTTCCAGTAAATCTTGGAGCACTGGCAGCGGGTGTCTGCGTATCCTGGTCATCATCAGCTCTGTCGCTGCTAACTGTCACAGAAATCGATGTAAGTATAATTTTTAATCGGAAATGTATATCTGTTGTATTGGAAAAAGGAGCCACCTTAGGGCTATTGTTGTAGCCCTAGTTTATTATCAGTCGTCAGCTGATCGCGGTTATGAGCGGAGCTATTTGGCGCTACGCTACTCTAAGAGGTCGTTGAACTGGTGACAATGTCATCTACCGTGTTAAAGTGTACAAACTGTAATATTGTTATAAATGAACTGTTAGCTTTTGTGCAAAACAAGTGCGATGTTATGGATGAGGTGAGCCTAGCGGCATTGTGTTCATCAAGCTTTATTGAAGATGATATTAAGGTGGCAAAAGACCTCCTTTGCGATAGCCTCTCTCAACGGGGCACTAAGAGGAAAGGTGAGGGAAAATCGAAGCGTAACCTGGAGGATATCATCTCTATTATAAAGGAAACAGATCCAGAAGTTATGCCAATTTTTGTGGCACGAGAACTGCAAAAACTTCCTCCTGTGACATTTGACCATATAGATGCCACACGTCTATTAAAGGATATTATTATAATACAGAAGGACCTTAGAAGCATCCAAGAAAAATATTATGATTCGGAGAATTTTGTGACGAAAGAAGAATTTAAGCAGTTAAAATATGAATTTGAGAACCTAAAGAAATTTTCATCTGAAAACGGGACTAATGTTAATACGAAGAGAGGCGCTTTTTGCTTGTCAGATAGTTTTTGTAACAGCGGGCCGATGGGAATGATCTCAGGCGTCGATTTATCCGCGCATGCGCAAGCATCGAATGCGCACGAGCTGTCAATTTTAAAAAATCCCACGCCGCCTACGGACATTGAACAAAGAGAATTGATGGCATCTCCCTTCTGCCCTATTAAAGTGCATGTAAACAATAAACTTGTCTCTCTCCCACCTCAACCTAGACGGTTGCAAACAAGTTTCTCGCCGCCACCGCTGCCGACGCCGCCGCCGCCGGCGTTGCCTCAGCCGATTGCAGTCCGAACGAACGTCGAGTCGAGAGTGAGCGAGAGCGCTAATACGAATGTACCAATTCAGAACACTACGAGTGCGAGTGAGATCGCGTATAGTGAGGCACCAATTGCAAGGACCTCGGTTTCTAACTGTACGAAACCGGGGTGCCTATACGATAATAGCAATTCAGTAGCGGAGGGTACAGATGAGCAACAGCTATCATTCGCAGATATGGCAAAACAATGCGCCGAAAAAGAAGAAGGCTGGCAGCAAGTCGTAAGAAAGCGCGTCGTAAAGTCCCGTTTTACTGGAAAAATTGGCAAGGCCGTGGTTAATCCCACATCTAAATTTAAGGCAGCCGACATTAAGATACCTTTGTTTATTTACAAAGTATCTAAAGAGGCAACTTCAAACGATGTGGCCGAGTACATTTTAGAAAAAACCAAGATAGAGGTGAAACCTGAAAAAATTATTACAAAAGAAGACAAAGAGTATGACTCATACAAAATATACGTACCAAAGCTGAAATTAAGTCTTTTTGACGATGACAATCTTTGGCCCGAGGGAATATTTTTCCGTAGGTACTTTATATTTAGAAACAAACAGCCTATGACAGCCTCAGATTTAAATTCGAAGTAATGGACGAAGAAAGTAGTAATTTGGTACTATGTACATTCAACTGTAAGGGTCTAATTAGATCTACTGAATGTGTAAGGCGATTGTGCGACACCGCTGACGTCATCGCATTACAGGAAACCTGGCTGTGGCCACATGAGATATCACATCTTGAAAGTTTAAATCATTGCTTCGCATACACAGGTAAATCAGCCATGGATACTTCAGCTGGTGTCATCCGTGGAAGACCATACGGTGGGGTCGCCTTATTGTGGAGAAAATCTGTGTTTGAAAACATCTCAGTGGTACCGTGCAATAGTAATCGTATAATTGCAATTAAAGTGGTGCATAGTAATCGCGCTCTGTTAATATTGTCAGTTTATATGCCTTTTGACAATAATAGTAGTGATAGTTTGATCGAATTTACTCAGTGCCTTTGTGAGATGATAGCGTTGATCGAAAGTGAAGACGTGGAATCGGTAGTAATATTAGGTGACTTCAACGCACATCCTGGAGAGCGATTTTCTAGAGAGTTAATGAACACTTGTGAAGAGCAAACATGGATTTGTGTTGATCATGAATTATTACCACGTGACACACACACATTTGTATGTCAAGCGAGTGGGTCACAGCGCTGGTTGGACCATTGTCTTGTGACGACTGCGGCTAGTCCTCTGTTTAAAAGTGCAACAGTGTTGTATGGCGTGTACTTATCTGACCACTACCCTGTTATTTTTGAGTGTAATATTTCCGTTCTTAAACCTAAACAATCTGCATCTATACCTATAGTTTATAGTAATAAAGTCCGCTGGGGCGAAAGAGATAGTATTCAAATATCTAAGTATCTCGAGTTTTGTAATTCAAAACTTAGGAATGTCGATTTCCCTTCGGATTGCATAGATTGCGCGTTTAAATTGTGCCATAATTTTGATCATTGTTTACTTATAGATAAGATGTATAAAAGTATTATATCAATTTTGAGAGACAGTGCGGAACATTCATTCAAGGGGAGAGAAACTGTGAAAAAGAACAGATATGTAGTTGGTTGGAACAAACATGTCAGTGGGGCGCACAGGGAGGCTCGGTTGTGTTATCAGATGTGGTTGTCATATGGTAGACCTACACGCGGACATGTCTATAATAAAATGTGTGAATCAAGAAAAGTTTTTAAATCTAGATTAAAATATTGTGTCAATCATGAACAACAAATCAAGATGGATATTCTTGCTAAATATCACTCTGAGAAAAAGTTTTGTAAATTTTGGAAGTCCACAAATAAACTAAATGTAAAACCGAGTCTTCCTGTAACAGTGGGGGGGTTAAGTGACCCCATTGACATTGCCAATATGTTTCAGCGCAACTTTAGGGTTGAGTCAGAATTGCCAAAAGAGCAGAGGAGGTTCGATGCTGAGGCTAGTATAGGAGTGATCCCCACAACTGTATTTACAGCGAAAGACGTTGAATCTGTTATTAAGGACATGGTAAGGGGTAAGTCTCCGGGACACGATGACCTCAGCATAGAGCATCTGAAGCATGCGGGACCGCACCTGCCAAGAGTACTTGCTCTGTTTTTTAATTTGTGTGTAAATCATAGTTATATGCCTCAGGACCTGATGTTTACTGTTGTTGTGCCTATTGTTAAGAACAAGACTGGAGACGCCTCTGACATGTCCAATTACAGGCCTATATCTCTGGCTACTATAATAGCTAAGGTGCTGGACAGTTTGCTTGACAAACAGCTAGCTAAGCATCTTGAACTACATGATGCTCAGTTCGGATTTAGGCCAGGTCTGTCGACTGAGAGTGCAATATTGTGTCTTAAGGAAACTGTTCAGTACTACACGGCTAGAAAAACGCCTATACTTGCCTGTTTTTTGGACCTGTCAAAGGCGTTTGACCTTGTGTCGTACGATATCCTGTGGCGTAAGCTCCGTGAGGAAACCAGCTTGCCTCCAGAGCTTACATCTCTTTTCAGTTACTGGTATGACAATCAGAGGAACAGTGTCAGGTGGGCTGGCGCCAAATCAGACGTGTACAGGTTGGATTGCGGGGTGAGGCAGGGGGGATTGAGTTCGCCCAGGCTGTTCAATCTGTACATGAATGAATTAATTGTGCAGCTCAGCAGCACCGGTGTCGGATGTCATGTTGATGGCGTCTGCTTAAATAATATTAGTTATGCAGACGACATGGTGCTGCTGAGTCCGTCTGTTGGTGCTCTTAGAAAGCTGGTTACTATGTGTGAGTCTTACGCGTTGACCCATGGGCTCAGATACAATGCTAAAAAGAGTGAGCTCATGGTTTTTAAATCAGGCACCAAAACCTACACTGATGTGCCGCAAATAATACTCTCTGGTGCGTCATTGTGTAGAGTAGCTAAGTTTAAGTATTTGGGCCACTGGGTCACCGAAGATTTGAAAGACAATTTAGATTTGGAGAGGGAGCGCAGGTCGCTGGCTGTCCGCTGTAATATGCTTGCCCGAAGGTTTGCGCGGTGTACAAAACCAGTGAAAACTACACTTTTTAAAGCTTATTGCCAGTCGTTTTACACTTGCAGCCTTTGGGTGAACTTTACGGCACGGGCATACAGTGACCTGCGAGTCCAATATAATAATGCATTCAGGGTTTTGTTGGGGCTCCCGTGGAGATGCAGTGCGTCGGGGATGTTTGCGGAGGCACACACTGATGACTTTTATGCCATTATTAGAAAACGATGTGCCTCCACACTAGCACGCCTCCGCGGGAGCACCAACGGACTCCTGAAGGTGTTTATAGACAGGTGGGACTCTCCTATGCTACAGCATTGGGTGCAGCTTCACACAAAATTGTAAATAGTTTAGGCTTTAATTTATTTATTTTTACTAACGTAAGTTAAGTGTTTTACTAACAAGCTATGGAATCCTAAATTTCTGAAAATAAATTATTTGAATTGAATTATAAGTTTTGTTTTGAGAAAAAAAAAAAAAAAAAAAAACTAACTATTAAAACCATCAATAATTTCTTTAGGAAAAAAAGGAACCCGCCTTCAATAAACTGACACATATTTCAACTGAACACTTCCTCTGTTTCGAAGTCGGTTAAAATAGGTACTAAAACCTTCTCCTGAATGCAACAAATATTTATCTAAAAACCGCATCAAATTGGTCCAGCCAAACGCGAGATAATCGCGGACAAAATATACAAACATACATACATACAGACATACAAACCTACATACATACAGGTCAAACTGTTAACATCCTTTTTTGAAGTCGGTTAAAAATCAGCACCGAGCAACTATATGTAATACTTAGGTATAGGTTGTGTGTGAGTATGTAAAATAATAAGCCAAATCTACGGCCTCATAAATCATAATGATTCACACACAAAGTTTGCCGCGCCTTCTGAACTATGAACAATACATACATCACTAACTTTCGGGGACATTATCGGGAGATTTACGTTGGTGCTAAAAGACTCTATTTACTCATTTTATTCACCGACTTCAAAAAAGGAGGTTATCAGTTTGACCTGTATGTATGTTTGTGCGCGATTATCTCGCGTTTGGCTGAACCGATTTTGATGCTAGATTTCAGAAAAGTTTTTTTTAATTCAGGAAAAAGACTTAGTACCTATTTTAACTGACTTCGAAAAAGAGGAAGTTGATGTATGTAAATTATTTGTTATGGTATATAAGAATCCGAACTACGTCCACTGCTGCACATAGGACTCCACCACAAATCACTAAATGAACCAGTCTTGACTTGTGACAGGCGTCGATGACGCGTAGTGCCTGACTCATTTCTTTAGAAAATTTTAAATCCACACTGTTGTTAGATGCGAAACTAGCGCCACTCCGGATAAAATAATGATTGATTGATTATTACATTTATTCAATGGAACAGTTACAGATTACAACATAGAAAACAGGAATATGATGACAGAATAAACAAATAGTTTATTAATAAAAAAAACGATAAAAACTATTTGGCACTCTCTATACAATTTTAAAGTTGCACTGTAACCGCACCACAGAAAGGGCTCTGACTCAGCATATGTTAAAAAAAAAAAACTGTAGCGCTGATTTTCAGCCAGGACCCTGAGTAAAAAAACCCAAATCACAAAGCGCATGCACATGCACATCCTACATAATAAAATAATAAAAATAAAAAGTATATATATGATAAACGTATAAATATATATGCGATAGCAAATATAATATTAATAATATAAATATATATGCGATAGCTCATAGTTAATAAATATATGTCGTAGGTAAAGATTTGTTTAAGGAACAAAAATTGTAGGGAAGCTTGGTATTACCAAAAGAAAGAATGTTTGTAAGTTAAAGGAAGTAGAACATGTGTAAGGCAATCATCGTTCAAGATAGCTCCTTCTGTTGTGTCAACAAATAATGCTTTAACTTTTTCTTGAACGTTAGCTTGGAATTTAGGCTGCGTAGGGGTGGTGGTATGTTATTCTTCTAAACATAGATACATAATCTCACGCCATTTATTCCCCGAAGGGTTAGGCAGAGGTACCAGCTCAAGAGCCGGACCCACGTTTAGCCGAGTTTATGCTTTTATTACCAACGTGACAAGGGGCCAGCTTGTCGCCGCGGTTATAACGACCACTACTGCGGCCGGGACCAACGGCTTAACGTGCCTTCCAAAGCACGGAATCATCTTACTTTTCGGACAATCAGGTGATTCAAGCCTGCAATGTCCTATCCAAACGAAAACAACCACAAGGTGATTTTTGTGAGAAATAAATATGTGGTGTTTTCTGCGGGGATCGAACCCACAACCTTCCGTGCATCAAAGGCGCGACGCGCTACGCCACTGAGCTACGGAGGCGGCCATCTTCCATCTTCTAAACCATGGCTGAAATAAAAAATATGCGCTTGCCACTTTAGTTTCATAACGGTTTTTTCTTTGATTTTGAACCTAAAAGCTACACAACAGGGCCTTAAAAATTCTAAGCTATCTATATCTAGGGAGTCAAAGCCCATATTAGAAGATATCAATTATTTATCGAAGTGGCACTAGTTTCGCACCGTTACGCCCCAGTACTGCGAGATATACCGGGTGTTTCTGACAAGGCGGTAAAAAATCAAAGGAGGAATTCAGCTCACCATACCTAACAACTTTCCCAAAGCAACTGGGTCGAAATCTCAAAACAAAAATCAGCTGTCCTGTAAATTGACCCTGTAAGCTGATCAAACCAATGTATGGAACAGCTGTTATTTTTTTTGAGATTTCGACCCATGTTGCTTTGGGAAAGTTGTAAGGTATGGTGAGCTGAATTCCTCCTTTGATTTTTTACCGCCTTGTCAGAAACACCCGGTATATAAAGTTCTCGGCCTCTTCACGCTGTCACGCCTTTGTGTCTCACTTGCGGCAAACGTTGCACTTTTTCTTGTCTATGTCCCCACATCGCAACCCGAGATAAGGAACTTCGTTTCAAAAAAAAGTTTCTGCGCTGTTGCTTTCCATTAATAACTTATTTACGCGACAATTAAAAATATTTCATCTTCCTTAGTTAAGTTTTGTGAAAGTATTAAATATTTAAGTTAGGCATTCTAAAAACTTTCCGACATTTGACAGTAAAGTCAGATAAATTAAGCTCCAATTAAACAAAAAGTTAGAGTAAAATATTGTTAGATTCTCGTGATTAGATTAGTTGAAAGTTGTTATTAAGTTGCCAAGTAAGGCAATATCCTTAGTCTAATGCCTAATTAGAATTCATCGGGGTTTGACTTGTAGTTTCGGCTTAGTGCCAAAGTTACTGTTAAAACTTACAGAATAGCGTTCAAAACGCAATACCCGTCGCGCAGTTACGCGATACTAGAGTCACTTGCAATGAGGGGTTTTCAAAGTGACAGAAAAGCAAAAAAAAAAGTTTCATAATACGCCAGTAGATGGCGGTGTCTAAAGCAATATAAGAGAAATGGGAGATCGAATATTGACTGAATCTTTGGATTGGATCATTTTCTGCTAAGTATAAATCTTAATTTCACCTACTCCGTCACTGCCTCAGTTAAATTTTAATTTTTATGTTTCATTTTAAGCTATTGAATCATTCATTTCAGCTTGACCTATTGCTCCTGGCAGAGCGCCATCTGGTAGCAGCTTAATAAAACTTGTTTTTTTCTTCTGAGATGTCAAATTGAAAACCTCTCATTAAAAAAATAATATTTTAAACCATGGTCTAAATCAAAAATATGCGTCACTGGTTCACAAGATAATCTTGCTTAAAAATGTAATGCACTTGTATAGCTTTCAGAATAGATCTTAGAAATATACGGTTTTGAAACTCATAGTGGCCACTTTAGGCAACAAAGAATTGCTATATTCCTTTGATTATGAAACTGAAAGCTACTCAAGTCCCTTTAAATTTAAAAAATATTATCTTCCCAGTACATCATAAATGCATATTTTTGATTTAAGCGTTGGTTTAGAAGATTATAATGTTTTTTTTTTTTTCAAATTGGAGCTATTATCGCGGAGTTCACGGATGAAACACTTTTAAACATTATTACTGCTACGTATTTAATATTACTGCCATGTATTTAACATTACTGCTACGCACTAAACGTTATCTATACCAATATTATAAAGAGGAAAGATTTGTTTGTTTGTTTGTAACGAATAGGCTCCGGAAATACTGAACCGATTTGAAAAATTTTTTCACTGGTAGGAAGCTACATTAACCCCGAGTGTCATAGGCTATATTACATTTTCAAAAAAATTAGGGATCCTTACCTAAACTCAAATAATGTAACCCAAGGTGCAATATTTTTTCCGTTGTTTACATGTTGTTTACATATTTTAACAGGTGGTTTGTTGTTGTTGTTGTTTTTAATTCGCCCATTCTGGGCAGTCAAAAGAACATAGTCTATAAAGCCAAGTCTTTTGAAGTATCTTATATTCTATGGCGTAACGAAGTAAGCCGGGAATGCTCGTTTTTTATATAATTAATTGTTACTGTAACATACCTGTTACGTGGAAAACTTACTGTTACGTACTAAACTGCAATTTTTTTTTTTTTGTTGAAGCATGTTGTAAGCGTTTTAAACGCCAGTTTGTGACAGAATGTCGCTGTCGTCGCGTCTCCTGTTATTTACTGCCTCATGCTAATGAAAACATTATTTACGAGCGAATTCGGTACATTCCCGCGGCTGCAGCGCCTCCTATCGGCACATAAATTACTGGATGAAACTTTAAACTTGTTTCAGTTTTATTCTTTACCAAGCTTTTTGGGGTAAACTGGCATTTTAACTGGAATTCTGCCGTGCCAGTCTGTATATTGGTATTCGATTTATGGGATATCGTTTCCTTTTGAGTTTCATCGCTAGTCACAATCAAAAATAAGCTAATGCTGGCGTTTACAGCGAAGCCCACACGATTTTTGTTCTATGTCCAGCAGTGGACGGCTGAAAAGAAGAAGTAGATAATGTTTCAAACAAAGAAATTTAAAAAAAAATTGTATGAAAGTATGGATTTTTTGTTTGAGTTCAGCACCTACCTCACCACCACCATACCACAGAAAACCATTAAAGAGACCATAAACTCTAAACCGAGATTCTTCTTGCTTTCAGGACGGATCCATGCGCATGAGTGAACCAACGGCTGCGAACTTGACATCACAACATCCTAAATTAGTCGTAAGTCCTTTATCTCTTAGCGTGTTTCCTCAAGACGCGATATCGTTCGCGCGATAGGGGTTCGACATCGACAGCCTATATAAATCGCTCGAATTTCCACGAAGCCTACCAGATGTAAGTAAAATTGATATATATCAATTGTAATAATCATAAAATTCTTAATCAATGAATTGGAACTGCAAGTCTATAAAATTAAATAAAATACTTTAAAACTTGATGGTAGACCGCGGCGTAGATGGCGGAACGACATAGATTGGCCGGAGATCGCACAGGATTGGACGGAAGGGGTAGGCCTTTGCCCAGCAGTGGGACAAATAAAAGGCTAACAAAAAAACTTGGAAAAAACTACAAAAACTACATCGAGTACTCTGTTGCTCATAATACTAATAGACAGCATTTAGTATCACCGACCCCACCTCCCGTGGGTCTCGTAGAAGCGAATATAGAAACATTCGGAGGACAGGCAGCACAGCGTCCTTCCTTGAAAAATTTTAAGAGCATTGCCAACCCGCAGGCCAGGCATTTGCGATTATGGCAAAAATCCGTTCACAATGTTTTTTAATGTGGCAAATTGGGAATCTCTGGGAGAGTCTTATGTCCAGCAGTCTTTGGTCTAAGATAATGATGTTGATAATCTGTTCATCCAGTTGACAGAATCAGAAGCCTCCTGGGTGGCCTCCCTCCTTTGCCTCGGAGCTTTGTGGGGAGCAGTACCGGCTGGTCTGATCTCCGAGTATTTTGGAAGAAAGAAGACCTTACTCTACTTGGCATTGCCACTCGTAGTCTCCTGGATACTTGTCGCTTCAAGGTAATCAGTTTTCTTTATAAGGCATTACAATTACCTACGTTAAAAATTGTACTTACTTAGATACTTACTCTTGCCCAGTCTCCGCTGGAGCAAAGGGCCAGTGTGTCGTCGATTTGTGGCGTCTTGAGCAATATCGCAGACTTCCTCCTAGGTGCTCTGTGTGGTGCCCCAGATACATCTTTATAGCGCGCTTCCTCGTGGTAAAAATGGTAATGTTAATGTATTAAGTAAGGGGCCAGGGGCTTTAAGAAGTCCACATTAGGTAGAATAGTTTTCGTTCATCAAGAGAATAAAATCAGTTAAAAAAAACCGCTAGATGGACGAAATGAGTTAATTACGGGGACAGTATCCATTGCCATTCCAATTCAAATTAATTTATTCAACAAAGGATACAACAACACATATACATTATATTGAAAGTCTAGACTAAAATATACCCTATATTAATTAAAAACATAATATCCTATTTTTCTTGAGGACAGTCGTCTCCCATGCGGCTCCAGGCAAGCGAATATGAAACCAAAACTCCACAGGACCACTAACCATAGCAGGGCACTGTATAGAGACAGCTGTCATACCACATGTGCCAGAAAGCGTCATCCCACGGCATGCCACCGATCAGACCTAATCGAAAAGCCAACGATGAAGTCGCCAGAATACGTTGCTAAATTACCCCACCTCTGTCAAATGCTTTTACTTCTTTGTGCTTCTTCGGCTGTAGAACATTGGAGCAGCCAGTAGACGCCTCCAAACTACCCTCACCTTAGTCATTGATCGGTATATTCTTAACACTTATGTTGTCCTTCCAGTCCAAACGTATATGGCCTTTACGTGGGACGCTTCGTGGCTGGCGTGGCAGTTGGAGCCTTCAGTGTGGCTATACCTCCCTACGTAGCTGATATAGGAGAAAAACATCTACTACCTACTCTTGCCAACTTCTACCACGTTCACTTCACTTGCGGGATCCTGTTTGGTTATATTATTGGTAAGTTTTAAGTTAAGATGTGGTCAGACGACGTGGTGAAGGCTACGGGACTACACTGGATGAGGGTCGTTCAAGACCGTTGGCGATGTCCTTGTCCAGAAGTGGATTCTCGGCTGAGATGATGAAGTTAAAAGCCGAGCTGACATCTGGTGTGGCCCGGTAAAGGAAAGATCAATTAAATCTGGTGTCTCTCTAACTTCTACGGCACTAGGTTGAGCAGCAATGACGTGCCGTTCCATGGCACAGGGTTGAGGAACAATAGCGTGTTCTATTCTATTCCATTCTATGTTCGCCGGGTTTACCAGTGGTCATCGAGCCGGGTCTAAAGTCCGACTATAAATAATGAAAGTCGCCAGAAAGCAGTGGGTCAAACTGGTACAGGATCGTTTGCAAGGCGTGTAGGATGTATGTCCAGCAGTTGACTATTTTAGTCTGATGATGGCTGTGATAATTATAATCATGATAAAGATCTGAGATTATCTATAATGGAACTAAACAAGCCAAGGATGCCTGTAACTTGTCATGAACATAATATGACTTATGATTGTTAATCAACCATGTTTTGTTTTAGGTCTCGTCCAGCATACATCATGGTTATCCTTTCTCTGCGCCAGTATACCCGTCTCCTTCTTCATCGCCTTTCTCTTTCTGCCCGAATCGCCCGCCTACCTCATGTCTCAAGGCAAATCCAGTGAAGCTAAAGCATCTTTGAGATACTACCGAGGAATCGATAACAATATCGATGCAGAGTTGAAGGACCTTAAAGAATATATCAGGAATTATGCCAGGAACAAGGTCACGTTTAAGCAGCTTTTCAAATCGAGAGGAACAGTCAAAGCTCTTGTCGTCTCTTTCGGTCTGATGATCTTTCAACAGATGAGTGGGATATACCCTATCCTTTTCTACGCTGAGAAGATCTTCAAAACTTTCGCCATTTCAATGAACCCACCTGGAGCGGCGATTATACTTGGTTTCTTCTTAGTATCGTCTACTTACTTCTCTACTATGTTGCTGAGGAAGGTAAAAAGACGTACCTTACTGATATTTTCCTTCACAATGATGTCGGTTAACGCTGGAGCCCTGGCCATATACTACCACTTGAAGACTGCAAATCGAGCAGCAACTGACACATGGATCCCGTTACTGTGCCTTTGCTTATTCGTCAGCGTTTATGCTTCGGGGGTTGGACCAATCCCTTGGTTGATGCTTAGAGAGATCTTCCCATCGAACGTGACCAGACGTGCTACGGCCATCACAGCTGGTTTCCACTGGTTTGTCGCCTTTGGAGTCACGAAGCTTTACCAAAACATGGTAGATCTGGTAAAACCTGGTTGGACCTTATGGCATTTTGCTGTCAACTCCATTATGGGTGCTTTGTTCGTCTACTTTTTCGTACCAGAGACTAAGGACAGGTCTTTGGAAGAGATCCAGAATGAGTTCAATGGAGTTAGGAGGAAGAAGAAGCACAGGCATGTTATAGAAGTTGAGAGTGTTTCGGAGACTTAATAGATTTATTTCAATCTTTATGATTTGACCAGGCGAGCTTTAATTTTTGAGACTTGTGCCGCGTGATTTCTGTTGCATTGTTGGGAACCTACTACTGTTTATTTACGTTTTTTTTTTACGTATTTTACGCAGCCACGTTAATGTGATTTACTGACTCAGGCACCTAATTTACAATTGACTTTGAGTCAAAACGCGAGAAAGCAGCAAATGATCATGAAGAAAAGAAAGGACTGGTTAAACTTAATTTTGGTTTGTATGATGATGAACTGAATATCAGTTTTTTTAATTTATTTTAGGGAAGAAAAACCTTCTTACATTACATTCTAGGCTTAATATAACAACGTTATTCACAGTTTTTTTTTGTCGTAAATTATATTACTTACAACTCAAAAATTAATGCTCGTTTGGCTTCTTGATTAAATATAGTCACACCGTGTAATTCATAAAAAGTTAAAGAGCATTTTAGTTATTTGACGTATGTCAATTAAGACTGGATGTCACGTATTTACCATACAAAAACCAGAAAAGTAGACCTCCAGTAAAGCAGCTTAAAACCTATTGTATCTTTATGAATAACACGTTAAGAATATTCAGACTAACTTTAAATTTAAGCTAATATGTTTAATAAATAATCATTATTTACTTTATTTAACTGCGGTTGGATTTATAGGTACTTACGTAAGGGTTTTAATTGTGTTTTTCAATATACAGGGTGTTTCTGACAAGGCGGTAATAAATGAAACGGGAGGTACGGCACAGCATACCTTTACCTAACAACTTTCCCTAAGCAACATAGGTCGAAATATCAAAACAAAAATCAGCTGTCCCGTACATTGACCCCCTCAGCTGATCGAGCAAATTTATGGAACAGCTGATTTTAATTTTGAGATTTCGACCTATGTTTCTTTGGGAAAGTTGTTTGTTATGGTGTGCTGAATCCCTCTTTTCATTTATTACCGCCTTGTCAGAAACACCCAGTATAATAATAAGCTAGGAGTTAATCGTTTATTCATGTTGCAAAGAAGAATTGATTTTAATTAACATGTGATTAAATAATGAATCAATAGTCCAAATTTTACATAAGTACATTTAATATTATATTTATGTACCCTGCCGATTTTCCTTATTAAAATCTTTATACTAATTAGGCATAAAGTTTGTTAGAGTGTAATGTTTTGATTTGCTTGCTGAATTTACGAATTTGCGTTTTTATATTAATTTTAAGAATATAATATTTATTAATAATTATATTTTTTTCTTTTTCTTGCTAAATACGACAAGACATTTTATCGGCAGTTATAAAAACATTGTAATAGATTAGATTAGATTAGATAATTCTTTATTGCAATCACAATAAAACCAAAAAGTACATACAAAAAAGCTACAGAGATCAATGCAAATGGCGGCCTTACAAGTGATTGCTTCCAGGCAAAAATACTATTTACTAAAAACATATCATCACCATCATCTCAGCCAAAAGACGCCTACTGCTGGACATAGGCCTCTTCCTGTTGGTTATCTATTATCAAAAACAATTATCGGGACAACACTCAATCAATATATATAAAACTCTTCCGTTACTGACTGACTGACTGACAGACAACGCAGAGCCGAAAACTACTGGGCGTACAAAGCTGACATTTGTCATGTAGGTTCCTTAGGGAGTGTAGGTGAGCACTAAGAAAGTATTTCCCGAAATTCCCACGGGATCGGGAAAAACTGGATTTTTGTGTTTATGAGAAATCAGCGCGGTAAATACCGCGGGGCAGCCTTTGGTATCAAAATAATAGTGTTAAATTTCAGCATTATCTGTTATCAATAAAATTGCGGAGGCCATTTTTTTATGATTTCCCATAGGGATAGAACTCTGTACTAGAACTTTTATTTCCCGGAAACCAAAAGGACTGGGACCCGTAATTCTTTTGTCTATTTCACTTAAATTTATTCTGTAGGTATAGTCTAGCGGGGTTTTTACGACTCCAAGAGTTACCCTTAGTTCTAAAAAAGATAAAAAGAACATAAAATCGTCATTCGTTTGACCGTTTTAGGATTCCGTTCACTCACAGAGCGTGTGGTGGCAGTATATAGGTACAGCGGCGGACTACGACGGCGTAACACTTCCGGTTTGTCTGTATAAAAAAAACAATCTATTGTACTTTGTTATTACCTACAGTCTGTCTACAGTATGGGCAGGGCACATCATCAAACGGCCCCGAGATGGGCGGCGGCACAGCTTGTGGCACTGTGCCGCCGCAGCTCCAAAGGCGAGCCGGGGAGGGAACAGCATGCCCTCCTCGAGCACGAAGCTGATAGCAGCTGAGCGTAAAAAGAACTTCGGACGCTAATAATGCGTGGTTCTCGGGGTACTTCCCAAAAGCGCCAAGACGGCCACTGGGGGGTTTTAGTGGGTGTGAGCCCCATATACCCTCATAGCTCGAAGAAATGTCGCTGGGGCCGAAAAATTCTGGAGTGGTGACCTAGAACCGGAAGACGCAGAGCAGGCAGAGCCCCCATAAGGTGGTCAGACGACCTGTGAAGGCTGCGGAAATACACTGGATGAGGGTCGAACAAGACCGGTCGTTGTGGCGTTCAAATCAAATAATTCTTTATTCAATATAGGATACAAGATATCACTTATTGAAAGTCAATTAGACTACATCTAATCTAATTGCTATTGATACCTTATTTGGTAAAGTATCCTATACTGTGAGAGGCGAGGTAGTTCAGGGTGCCCACCAATTGGCTCAGGCAAACAAATGTTTGGCTTGCCTTACGACAATAGTCGCCTGGAGAGGGGTGTTCTTTGGGGGAGGCCTATGTCCATCAGTGGACGTCTTGCGGATGAAATGATGATCTAAAGTCTAGGGAGACGCTAGAATGGCGTAACACTTTTGTCTATTTGGGGTTCCCTATGTTACTTCGAACATGAAATAGTCGATTTTTATTTAAATGAATGAAGGATAAGCTCTTTGAAGTGGCAATGGGCAGGTCATATAGCCCGCAGAACGGATGGCCGCTGGGGCCGAAAAGTTCTCGAATGGAGACCACGGATCGGCAAGCGCAGCGTAGGACGTCCACCGACCAGATGGACGGATGATCTGCGCAAGGCTGCGGGTCCACGCTGGATGCAGGCCACCTGCGATTTTCTGTAATTATTATTATTTTTTTTTGCCAAGGAACAAGTACTTAGTTCCTATATAATTAAGTAAGTAATTTGGATTTCTTGAAAAAATCATATTCAAGATATATTATATCGTTAAATACTTTGATTACTTAACAAGGTTATTAATTAATAATAATTTACAATGTACCATTTAAATTTGCAAACGAGTAAAAATAGCAAGAAAGATAATAAACAGGAATAAACCATAAAATACAATGTTAAAACAATAGAAAATCTAAGACAAGAAGTTAATTATCTAAACATAAAAAGATAATTTCATCATAAATAATGCATGATCAAACTTTTATGGACTTAAAATTTTTTAGTTGATGAGCAGAGTTAAAGTTAACTAATTAGGTTATCTATCCCAGATTGCGACAAACATTTCCAAACAAAAATTTATACTCGACAGCTTAGCCGTTCTCGAGTTTTAGCGAGACAAACTAACAGAAATAGAGATATATGTATCATCATTCACACGCAAACAAGATTGCGTCAACAGGCGGAGTGTCCCAGAAAGTGTTAAGAGTGGTTAAGAGCCCATTAGATTCATACCATAGACTAATAGATTTTATTATTCAAGCAAATACAAAATCAAAACTCTCACAAATGTAGAAAACAGTATCAAAAAAAACAATTCCAATGACAGAATCGAATTGATATGTAAAACAATTCAATTTGAATATCGAATAAGAGGGAAGCACAAACGCGGAAGCTCGCAGCAAAAAGCTTTTCCCATTACAACGGAACTAAATCAAAAGCTCCCACAACGACACCTGCTGTCCGCAAAAAGGGGTAAAAAAAAGCTCTGCGATTTTCAATGTACTTTCTCAGAACTTGATTAGAAAATTAAATAAGCAAATTTATATTTTTTTGTTAATCAATATCAATATCATCAATACATAGTATAAAACAAAGTCGCTTCCCGCGTCTGTCCCTATGTATGCTTAAATCTTTTTAACTACGCAACGTAAGTTGATGCGGTTTTTTTTAATCGATAGATCTATTCGAGAGGAAGGTTTATATGTATAATAAATGCATAATATAAAAGAGTAACACGGATAATTTAAGAGGTTTCTAAAGTGATGTCGTAAATGATTTTTTTTGAGCTTACATTGCAAACGCTGGCTGAACCCTAGGAGATAGATAAAAATAATGTACCACAGTATTGTAGATCTCAAAAAGCTCTACAAAAAAGTCCGCGATGGTATATGTCTATCTCTTAGATATAACCCAAAATAAACATTTTTATCCTAAATTTTTTACAAAAATAATAATGGTATATTTTCGATGCAATTTAAAGCAATACGGCATTAATCCTTATCCAATTTAATACCTTTAATACATTGTGGATTTAATAAAGATCAAATAGTCGTGTACAGCATGAGATTCAAATGAATATTTTCGAAGATATAACAGATTGAAAATTTCCCGATATGCGACACATGGCTAATGATGGTCTTTGTTTGCAAATGCGACAGGAGTTCTCCTTAGCCTTATTATTATACCTAAGCTTTAACTTTTCCACGGCAGAGCAAAGGCCTCATTCCTCCTTTTCCACACTTCACTGTCCTAAGCAGATTCCCACCAGGCTCTGTTAAGCGCTTCCAGTTCGTCGCTCCACCAATCGTTTCCCGAAGCAACCACGTCATCTCTGAAAGTTTTTGAAGACCCACTCAGTGGTGTTCTTAGCCCTAAGATCGCAGTTTATACAGGCGACATGGCTGGCCCAGTCCTATTTTTTTAGCCGCTTTTTCAACTATACATTCACTTTATGAGTTCTGGCGCGCAGTTCGCTGTTTCAGACTTTATCCATCAATCACAGCACCATGCGAGTTCCCAATATGCCATGCGGTATATATGTATGCACTCCATATTGCCCATAGATCGTAGTTGACATAAGCGACATATCCAAGACCAAATTAGTGACAAACTGTTTATAGCAAACAGACACAGCCTGTGGCACTGAGCTTAGAGGGGAGCCGGCGAAGAAATGACATGCCCTCCCCGAGAGGAACAGATAGGCTTGGGAGGGACAGGACACTGGATGTCGATCATCACAATTCTTTCCAAATTGCCACGATGGCCACCGGCGGGTTTTGGTGGATGTGAGCCCCGAATACCGCCTTCGCTCCCCGCGCTACAAAAAAGTGCAAAGATCTTTGTCCCCGGCGGCCGTCTTGGCGCTTTTGGGAAGAACCCCGGGCACCACGCATTATAGAGTCCGAAGTCCTTCCCACGCTCAGGTGCTATCAGCTTCGTGCTCGGGGAGGGCATATTGTTCCCTCCCAGGCTTGCCTTTGGAGCTGCGGCGGCATAGTGCCACAAGCTGTGCCGCCGCCCATCTCGGGGCCGTTTGATAAGTGTGTCGGGGCCCCGCCCTTTACACCCACGACCCCTTTTAATCGCCTCTTACGACAGGCACGGCATACCGTAGACCTATTATTTCGCCTGGACCCACAGGACTTTTCCCACCAGGCCCTGCCGAGCGTCTATACGTCGCTCCATCGTTTTCTGGTGCAAAGTCATTTCTTGCCATGTTTCGGAACCCACTCAGAGGTACTCCATGCCCAGAGATCAGATTTATTACGCGCGACATGACCAGCCCAGTCCTATTTTAATTCAACCGCCTTTTGACATACATACATACATAACGTCACGCCTGTATCCCATCGGAGGGGTAGGCAGAGACAATTGATTTCCACTTGCTACGATCATGACACACTTCTTTCGCTTCTTCTACAGTCATAAGCCTTTTCATACACGCACGTCGGTTTCGTGAACTCTTCACGCGGCCTTTCCTCAGAACGTCACCAATTTGGTCGGTGAACGTTTTCCGTGGCCTACCTCTTCCAACCGTGCCTTCCGCATCCGCTCTATATATTTCTTTTGTCAATCTCCTGTCATCCATCCGCTCTAAGTGACCAAACCACCGAAGCATACCCTTTTCAATCTTGGCCGCCTTTTGAGCTACATCTAATTTGAGTTTTGTCATGACCAACATTTTGTAGCAAGTAGTGGATGTGGATCGTGAGAGAATTGCATAATACCAACTTTTGGCCAAATACTCTCCTTACAGGCGTGACAGAATAAAGAAGTCGAAAGACGCTTTAAAGACGCCTTGCGGAGCTATTGTGAAGGGACTCATAAAGGCGACCTTTACTCTTATGTCCGAATCTAAAACTCATGAACATGTGCATTTTCCCCATCCTTACCTACGCAGCTCAGACTTGGTTTTTTTAATGTCATTCAAAAGTCTAGGCTTAAGGTCTTTCAGATAAATATGGAGCGAAGCCTTATTGGGAGTTCGATTGGTTGATACATGAAAACGTATTTTTTTTATTTCATCGTGAAAATAGGAAAACGTGTTCTTCAGTGTTTGTAAGTAAGCTATAACAATGGATTTTCAAAAAATTCTACGGGAGCGGTAAAACAGAAAGTTTTGAAGGTATTAAACTCCTAGAGCTAGAAGGTGAAGTAGAAAATAGATTACCAAAATTCACATGGGAACAGAACATTATCCTCTACACTATTTTTATTTACGTAGTTAATACTCCAACCAATTAAAAGTAGTGCAACACGCTACTATCAGTATTAGGAACTATGAAAATATAGGTTTCTTATGAACGGTTCAGTGTAAAAATGTTTTTTTGGAGTTTCCACGTAAACTGAAATATGTGTACTTACTAATTTTAACTGATATAAGGACAAACCGCTTGAAATTTTTATTTTAAAAATATGTTATGTTTAGGGTGTATGGGTGCAATCAAAAATTATTTTCCTAAATTCCTGAATAAGTCATCCACCAGTTATTTCCGTAAATTATGAAAATGCGCGTGCGAAGCTGCGGGCAAAAGCTAGTACATAGTATAAAATAAAGTCGCTTTCCGCGTCTGTCCCTATGTATGCTTAAATCTTTAAAATTATGTAACGGATTTTGATGCGTTTTTTTTTTAAATACATTTATTTATTTATTTATTTCAACCACAAACAACGCTACCATTACAGATTACTCTAATTCGGAAACGCAGGTCTTAAATTAAATATATTAACAATCAGTAAAAAATGAAATATAAAAATATAAAAAAAATACAAATTAATTATTAAAATTATTAAAACATAAAAGACTTTCAGCAACCCTTGTGAATTCACTCAGAGAACAGGTAAATATGTCAATTTGGTCATTAACGCGGTTCAGCAGATACATGGCCCTAGTCAGGGGAGCCTTCTTGAGTAGATTCGTCCTACTAGTAGGAACCATAAAAAGCCTGCCCTTCCGCGATCTAATAGTGTCCTTTGGAACTCTCAAAGCAAATTCTCCCAGTATTACCTCATTATTTTGTTTTCCCCGCCATACCTTAAAAACATAGGTTAACAAGGCAAGATCCCTCCTTACCTCCAGCTGGAGATAGCCCACCATTCCTAGCACAAAAAGGGTCGGATACATCAAGGGGTACTTCGGATAAACGCCGTATAGCCGCATATAAAGATATCTCGTAAACTTATTTTGTATCTTTTCCAGCATGCCTTTGTATTTGTCTTCATGAGGACTCCAGATTGCCGAGCTAGATTCTAACTACACGTACATACAGTGATTCAAGAGGAAGGTTTATAGGTATAATACGTGCACAAAATAGTGATAGGTTAGGCGGTACGAAGTTCGCAGTGTCGACTAGTATAAGATAAGATAAAAACAAACAAGTAAATAAATAATACAAATTCATATATTATTTTCAATATTAGAGAAAGAGGACTTTAAATAATTATTTATATAGAGCGATATTTTTTTTTTAAATTACGAGAAGGAATTATTGTAAGAAGCACAGGACGGTAAAATTCGTGTATAAAAACTAGTAAAGTAAGACTAGAGTAGAGTAGTTTTTACGCCGTACTGGAAGGAAAAAATATAGAAATTATACTGGAGACCTGGCTGTATGAACTTAGTTCCTTTGCCTGCCAGAATGCGGCAAATAAAACAAAATACAACATACAGTGAAACCACTGTTACAGTAGCAGAAACATTCCAAACCAGAATCAATACAAACTTTTCTAACTAAGGTCTGTCTAAAGTTAAACTAAGTTCTACTTAAGTAAAGTTCTTGAGTAACTTTGCTCCGACTTAATTGCGACTTAGTTCACTGGAACCACAACCGGTGAATACTAATCAATCAATACATAGTATAAAATAAAGTCGCTTCCCGCATCTGTCCCTATGTATGCTTGAATCTTTAAAATTATGCAACGGATTTTGATGCGTTTTTTTTAATAGATATAGTGATTCAAAAGGAAGGTTTATAAGTATAATACTAGAATAGGCGGTACGAAGTTCGCCGGGTCGACTAGTTAGTAATAATTTAGACAGATACACACACGTGTACATCAATACACACACATTCACGCCCACGTTAGTGTGTTACATACACAATGAAAGTGAAAATGAAAATGAAAAATTATTTATTCAATAAAGGATACAAGGCATCTCTTGCTGTAAGACAATTACGACTACTTAGTTGGTACCTTATATTTAGGAAAGTATCCTATACTGTGAGAGGCGAGGTGGTTCAGGGGCGACCATCAAACGGCTCAGACAAACGAATGTGAAATCAACCTGTCTTCAGATGGACATACTAGTTCGAATAGCAAAACACTGTAGGTAAGTACTAGGTAAACAGCTGTTATGCCGCGCGACCAAGGTGTACCTGTCAATCACAAGCACACTATACGCTTATTTTATTCACTAACTTATGATTGCTTTGAATGAGTTTTTGGCATTTCCAGAGTTCTTATCCTAACTCAAAACTGCAACAACTTTCATCGAAATCAGTTCAACGATTTAAGAGCCAGTTTACCGCGATGCTAGCGCTATTCTCGAAAAAAAAAAAAATTATCTTCTAAATTAAGGCAAATATCAAAAATGTAGCACAGTATGACACTAGATAATCTTGCTTAGTATTTTTTGAGTACAGTAAAGTAGTCCTAACTTAAAAGAACAAAATTATACACAGATTGTTGCTAAAAGTGGCCACGTTTAGCAACACTTTGTAGCTTTCTTTAAACTTTACAACAGTGCTGCAAGCTATACCCTAAAAATACTAGGCTACATTATCTAGTGTCATACTGTGCCACATTTTTGATATTTGCCCTAGTTTAGAAGATATACATTTTTTTCGTGAATGGCGCTAGCATCTCGGTAAACTGGCTCCTTAAGAGTTCCTTTCCAAGACAGGAGAAGCGTAGGCGAAGCTGCAAAACGTTAGTATCTTAACGTAGTGCTTCTATACTATGTATGTATGGTTTTGAATGGTGGCGGTTAAAGTAGTATACAGTGGCGCCCCCAACGCGTGCCGACTAAGCTGGCGCGGAATCTAGGTACAGATTTGACTACAGGATTGTACCTAGAGCCCTAAACATTATTACCAGAGACAAAAGAAAAATAGGACACGTTGTTACCGCCGGAATAAACAGACGTCGGGGAGAAACGGGCAAATATGATCATCTGGTGGAATATTGAATTTCGTGAGTTCAGCGGTACGATTCACGTTTTTTTGCAACTAATGTAGTTGTCGTGAGGTGATGGTAATAGAACTCCCCCACCCAATTTCCTCCCGTGGGTTTAGGACGGAATGCAGCGTCCTTCTCAAAACAAGCGTGGCGATTATGTATGGCAACCCACCTTCCCCCACAGAAGGAGACATTGATGAACGCCACCTCTTACTGTCAGTCTTACGTTGCGTAGTTCTGCAATTTTTTCAGATCTTTGCCACTTAATTCGTGCTAGCTAGCAACACCTAGATAAATTATACAACAATACCATTTTTGCGAATTTTTCGCTTAATATTAATTTAACTTTAAATGTCGTAGCCGACTTAATCTGCTCCAACGCCGCTCCCACCCAACACCTCCCTTAACTAAGACGACTGCTCGCAGTCCACGTGGCGACAGCTAGCATGCATCCAGCAGTCCACGCGGCGACAGCTAGCAGACGGCCAGACGTGCAGATTGTTGGAAGATACTGACTGACTGAGCGGCGACGGCGCACGCGACGTCTGCTACCAGTAAGATCATCTATAACGTGCGGCCAGCGAGGGGTCAACTACTAAGCAGTCTGACGGCGGTAAGCTTGCTGACAGCGAGCTGTCTGCTAGTCTATGATGCCAATTTAAAAAGTTTTAAAAAGCAATATGTAAAGCCCATATTCGATTAACATATTTTTGCCGGGTGGGAGCAGAGCTGGACTACTAAAAGTAGACTAAAAGCCAATGTTCGTTACTGTTAACTTTTCGTGAATCGGTCCCCCGGGGCGTCAGTAAACAATTCGGTTGTTTGCTGCTGGGCCAATATCCGTTTGAAAAAGTGCTTGTTATTCAGTGCGGATAACTTCAGATTGGTAGTACCACAGCATAATAAAGAGTACTACGTACAGTATGGGCACACACTGCCTCCCTCAGCAAGTGGAGCCCACCCGCGCTCGGTTACCTCTCAGTTACCGCTCAGTACAAATAAAGCAGCGTCGCACGTCTCATCTCACTCACACAAGCATGATACGCGTGCACGTACACGAGTTGCGGCTGTGCGCGAAGCAACGCGATTTTTTCGATGAAGTGTCCGAGGTGTGGTAGTACATGGATACGCACTTTGTATGTAATTATGCATGTGTAACTAAAGGTTTCATTCACTGCTCCGTGGCTCAGTTGGCAGTGATGTGGACTGAGTAAGCGTGTGCACCCGGTTTCGATTCCCGGGCGGGGCGAATATTGATATGATGATGCACTGTGTGCAATGATGCCCTAGATCTAGATAATCTTGCTTAGTTTTTTTAAAGCACTGTTGTGTAGCTTTCAGGTACAAAATCTAAGAATTATACTGTTTGTTGCTTAAAGTGGTCATTTTTAGTTTTAAAGCCATACATTTCTAAGATCTTTTAAATCGCTTTTAGCGATAAGGCCGCACATTGCATGCAAATTCAATTTGCCTGCACCTTTATTTAATAATGTACTTTTGTGTCTTACTTTGTATGCAATGAAGTCTTTCTATTCTATTCTATTCTTTAACCTAAAAGCTACTATTTTTTTAGCTATTTTTTTTTAACTTGCAGAGCTGGCTATCGTACTTGACTAGTATAATTCGGTTTTCCACTGCTAGACAAAGGCCTCTCTTGTTATTAATATTGTTATAATAGCATTATAAGAGCACAAATAGAGCTTTTATGGAGAGTGTTTGATTAATTTAAGTTTCGAGTGGAGGTAGCGGCCTACGTACATTTTAAGGCTCATACAAGACGCTAATAGCTTTTATTAATTAAAAATTCAACGATAAAGCGACAAGGATAGGTTTATGTAGTATAAGGGTGCGCTTCGCGGCTTTGTTAGCGCAATTTCCCTTGAAACATAAAAATCACAATTTTTCGTTCCCGTGGTATATTGGGCATAAAAAGTAGTCTATGCCATTCCTAATAAGCTCTAGATTATCTGTGTACCAAATTTCATTTATATGGGTTCAGTAGTAAAGGCGTGAAAGCGATACAGAAAGACAGGACAGGCAGAGTTACTTTCGCATTTATAATATTACTAGTCGTCCCGGCGAACTTCGTACTGCCTAACCTAACATAGTACTATTGTACAAGCTGTACATTGGACTCTGTTAGCGCAGCGGTCAGCATAACCTAGATTTAGTGTTTAATGTAGAACGTAGTATAAGTCACTCGCGGAATAACCATCCTCTTGTCAACACCATTTCTTTACCATTAATTCATACCAATAAACCATTTCAATTACCATAACTCCGTGTTTCTTAATAACCATTACCAGAACATTTAATTGTTGGTACCATCCCCAACAACTATTGTGCTTATAAATAAACATAACAAACCTTCATCTTGAATCACTGACTCTATCTAACAAAATCCGTTGCATAGTTTTAAAGATTTAAGCATACATATAGAGCGACAGGCAGCGGAAGGGACTTTATTTTAAACTATCTAATTGAAGTATATGGAAGTATGTATTCACAAAAAAAAACTAGTTACCTACTCTACATGACATAATATAAAAACGCTTTATTGCCACAGAAATACACACAACAATCAATATACAGAAATCATCAATATATATAAAACTCTTCCGTTACTGACTGACTGACAGACAACGCAGAGCCGAAACTACTGGGCGTACAAAGCTAAAATTTGGCATGTAGGTTCCTTAGGGAGTGTAGGTGAGCACTAAGAAAGGATTTCCCGAAATTTCCACGGGAACGGGGAAAAACTGGATTTTTGTGTTTATGAGATATTCTGCGCGGGAAATACCGCGGGGCATCCTCTAGTAAATAACATAAAATAAATAAAATATTGTAAAATTTTGATATAACAAAGGGCAATGGGCGGCCTTATCGCTAAAAGCGATTTCTTCCAGGCAACCCAAAGAGAAATTACAAAAGAGTAAACTCTACTTTAAACTCCAGCCTTAAATCAAAGTTGTAATCCAAATTAATTCCAACCGTACGTTATTTGCACGGCTTCCGTTTCCTATAAATCATATTAAATCCTCGAAACCGGATATTAGTCGTTTATATGCTTCCAGTAAAACTTCCGCTTAACTAAATTTCCTCTCAGATGCTCTTATGCAGCTATAGTACAGACATGTAGAAGTTTTAGAGCCATAAGTGCATGCCATTATGTACAGTGGCGGACTAGGAGGCCGTAACAGATATGTCTATGGTTTCGTCAGCCCTAGACTGTATATTACCAAAGAACAAGAGCTATTTTGCAATACAGAAAAACCGGAAGTGTTACGCCGACCCTGTCCGCCACTGAATAATGTTAACAAACTGTTACCCCTTTCTTCTCTACGCTGTAAGATCGTTGCGAAAGGGAGTAGAATCATTTGATAGAGGAGGCCTTATTTATGAATTTAAGAGAATAGTAGTTTACTAGACTTTCAGTAAGTAGATACTTTCTTGCACTTCTAAAAAGAATTTTGATTTTAATATTCATGTCGCAAATGGTCTGCTATGATTATTAATTATCGTGCGTTTTCGTACAATATCTGGGGTATTTTTTATGGGTTACTGTACGGCCACATTTGCATCATTGTTTTTCATCCTCTAGAGTGTCAAAGTCAATACAAAAAAAACGCAAAGCAATATTGAAAAAGCAGCCGTAACAGCCCCTGTTCAACTCTACGCACAAAATTCTTTCGCCCAACTAAGTTTCCAGTGTTTTTTTTTTTTTTTTTTCGTAAAATGAAAAAGGCAATCCGAATGTTCCCATACGAGATTGTGTGCCGGGGGCCGACGTGTCGTGTCGTGGTGTTACGTTTTTAATTGAAAAGCCCCCGGGGTCGCTGACGCGTGAGGCTTGTCGGACTGTGATTGCGATTTTGTATAATTAAAAAAAAGTTGGCGAGAATGGGAAACACTTTCTGTGTTGCTTAAAATCAACTACTTACTAACAATTTACTTGATTATTTATGAGATGCGATACTAGCGCCACTTCGATAAATAATTAATATTATCTTCTAAACCATGTCCGAAATCAAATATACGCGTCTTTGACTCCCTAGATAATCTTTCTAGAATTTTATGGGCTCTGTTGTGTAGCTTTTAGCATAAATGATCTTAGAAATATTTTGTTATGAAACTAAAGTCGTCACTTTAGGCAACAATCGGTTTATTCCTTAGATTTTGAACCTAAAAACTACACAACAGGGCCTTAAAAATTCTAAGCAAGATTATCTAGGGAGCCACAGAAGCATATTTTTGATTTCGGCTATGGTTTAAAAGATATTGTATATTTATCGAAAGTGGCACTTGTTTCGCACCGTGTAAGCCCTTAAGTACCTTTTCAGCTTTTCTATTGCATTTCTGGCTTGAATCACCTGATTGTCCAAAAAGTAAGATGATTCCGTGCTTCGGAAGGCACGTTAAGCCGTTGTTCCCGGCCGCAGTAGTGGTCTTTATAACCGCGGCGACAAGCTGGCCCCTTGTCACGTTGGTAATAAAGCATAAACTCGGCTAAACGTGGGTCCGGCTCTTGAGCTGGTACCTCTGCCTAACCCTTCGGGGAATAAAAGGCGTGAGATTATGTATGTATGTATGTATTGCATCTGCCCTGTTGAGGCAACATAGAATACTTACATCCACCTCGACTCCTGCTATAGCGAAATACCGGAAAAACGGGCGACCTTCGTTGAAAAACTTGAACATTGATATTGAGATCGCCAAACCGCCTGCCAAGCTAGGCTATTGGAAACCTGAAAGCGACAAAAGGCGAATAGGCAAACCCAAGAAAGAGATAATAATATTACAATTAAAATCGCTAGTAATAATTTATTTTTTACAAAAAGAGACCTGCCTTCAACCAACTGGTACATACATAAACTGAGAACTTCCTCTTTTTCGAAGTCGGTTAAAATAGGTACTAAAACCTTTTCCTGAATGTAACAAATACTTCTGAAAAAAAACGCATCAAAATCGGTTCAGCCAAACTCGAGATAATCGCGGACAAACATACATACATACATTGTATGTATACATAAATACAGGTCAAACTGATAACCTCCTTTTTTGAAGTCGGTTAATAAAATAACTCAAAATAAACGCAACCTACGTACAGTGGCGGACACGATCGGCGTAACACTTCCGGTTTTTCTGTATTGCAAAATAGCTCTTGTTCTCTGGTAATAAAGTCTAGGGCTGACGAAACCATAGACAAATCTGTTACGGCCTCCTAGTCCGTGACTGTACATCAAAAGAGGTAATATCATCTCCGATCCCACAAGAACGCCCACGAGACACGAAGGCTTAAAGTATGACGTCATATTATGTTTGCAGAGTTATTAAGTTTTGAAAAAGTGTGGGCGTTAATGCCGCCTACGCTTTCAGTGTGTTGAACCCTTTACATTGAATATATGACGACTTGCAATTTGCAATGATATAAAATTCCAAAACTAAATCACTTTTGTCTATCTTTCTTATTGTCTTTTCTTCACTTCAAATCAAAACATAGCATAAAACAAAGTCGCTTTCCGCGTCTGTCCCTATGAATGCTTAAATCTTTGTAATAATGAAAGGGATTTTGATGCGATTTTATTTAATAGATAGAGTGATTCAAGAGGAGGGTTTATAAGTTTATAACATGCACAAGATAGTAATAGGTTAGGCGGTACGAAGTTCGCCGGGTCGACTAGTTGAATATATGACGACTTGCAATTTGCAATGATATAAAATTCCAACTAAATCACTTTTGTCTATCTATCTTATTGTCTTTTCTTCACTTCAAATCAAAACATAGTATAAAACAAAGTCGCTTCCCGCGTCTGTCCCTATGTATGCTTATATCTTTAAAACTATGCAACGGATTTTGATGCGATTTTTTTTAATAGATAGAGTGATTCAAGAGGAAGGTTTATAAGTATAATACATGCACAAAATATTAATAGGTTAGGCGGTACGACGTTCGCCGGGTCGACTAGTATATCATAAACTAGAAAGATTTGATTGTTTAAATCGAATAGGCTGCGAAACAAATGGACAGATTTGAAAAAATGTTTTACCATTATGATTCTACGTTATCCCTGATGAACATAGGATACCTATAGATTTTTCTTAAAAATTAAGATAAGAAAAATGTATACTATTAGTTAAAGACTAACCCTGTTATTCATAAAAAGTTAAAGAACATTTTAGTTATTTCACGTATTTCAATTTAGACTGGATGTCACTTATTTACCATACAACAAACCAGGTATGTTGGTAATTGTCTTGTTAGTGATTTCGTTAACCATTGCCGCTTTAACAAAGGTAATTTCTGTTGCACGCTCAAAGAAAACAGCAATGGTTAACTAAGTCGCTAACAAGACAATTACGAGTCACTCGTTTTAGTTAAGAAACTTGGCCCCCTGAGAAGTAGACCTCCAGTAAAGCAACTTAAAACCTACTGTATCTTTATGAATAACACGATTAGTATTTTACACATGTGTAAGTAAAACTGTGTAAGGCGGTACAAAGTTCGTCGGGTCAGCTAGATATATTTTTTTTTAATAATTTAAATTTTTCGTCTAGTAGCTAAACTCTCATGAAGCTATTAAATGCAGTCCACATTTTCCACTTAAAAAACTCTTGACTGTATTTTTTTTTAAAAGTCCACTCGACTGTTTTCACGAAGTGGCCACAAATCAGATACTGCGGGTTTTGACCAGAGGTAACGATCCTTTCTATACTTACGATAATGTACCTAATTTTTTTTTAAGGCCACCGTGGTAAGTATATATTATTTTAATTTAACCGACTTAAAAAAAGGAGGTTATCAGTTTGACCTGTATGTATGTTTGTCTGAAATTATCTCGCGTATGGCTCTACCAATTTTGATGCGGTTTTCACAAAAGTATTTGTTGCATTCAGGAGAAGGTTTTAGTACAGTGGCGGTCTAGGTCGCCGTAACACTTCCGGTTTTTCTGTATTGCAAAATAGCTCTTGATCTCTGGCAATACAGTCTAGGGCTGACGAAACCATAGACAAATTTGTTACGGCCTCCTTAACCGCCACTGTACCTAATTTTACGGACTTCAAAAAGAAAAAGTGCTCAGTTAATGTGTGTAGGTATGTGTCTGTTTACTAAAGGCGTATCTGACTATGAGTACTTATATTATGATACATTTATACAGGATGTTTCTGACAAGGTGGTAATAAATCAAAGGAGGGCTTCTGCTCACCATAACTAACAACTTTCCCACAGCAGCATAGGTCGAAATCTCAAAAAAAATAACAGCTATTCCATACATTGGTTCGATCAGCTGACGGGGTCAATGTTCGGGTCAGCTGATTTTTGTTTAAAGATTTCGACCCATGTTGCTTTGGGAAAGTTGTTAGTTATGGTGAGCAGATGCCCTTCTTTGATTTATTACCGCCTTGTCAGAAACACCCGGTATTATTTTAACTGGTCTTTGTCACCCCCGCTGCCGCCCCGACCGTAGAATGCCGAAACCACTCGAATATTAAATATTATAACCACCACTAAATTTACAATTGCTATTATATTGTTAGCGGTATAGTTATTAAGAGCCAGTTTACAGCGATGCTAGCGCCATTCTCGAAAAATAAATTATAAGTTCTATACTTAGGTAAATATTAAAAAATGTGGCACAGTATAATATAAAAAAAAACTTACTTAGTATTTTTTGAGCACATTTAAGTAGTGCTAAGTAAAAAGAACAAAATAATCTATAGGTTGTTGTCAAAAGTGGCCACTTTTAGCAACACTGTGTAGCTTTCTTTAGTATTAAACCTAAAAGCTATACAACATTGCCCTAAAAATACTAGGCTACATTATCTAGTGTCATACTGTGCCATATTTTTGATATTTGCTTTAGTTTCGAAGATGTAAATTTATTCGCGAATTCAAATTCAAATAATTCTTTATTCAATATAGGATACAAGATATCACTTATTGAAAGTCAATTAGACTACATCTAATCAAATCGCTATTGATACCTTATTTGGTAAAGTATCCTATACTGTGAGAGGCGAGGTAGTTCAGGGTGCCCACCAATTGGCTTAGGTAAACAAATAGAGAGACAAATAGAGAGAGGCCTCCAAACGAGCCCTTCTCTGTCAAATGATTCTACTCTAACGCGAATCGCGCTAGCATCGCAGTAAACTGGCTCTTAAAATAATAGTCTAGAAATATTGTTTTCAATTTAATTACGATCAATTAACGAACCGAGTTTTTGATTACAAAACAAACTGGGTGGAAAACTAGCACGTTGTGTTAAATAAATTATTATACTTATGAATAAGGTTCAATAAATAATTCAAAAAATAAAAGTTGCAATAATCTTAGAAGAATAGAACCATCACAAATCTCCTTACTATGGATAGACAGAGTTAAAATGGGACTGAATTATCTAAAACAATAATTCTAGAAGATAGAACAGCGATCTTAAAAAACTTTTCTATGGAACTTTTGCTTAGAAAGTTGAAAAAACATAGTCATTTCATATCAAATCAATATATCAACTCTTCCGTTACTGACTGACTGACTGACTGACTGACTGACTGACTGACTGACTGACTGACTGACTGACTGACTGACTGACTGACTGACTGACTGACTGACTGACTGACTGACTGACTGACTGACAGACAACGCAGTGCCGAAACTACTGGGCGTAGCGGGCTGAAATTTTGCATGTAGGTTCCTTAGGGAGTGTAGGTGAGCACTAAGAAGGGATTTCCCGAAATTCCCACGGGCACGGGAAAAAACGGGAATTTTTATGTTTATGAGAAATCTGCGTGGGAATTACCGCGGGGCAGCCTCTAGTTCAATCATAATAATACAACAAGATTATGTTTTTGTCCTTCAATCAATACATAGGTAGTAAAAAACAAAGTCGCCTCCCGCGTCTGTCCCTATGTAAGCTTACATCTTTAAAACTATTAATCAGATTTTGATGCGATTTTTTAATACTTAGAGTGATTCAAGAGGAAGGTTTATATGTGTATAATACATACATGCACAACATAGTTATAGGTTAGGCGGTACGAAGTTCGCCGGGTCGACTAGTTTTAAAATAAAAGAGTCCGGTAGCACAGAATTACAATTCTCATCTCTACTAGGAATCAATGTGAAGTCACAAATAAACGTGATTTCTCTCGATTTTGCTAGTTAGAACTATCGGTGTAACATTACTAGAGCTGAAGATCTTTATGGCAGAATTCAATAGAGGTAAAGTACCTACTCGGTTCTTTTATAACTTACGAGCTGTCCCGGCTCACTTCGTTACGCCATAGAACATAAGATAGTACTAAAGATTTGGCTCTATAGACTATGTTCTTTTGACTGCCCAGAATGGCCGAATAAAAAACAAACAACAACAACAAACCACCTGCCAAAATATGTAAACAACGGAAAAAATATTGCACCTTGGGTTACATTATTTGAGTTTAGGTAAAGATCCCTAATTTTTTTGAAAATCTTATATAGCCTATGACACTCGGGGTTAATGTAGCTTCCTACCAGTAAAATAATTTTTCAAATCGGTTCAGTATATCCGGAGCCTATTCGTTACAAACAAACAAACAAATCTTTCCTCTTTATAATATTATTATTATTATTAAGTATATAGATATTGGTATAGATATAATGCCTTAAGTCTGGGCTCAATGATTGAAAACTTGAAGAGCCTTAAAGCGATCGCCATCAAGCCCTTTTTTTCGCTCGCACTAAAACTCCCCGGCGGCCGTCTTGGCGCTTTTGGGAAGGACTCCGGGAACCATAAGTACATTATTGCCGTCCAAAGTTCTTCCCACGCTCAGCTGATATCAGATTCGTGCTCGGGGAGGGCATGTTGTTCCCTCCCCGGCTCGCACAGTGCTACAAACTGTGCCGCCGCCCATCTCGGGGTCGTTTGATGAGTGTGTCGCGTCCCCGCCCTTCACACCCTCGACCCCAAAGACCCCTTTTAGTCGCCTCTTATGATAGACAGGGCATACCGTAGACATATTCTTACGCCCGGACCTATAGGGCTTGCGATCACCAACAATCCAGTGTTTTTTCTTGTTACAACTTGTAGAGGAGACTTATGACCAGCAGTGGACGTCTATTGGTTGTAATGATGATGTTACGAATATTGCTCTTTATATTCTCTCTATTACGGTTTACATTGTATAAACCTGAGATAAGGTATGTACAGTCACGGACTAGGAGGCTGTAACAGATTTGTCTATGGTTTCGTCAGCCCTAGACTGAGGCCCTAGACTGTATTACCAGAGAACAAGAGCTATTTTGCAATACAGAAAAACCGGAAGTGTTACGCCGATCGTGTCCGCCACTGTACAGTGGCGGACACTCAAATAACTCTTGTTCTTTGGTAATACAGTCTAGGGCTGACGAAACCATAGACAAATCTGTTACGGCCTCCTAGACCGCCACTGTACATGTATGTTTGTATGTAGGAAGCGCAGCGTTCTACTTTGTCTATGGTATAAACGAACAATACATTTAAACAAGACAGAACTAAAAATGATTCCTGTAGAAAAAACAAAAATCCAAAACGTTATACTATACAACCACTTTAATTTCCAAATGAAATTGAAACGTTCTTTTATTTTTCACGTGTTACAATAACGTAAAACGTAAAGATAGCTCCCGGCGTGAAAAGAGCGTCATAGCGAACCATTATTGTGATAAACTGCCTTTTCGCACGCGATCCTCACACTGATACAAGGTTACTTTAAATTAATCATTTAAATCTTTTGTTAGAATTGTAGAATTAATTCTCACATTTAATTTTCTAGGTTCTACCGCCGCATGCTAAGGATCAGCTGGGTTCAACGCGTAACAAATGCGGAAGTGCTCCGGCACGTCCAGAGGCCAAAAGAACTCTTGCTAACCATCAAGAGAAGAAAGGTCAGCTACCTCGGACATGTACTCAGACACGATCGATACCGTCTTCTCCAAGTTAAAATGATGGGCAAGATAGAGGGTAAAAGACGCGCTGGTAGAAGAAGGAAGTCGTGGCTCGCCAACATCAAGGAGTGGACAGGAGTTGCCAGCGTAGAACATCTTTTTCGACTGGCAGGAGAAAGAGAAGCATTTGCGGAGCTGACGGAGAACCTCCAGTAGTGGAGAGGCACCGGAAGAAGAAGATTTAATTTTCGAATTAGGCAGAACCTGTATGTAGGGTGCCCGAAACTCATACAAAGCAACTCGATAAGTTCGTCCATTGCATGCAAATTTATGTTTGTTTATACCCTAAATTAGTTAACTGTCTACCTAGTACAGTGGCGGTCTAGGTCGGCGTAACACTTCCGGTTTTTATGTATTGCAAAATAGTTTTTGTTCTTTGGCAATACAGTCTAGGGCTGACGAAACCATAGACAAATCTGTTACGGCCTCCTGGACCGCCACTGTACAGTGGCGGACACGATCGGCGTAACAGTTTCGGTTTTTCTGTATTGCAAAATAGCTCTTGTTCTTTGGCAATACAGTCTAGGACTGACGAAACAATAGAAAAATCTGTTACGGCCTCCTAGACAGCCACTGTACCTACAGTGTTCTGCTATCCGAACTAGTATGTCCATCTAAAGACAGATAGATTTCACATTCACTTGTCATACGTTTGAGGGACGCCCCTGAACCACCTCGCCTCTCATAGTACCTATAGGATACTTAACTAAATTTAAGGTACCAACTTAGAGTCGTAATTGATAAACTTACAATTAGTAAAACCTTGTATTCTATTGAATAAATCATTTTTCTTTTTCATTTTAGTTAATGTACAGTGGCGGACTGGGAGGGCGTAACAGATTTGTCTATGGTTTCGTCAGCCCTAGACTGTATTACCAAAGAACAAGAGCTATTTCGCAATACAGAAAAACCGGAAGTGTGACGCCGACCGTGTCCGCTACTTATGTTGTAACGTAGCGTTTCTTGAACGATATCTTACAATATATTTTAATAATAAAATATTTAATAATAGGACTTGTTATTGTACAACATTAATCAAATAAATCTAAAACTTATTATAACTAGACTTTATATTTTACATTACAAAACTTTAAATAAAAAGACGGACAAGGTGATCGTAATTCCTTATTAGCGAGCGCATCAACTATCTTGCATTGTAAATCTTTTCTCTCGTTTCGACACACGCGTGCAAGCAAGACGCACTCTGCCAACCGAGCGTAGCCATCGGCCGCTGTTCGGGTCTCGTTCGCTGACGCTGGCTAACACCGGCAGAGCTAAGAGTCGCGCGCCTGCGATGGTTGATATTTTCTCAGCTGTGCTGTACTGATCAATTATTTTAATATAAAACCTAATAAGTGCCGTGTTTTGTAAGTTCCCGTTCTTGGGTGAGTTTTGCAAAGAATGTTTTATATTGTATTGTGTTCCCTTTAATGTTAGTAATAGATTTAATCTGCTAAGCCATATAGCGGTGTTATAACGGTTATTTCAAATTTAAACTATGTAACCCTTTCTTGATTTAATTTCTTAGTATACTTTAGAAGTATAAGTAATAGATTTATTTATAAAGTAACTTATGTCATAGTGCTGATAAATTCTTAATTAAGTACTTTTGCATTTCCTTTATTTTAATGATTAACCGTTTCTGAATTTAAATTTAAAAACACCGCTCTGATCGCTTCTTCGCTTAGTAGAACTGCCTTTCTAGCTCTGGTTATGCTGCCATCCTTTGTTCTGTTAGCGTCTTTCTCCAGACGTCAAAACTGACCCGGGAATTGTATGCTGAATTCCAGGAACTACTTTCCGGCTTAACTGCCTACCCTGCTGAGCGGAGTTCTCTTTGCCCGCCTAATCTAACTACTACGCGCCTGTTGCGCGACTGGTAGCAAGAACTGGCTGCTTCTTCACCCCTGGAGCTGACCTGGCCTGACCTGAGGGCTCTGGAGACTCCACTGCTGGAGCGGCTACAGACTGAGGAGAGTGCGGTAACCGGGCTCTGCATTGTCGTCTCGACTAGGCTTAAAACCCGCGACCCAACTTTAGACTTTATTTAAATATATGTATAAACGTTAAGCCTTGGTTTTATTTAACTGCCAAATAAAACCCAAAACGTTACAATGTACCTACTTTATTGCACGCAAAGTTATTACTTTGCGTGCAATAAAGTGTACTTTATCTTTGTTTTTGTCCTGTACTTAACTGTCAAAATGGCCCAGGAATATGGCTCCAGGTAAACAAACCTCGATGTCTCTTGCTTAATTCAAAGTTTTTATTTTAGTGACCAATTTAAAGCCACCCTACAGATTTGAAGGTTATTCCGCTATTGTTGCCAAAAAGTGAGGTTTTTCACGGCTACAAATAAGTTTAATAACTAATTACTAGATAACATGAATATAATTATAATATTTTTGTTTTAGTACTTACTTCTACTTGGGATTTGCTCGCGACTCCGACCGCAATTCCATATTCATCTAGTTTTTAAAGTCCGACTCGCATTTGACCAATAAATAAAAACCTTCCTCTTGAATAACTATGTCCATCATAAAATAACAAAATTTAAAATTTAAAAACCCCCGACCGAGTCAGATCATCTACACTAGACCCTTAAGGTGGTAACTCTCGCTATGGCGCGAAATTCAAATTTTTTCGTGTTTTTTATTTATTCTGGCGAAATTATACATTTTTAATAAAGTTTAAATGAATTCGCGTATGTAAAAAACCATCTCCCACATTGCAATACAACGTTTTTTGAAGACAGACCTACAGATTTTGTGTCTAAGGGGTAAAAGGCCAAAAAACAAGTTCCTTGAATATACACAAAATCGGTAACTCTGTCTTTCAAAATCGATATATCACAATGTGGGAAATAGGTTTTTACGTACGCGAATTCATTAAAACTTTATTTAAAATGAATACTTTCGCCAAAATAAATAAAAAACGTGAAAAAATTTGAATTTCGCGCCATACCGTGAGTTACCGCCTTAACAACTAAACTACAGCTGATCATGTTCAAAAGGTCATGGTTACCTTACCATAAACTTTCAATATCATTGAAGTAACACTGTATACAATATTTAAAATCGATAGGACATATGGAAGGTAGTTAGATCCCCTCATCCACTATTAAAGAGCTGATCACTATAAAGCATATTTTTTTTTATATTTGCCTTGAATAAAATCTATTAATTTTCGAAGCGATTAGAGCTAGTGTCAGTGTGTTATATTTTTTTTATTAATCACTAAAAAAAAGAATATGCAACGAGCAAAAGTATAAAAGAAAAGCTACGTTCACAAAGAAACAGACAGAAACAGCTTAAACTAGAACACTCCAACAACTAGTAACTGTTGGATAAAATTGTTTCTCTTAATTTCAAGGGACTAAAAATAATACCTACTTAAATAGAGATATTTTATAGATCTAGATAAAATATTAAGAGCCAATTTACAGATATGCTGGCGCCATTCTCGAAAAAAAAAACTTCTAACTAAGGCAAATATCAAAAATGTGGCACAGTATGACACTAGATAATGTAACCTAGTATTTTAAGGGCACTGTTGTATAGCTTTTGAATTAAAGACCATTGAAAGCTACATAGTGTTTCTAAAAGTGGCCACTTTTAGCAACAATCTGTGTATATTTTGTTCTTTTAAATTAGGACTACTTTACTGAGCTCAAAAAATACTAAGCAAGATTATCTAGTGTCATACTGTGCCACATTTTTGATATTTGCCTTCGTTTAGAAGATATTTTTTTTTTCGAGAATGGCGCTAGCATCGGGGAAAACTGGCTCTTAACAATTTTCTGAAATGACTTCTAAAGTAAGTACACCAGCTAGAGGCCGCCCCGCGGTTTCACCCGCGCAGATTTCTCATGATCACAAAAAACGTTTTTTTCCCGTTCCCATCTGAATTTCGGGAAATTATAACACAATTCCCAGTAACCCACGAGCAAAATTTCAGCCCGCTACGCCCAGTAGTTTCTGCTCTGCGTTGTCTGTCAGTCAGTCAGTAACGGAAGTCGATGTCTACCAGGAAACCTATTGTATAAAAAAGATGAATGTATTATTGTTTTAACGTTGGTTCTGAAACCACGTGTTTTATAAGCGGGCTTTAAAACAATAATCCAATAAACTTACATACAATAACCGTACAACGTTGCCGGGCTTTAAGCCCACCCTTATAAGCTAATTTGTGAACTTGACAATGGCAAAATACTCCACTGAAGTGGAGTCAAGTCCATTAAATTAAATTAATAATAATAAATATGAAAAATAAAATAAAAAAATTATATTATTACCTCCCAACCAGCAAATCGTGTCGTAAAAAAGTCAGCAGCACGTTTCTCTTTCAGCTATTGGTCGTAAGAAGGCTCTTTAAAAAGTCGTGTAAATGCTCTGTGCACGTTCTCTCAACGCGATTTGGGCGCACTTCTCTCAGCTTTAGATGCAGTAAATATCGTAAGATTATCGTATGAGTAGCCATTTAGTCGAATAAATATCGAGTAATCGCAACTAGAATGCTACTTAGTACCATAATGGCCATCAGAATGCCATTATTCGACACATCTGCTTTTTCCAAGTCGGTAGAACCGCTTTTATTCGACTTATTTATAGTTATAAAGCAATTTGGTTGCAATCACTCCACTTTTTCATCGTGTAACTGCACCCAAGCAGCACTTATAGACTTTTTATTTTATACGTGTAATTTATGTCAGTTGAAGTGTCAAACCTAATAAATGTAAGTATATTTTGCCATCGTATTAACCATAACGTTTTTAAGCCATCAAGCCAAATGATGACAGGTAATTAGTTACCTGTTAAAGTTAGGTCGTAGGGTCTTACTTTCATATGCGGAATAAAATTTTCCGTCTATATACCTAGCATTGTAGTTAATATTTCAATGGGCCCCAAGATTTCTATGTAAATAATGAATAACAAATAATGTTAATTTAACATTTAAAATAAATTCGCCATCAATAGCAAATAATAGCAACTCATTTATCATCACAGAGCATTCTCTCAGCTGTTAGTCGAAAGATTGAAATGAGATTTCCATCTTACGACTTCTAGGGACGCCATTACAGATAGTTTAGGGTTCCTTAGTGCAAAATCTACTATCTACTTCTACTACCTACTATCTATCTACCAATATATAAAAATGAATCGTGGTTTGTTAGTCTCGCAAAAACTCTAGTTTGTAGTAGTCCAGAGAAGGTTGAAATGGTGAGAAAATTTGGAAAAATTGAGGGAAAGTTAGAAAAAAACAACAATTACTTATAATTTCCAATACTAAGTTTCCGTTACTGTTGTATCAATTTTAATCAAAAAATTGATTGATTTTGCATAATATTGACCAAAATTGCAATTTTGAGCTATTATATACTGGCAAGCCGTCAATGTTTATAAGCAGAGATACAACATCGGAATTGCAATCAATTATTTCTAAGCATTTTCGCAAAGGTTCTGTTAATCCGTTATGCCAGTATAATCCAGAGCCAACAACAAATATATTCATCTTTGCTGTATTCGTTTTTAAAATAGTACGAGGATCTTTTGGAAGCAATTGTGGAATTCTTTTATTGACAACTGGTGCTAATTTTCTCAAGGCATCATGAGAAATATTGAATTGGAGTGCCCTGCCCAAGCTTTAAAATTAGTCCGAAACTCGTAATCCAAATTTTCATTGTCTTCAAATTCTGATCCGTCTTTGTCATTATCACTACTATCACAATAATCAGAATTACTACCAGAATCCGAGTTTCGATCAGCGGTGATATTTTCTGAATGAGAACACACTTTACTAGTAGATGGTTCGCAAATTTCATTATTAGTAGAAGCGTGATTATTATTATACGCTACGGAACCCTCACGCCTATCAATTAAACGCTCTTCACTCGTGGTTATAGCCAATGAAGATCTTGACTGTTTCAATCGTGTATACATCTTATAAAATTTACTTTACGTCGGAATCCTCCACTTTTTTTTAATCCTTTTCCATCGATTATAATCCATTTTGCGAATAAAAAAAGCAAATTACGTTGTTTATTTTGGTATCATGTAACAAAATGGCAGATAGTGCTGTAAAAGATTTCAAAAAGCATTTATACTACTATATCGATGTAAAATGGCTTTCAAATAACCTTTAGAGACCGAAAAGGCTGTAAAAGAATAATTTGAAAGCTTTTACTCAACCTAATTAGTTAAGTCGAATAAAAGCATTCCATAGAGTTATCATACGACATAAAGTGCTGTTAAAGTAACTAAGATGCTGTTTTATCGTAAGAACCGCCTTTACTCAACAATTATGCTGTTAAAATTAAATGTCGATAGATTGTGCTATAATAGCTAGTTTGACGACATATTAGCAATTCAGTTGCTTTTAAAGAGCTGTCTTACGACTTATTGTTGTATAATGGCGATCAAGAGATACATTTATACAACAATCGAGTAAATGCGATATGATTTCATCGTATAAACGTTTACTAGATATGTTTATAGAGCCAAAAAGCGTTGAATGCAAAATAATCCAGATAGCCGCTTTTATACAGCTTTTTAACATTTTAGGATCGTTTATACAAGTGTCTTACGATCTATAGTCGAAAGAGTAAATCTTATACGACCTTCGTTGCTAGTTGGGCTATACCTATTTCAAAATTGTATTTGTCCAACTGTATGTTTTTCCTAGACACACGTTCTTCCTTGCTAGGGTCTCTGAGTGTGATGCACTAGATACTTTTTTTTTTTTAAGAAAAATGCCATATCCAATCCACCGAATAATAATTGTGCATCCACCATCCAGCATAATATAGTTTACATAGTACTTTCCTTCGCGTCGGACAGTGCAGGTTTTGGCGACCCGACGGTCAGAGATACGGAGCTTCCTCTTTATTTATGGCTCAGGAGCTTTTTGAGCTTTTTGTCTTGTACTTTATAGGTACAAAGTGAGCCAACTGAGCTACGGAGCGAAATGAATACTTTTGCCAGAATAAATAAATAACGCGAAGAAATTTGAATTTCGCGCCATACCGAGAGTTACCTACATATGGAACGCAATTATTGACCACCTAGTAGCTCAGTTGCACCTGGGTTCGATTCCCGGCAGGGCAAGCATTTTTATCATGAATATCGATGTTTGTTTCCGGTCTGGATGTAATGTTCGTCTCTATATTTGTTTCGGGCACCCTAGAGACAGGTTCTACCTTTTTCGGGGCTCTGAGTGTGATGCATGGTTTCAAAACCCGGTTTCTCGAAGTCACAGTTAAAATTACTGCTAACTGAGTTATGAAGGTGGTCAATATTTGCATTCCTTATGTAGGTAACTCTCGGTATGGCGCGCAATTCAAATTTTTTCGCGTTTTTTATTTATTCGGGCGAAAGTACCTATTCATTTTTAAGTTTTAATAAATTCGCTTCTGTAAAAAACCATCGCCCACATTGTACTGTCCTGCTCTCAAAGTAAGTAAACCGCCGTCCTGCTGATTTTTTGTCTATTTATGGATTAAACTTGAGTTTTGATCTTTTAGTCCAACGACACAAAATCAGTAAAAAGTAAAAAGTAAAGTAAAAAATGATTTATTCAATACAGGATACAAGATATCGCTTATTGAAAGTCAATTAGACTAATCTAATTAATATTGATACCTTATTTCGTAAAGTATCCTATACTGATAGAGGCGAGGTAGTTCAGGGTGCCCACTAATTGGCTCAGGCAAACAATGTTTGCCTTGCCTTACGACAATGGTCGCCTGGAGACGCCCCCAAACGAGCCCTCCTCTGTCAAATGATTCTACTCCCTTTCGCAATGATTTTACAGCGTAGAGAAGAAAGGGGTAACAAACTCTACTTTACAATTTCTCTCTTTTTTTTTTATTTTTGTTCTTATATATGTGACATTACAATTCAATTTACAATACAAAGAACATAAATTAATAAGATTTAAAGTACATACATGAAATAATGAAAATATCGTGCAGAGCTAGACTACTTCCATGCGTCTTTGTCGTTGACAGACGGTCTGTCTTCCAAAAACGTTGTATTACAATGTGGGAGATGGTTTTTTACATATACGCATATTTATTAAAACTTTATTAAAAATGTATTACTTTGGCCAGAATATAATAAAAAACTTAAAAAAATATATTTTCGCGCCATACCGAGAGTTATCACTTTTTTTTTTGTATTTAGACGTTTATGATTTAGGTTTAGCCTCCAATAACAAGGCAGACTGAAAGTCTAGGACAAGCGGCGCCGTCTAGATATTAGGTTATTGTAATAAGCCAGCCAAGATCTAGGGAAAAGACAACATTTTGCAAATTTCTAGATTCAATCTATTTGCCAGGGTTGCCTATAATAGAGTTTAGGCTATTGCTGTTCGCAATGGCTATGGGAATGAAAAAAAAATCAGACATGTTCTCTTTGCCTATTCTAAAATACCTATAGTGAGTAATTGAAACAAGAGGAGGTGGCCTTTGACCAGTATTGGGATACAGAATTACGAGAATGATTTTTGTACATACTAAAACATTTTCTTTACAATAACATTGTATAATATTATTACATTTATAATCTCAGATTACCTCCCTTTATGGAGGGAACCGCGTGGGTCATCAAAATCCCATCATGGGGTGTTGTGAGGGGGTAAGAGGGTGCCAAAAAAGGAAGGGGGAAACCGTGGTTATAAGTTAACTAAACGAGTTTCGAAATGTTTCTTTATTTTAAGGCTGTATGGTTCAGTGCCATTGTCTTTATTAACGATATTAAAAACGTAGTTGAGTCATTTTCAAAAAAGTTGTACGTAACGAAACTGATATAACTAAACCGTCATAACGAAACTGTAACTTGTAACGAAACTTTTACTGTAGGGCTAGGTATATGTACACACTAGAAATTTTAATATTAAAAATTCATAATAAGCTAAAAATTAAAAATTTACCACTATTATCCACTTTTCACTCATTTTTGCTTTGGTGAAAACTTATAAGAGCTACGCTGCGATCGCCAACCCTTTTTCCAAGCGTGGCAATTATGGAAATACCCCCTTAGAATGTTTGTTCCTGTGGAAATCTGTAGGGGATACCCTATGTCGAACAGTGGACTTCTTTATGTTGAATTAAGTTGATTAAATTAATTGAATTAGGTAGCTGTATCTAGTTCGTTTGAACTGTAATGTACACATGGCTTTATGTGTAACGAACCCGTAAATTCTAATAATTCGTAACGAAATGCAACGAAACTGTAACTTTTTCAACAAAATGTAACTAAACTGTGAGAGAAAAATAACCTAAATTGTGTAATATGACTTCACAAAAACGTTATTTTCAGGTAAATGTGTATATAAAAAGGAATAATACATTCAAATACACAACATATTTAATTATCACTTATGTACCCGTGCTAGTTTCTGTAAAAAATGTCCATGACGTTGCAGTAACGAAACCGTAAACACAGGATCCGCCAACAACAATACGCGAAAAAATAATAATTGAGAGGCCAAGACGGTTTTCTAGCAGCCGATCAGAAGCGCGAATGTTTCGGCATTGTTAATTATTAGGAACGCGTTCAGAAAATTCAAAAATTCTTAGTGAGTTCTTGTTTTGAAGCTGTCTGTTACGAAACTGTAATTTTTGCGACATGTTAATTATGTATTAATACTTTATATTTTTGTATTAGATTATGCTTATTTTCATAATTTCTATACAATTTGAACATTACTTAAAGAGATAAAAATTTAATGAGTGCTCTGAATAAACAAAAAAATATAATTTTTGGCGAAAGAAAAAAAAAAAGACCAGTGTGACAATTGCAATTTGTAAAGGGAGAAAAAAATACATTTTCAGAAATTGGAATATTTCACCATAAATAAATGCACATTATCACAGATAATGATTATGTTCGTATGCAGAATAAGATTTCCACCCAGTAAAACCTCAGAATTAGAAAATACGATCATAAAATTGGGATTTATGTGGGATCAAACTTTTGCGACATGTTTTTTTTTATGCCATGTACAATTTTTTTGAAAATGAGTCAGTTTCATGTTTGATTACTAGTTGACGTCGCGAACTTGATACAGACTATAGTATAGGCCCTATACACTTACCTCGCCTCTCACAGTATAGGATACTTTACCAAATAAGGTATCAATAGCAATTAGATTAGATGTAGTCTAATTGACTTTCAATAAGTGATATCTTGTATCCTATATTGAATAAAGTTTTTTTTTATGTTTATGTTTTTACCTATACTTTTATTCATTAAGAAATTGAAAAGCATTTTTGTTATTTAACCAATGTAGACTGGATGTCACGCATTTACCATACATACATCAAACCAGAGACGTAGACCTTCCACTAAAACTACTTAATACTGTATCTTTATGAATAATACGGTAAGTTTAAATAGGTACCTTTACAAAAAGATGAATTATAGCGTATAGTGTAAGACGTATTACTGTTTACAATTTTACAAATATAATTAACTAGTCGACCCGGTGAACTTCGTACCGCCTAACCTATTACTATCTTGTGCATGTATTATACTTATAAACCTTCCTATTGAATCACTCTATCCATTAAAAAAACCTCAGCAAAATCCGTTGCATAGTTTTAAAGATATAAGCATACATAGGGACAGACGCGGGAAGCGACTTCATTTTATACTATGTATTGAGAAAAAAAAAGAAATTTAACAATTGAAAAAAAAGGTGGAGAAAAACGTGACTGAATAAAGCATTTCTCAAGGATTTCTTGTTATTACTGTTTGCTTATAAAATCACATCCATGTGTTATGCCCCAGTGTTACTTTTACTATTCTATGCCCAGGAGTAAAGCTTGGCGTCCACCGGAGCGGAGATTTGCCGAAGAGGTAAAGGATGGTCTATTTAAAAAAAGTCTTTATCCAACAGATACTGTTGTGTAGCTTTCAGGTTCAAAATCTAAGTAATATGCTCTTTGTTGCCTGAAGCGGACACTTTTAGCAATAAACTATGCATATGTATGTACGTATAGTACTCCCAAATTATTAATGCACAATGCAGATCTTCGCTAATTGTCGTTTTCACGGAAACACCCGAATCCAAAACACATAATTCTAATAAATTACGCATGAAGAAAATGCACTTAACCACCTTAAATACGTATCGTCTGCCGATGCTCGGGAATACGATCGTAGACGGACAAAGTCGAAGATTTCTATACGAATTATCAATTTTTAAGTACTGTACATATATCTAGGGTCTTTATCCTACACAGTCGTGCCTTAAACAATTCTAAGCATGGTTATCTAGTGCTTCATTGACGTATATTTTTGATTTCGGCTATGTTTTAGAAGATAATAATTATTTAAGAGATGTCGATAATATCGCAGAACCTCTTACTCTAAGACTGGTGGTTGTCTAGCTTTAAATGCAATGCAATCAGGCAGAGTGCTGGTCCGCAATCACGCCGTCACAATGCAGTACCGTCGTCGGCAGACGGCATGCCTACTGCATCTAGATTATTTTATAAACCTAGCTTATCTACCCACGTCTTGGTACTCAGCTTTGCTTTGTTATTGTCAGAATTAACAACTACTTTAGATTATCTATCTTTCCGTTTTTTTAGTTTCCGTGCTTCGGAAGGCACATGAAGCCCTGGGGGCTCTAGCTCTTCTCAGTCGTGTCGGTTAGCTGTTCCATTGACACTTATGACAAATTGAATTGTAATGTCACAAAAGAAAAAAAAAATAGGAGAGAAATTGTAGAGTTTGTTACCCCTTTCTTCTCTACGCTGTAAAATCATTGCGAAAGGGAGTAGAATCATTTGACAGAGGAAGGCTCGTTTGGGGGCGTCTTCACGAGACCATTGTCGTAAGGCAAGACAAACAATTTGTTTGCCTGAGCCAATTGGTGGGCACCCTGAACTACCTCGCCTCGCACAGTATAGGATTCTTTACCAAATGAAGTATCAATACCAATTAGATTAGATGTAGTCTAATAGACAGAATCAATTGTAGTTTATTAATTGATATCTTGTATCCTATATTGAATAATTAATTTTTGATTTGATTTGATTTTGTCTAAGATTCGGGAAACTAAAAATTGGGTGTGATGTGGGGGAGGCATATGTCTAAAAGTAACTAGTGAAGTAATCTGTTAGCTAAGATGATGATTAAGAAGATACTATCTACCTAGTTCAAACTTTCACCGCTTTCCTTAACCACTTGTGTGCCGGAGCGTACAGCATAACTTTGGTATCTTGAGATATTTTTGTACTTGGTTGCATGGACGAGGTATAAGGTGCTATGGAGGTAGAAATTAAGTTCTTAAAAAATATTACGAAACTCTTTTACGTGCTACGCGTGCACGTAAACGAGTTTCAGCTGTGAGCGAAGCAACGCGCTTTTTCACGGTTGTGTGAGTGAGATAAGTCGTGCGACGTTGCTTTATTTGTACTGAGCGGTAACTGAAAGGTAACCGAGAGCGGGGGAGCCGCACTTGCTGAGGGAGGCAGGGATTGCTTATACTGTATGTAGTACTATTTATTATAATGTCGCCTTTGTGTTATCCTACCTCTCTGTCTCCAGGTTTTCAGCAGCGTTTTCACACTCCCCTGTTCTTCAGTTCCGGCGTCTCGCGGCTGAAAGCAATTTCAGTTTTTACTTCCTCGCGCGTTCTGCCTTCTGGCCGTTATTAGCTTTTTAATTTTGAGGCTTCACGTTTTAATGGATTGCTTCACTTTTGACGTGTTAACGAGATCCGTTAGGCAGGTGTCACTTAAATTATACCTTTCGTTCTACTAATACTGCAAAAGACAAACGAAGTGTGGAAAGACCGAATCCATATTGTCCCCACGAGCTAGAAAGAGTGGCCACTATGAGACAATTTTTTGCTTTGAGTAAGAGGCCACAGCGGCCCACTAATAACCTTAATTTCCGTGTATTTTGTATTCGAACGTTTTATCATTAAAAATATTTGCCTAATTCTCAACATGTATGGTCCAATAATAGGCTTCTCTTGGCTGAGACGAACGACATAGCAACGAGAATAAACGAGATAAAATACACTCGCTCTGCCGCGGTTTATTACCGCAGTAAAAAGTAGACTATGTATACCAAATAACCATCCATACCAAATTTAATTAAATACGCTCCAGCCGTTTAGACGTGAAGAAGTAACAAACATATACAATCACACTTTCACAAACTTTCGCCTTTATAATACAAGTGAGATAAGTGATGTGACAAAAGACAAGTTTATCGCTTTAAGTGATTTCTTCCAGGTCATCTGTTTATAATGAAGAAACATAGTTCAGGGGCGAAACTGTGCTAAACTAGCGCCACTTCGATAAATAATTGATATCTTCTAAACACATTTCCGAAATCAAAAATATGCGCCTTTGACTACCTAGATAATCTTGCTTAGAATTTTCAAGGCTCTGTTGTATAGGTTTTAGTTTAAAAATCAAAGCAAAAAACCTAAAATAATTTTAAAACGTAAACTTCCATTTAGTACCATGAAGCTTTCAGTAAAACAACTGGCTGTAAGGTGACCGGAAAGACATAAAATAAACTATAAACTCTGGCCAGAGGATATTTCCTGTGAGAAATCACGTGACAAATGGATTTTGAGTACGTGACGAAATGTTTTACTGCAGTTGCAGTTTAAAATGGCGCAGTCTTAACTGTACTATTTTATGACAAAAGAAACGAGTAGTTTACGTTAGGTTAGTGTCTATAATTAGGCCTAGTGCGATAAGCCCTGTAGGTCCGGGCGTAAGAATAGGTCTACGGTATGCCCTGCCTGTCGTAAGAGGCGACTAAAAGGGGTCTTTGGGGTCGTGGGTGTGAAGGGCGGGGGCCCGACACACTCATAAAACGGCCCCAAGATGGGCGGCGGCACAGCTTGTGGCACTGTGCCGCCGCAGCTCCAAAGGCGGGCCGGGGAGCAACATGCCCTTCCCGAGCACGAAGCTGATAGCAGCTGAGCGGGGGAAGGACTTCGGACGCCAATAATGCGTGGTTCCCGGGGTTCTTCCTAAAAGCGCCGAGACGGCCGCCGGGGGGCTTAAGTGGCGAGCCCCACATACCCCCGACGCTCGGGGGAGCGTGAGGGAAGTGCGATAGACATTTCCAAGTTTTTTTTTTCGAAAGTTACGTAAGTATCGCGGTAGGAACCCCTTTTAAATTGACCATTTACTTAGTTATTTATCAGGAACCCGGACCTCTGTAGGTAACAGTCAACGTATCTGCCAACTGAACCATAGAGCAGGGTAAGATGGCACATTTGTTGGACCCTCTAAAAGATATTTCTCGAATCAAAAACCCTACATTAGTGTAGGGCAAATCTGGTCGCGCACTTAGCTGCTTCCGGTACATTTAACTCGTCTGTCCGGGCCCTTATAATAGAACAGTAGAATTATCTTACGTATAGAAATTCCTTTTTATTAGATTTAAAATCAGAAGCTTTAAAAGGAAATAAATTAAAAGAGAAATTAATTTAGCTCACCATATTGAGTAAATTTTCAACAAAAAAAAAACTACTTAACTAAATGGAATAATAAATTATTTTCTTAGGGCTCGTTACAAAACAAAACGTAACATTATCTCACGCCTATATTCCCCGAAGGGTTTGGCAGAGGCACCAGCTTATCAGAGCCGGACACACGTTTAGCAGAGTTTAGTTTCTATTATACCATGGATCGTGACAAAGGGCCAGCTTGTCGCTGCAATTATAACGGGTACTACAAAACAGTGGAAAAAAAATCTTTCGTAACTAGTTACGAAGATTTTGTAACCAAAATTGATGAAGGAAAATCTTTAATAACACACACACATAACAGTCCTCCTAGGAGCTCCTAACTAGGAAGAACCTGTATCTAGGGTACCCTAAACAAACACAGAGACGAACATTACACCCAGACCGGAAACAATATCGATATTCATCATATCAATATTCGCCCCGCCCGGGAATCGAACCCTGGTGCACACGGTTACTCAGGCCACATCACTGCCAACTGAGCCATGGAGCAGTCAAATCTTTACTTGAAATATCAATGACATTAGTAACTAGACATTTATATCACAACCCAAATAGTATCAGCGTCTGTCCCAAGCTCCGACCTTCGGAATCACTGATCGAAAGTCGCTGAATGAATAGACCTTTCCTTTATCTTTCGGTTTTGTTTGTAGAGATTTTGGATGAATGAAAGTGGTGGATCAGTTGTTAGTAAAGGTGACTGTGAGTGCAGAGCTGCGGGTTTGATTCTTGGTTGGGAAAATTGTTATTTTAGCTATCGATGTTTGTTTCCTTGTTTGGATGTGTTAGGGGCTTTAAGTGTGATAAGATAAGATGTAAGATAAAAATGCTTTATTTCCATAAAATAAAAACAAGAAATAAAAAACACATTACACTCAGAGCCCCTATCTAGGAAGAACCTGTATCTAGGGTACCCGAAACACACACAGAGACGAACATTACACCCAGAACGGAAACAAACATCAATGATCATCATATCAATATTCGCCCCGCCGGGAATCGAACCCGGGTGCACTCGCTTACTCAGCCCACATCACTGCCAACTGAGCCACGAAACAGTAAAAAAAAAATACAGTAAATTTTTGAGTAAGAAAAGGTAGTAGGTAGGTAGTGTAGTGCGTTTTTTAATCTTATTAAAATAAAAGAGTAGGTTGAATTTTTTTTTCCAGCAATTTACTCAAACCACTCAAACCAAACTGTTCTCGTTGAAAATTGTTTCCAAATTTGGTAAGTTTTCTTTATAAGGCAATTCTGGAAGCAGATTGTCTTTTGTTTTGCGACAATATGCATCACAGAACAAGAGAATACAATAGAAATAGCATCATGAGCTTTTAGTACCGAAACCAGTGTGTCCAAACTCACACATATAAACCAAACGCTCACTATGAAATCCAAGCTACCATTGGTGATTAACGACACAGCCGAAAAGATCTACATCACAAAACTTTGAAGTAGACTATGAACCTTTTTTACAAATAAACAAAGATCAAAATCAAATAACAATTATGAAATACTTAAGATAATGATGACATACATTGATAAAAGAATGAAATTAGGTTTTTCCAAAGACATGGTAGAAAGCTATACATCCTCTTTGCTTTAAAATCCTCACGCATTGTTCCTAGTTTTACTATTCGACGCAAGATGGAACTACACCTTTTGTACTACCGCTACTAAACACTAGGTGGCTACGTCGAAAAATGAAAAACTAAGCTAGGGATGTACATATTGCGGGAGAAAGTTTGTCGATGAGAAAAACCTATCGATATACAACTTTCTTTCATATGGCTACAGTAAACAATTACTTTTTTTTACGAAAATGTATGTGTATTTTACGCAAACGGCCTTCTTGGTGATTGGCGATGTATTGGTATTATCATATGAAAAAACCAGTCGCTCATAGAACAAAGTTTATTTTAGTGTACAGTTTATTTTTTATTTATTTCCTATGTCGTTTTGTATTCAACAGTTATGCTTCGAATAAATAGAGATTCAGAAATAAAAATGTGTTTAGTTATAAAATAGTATATACCTACAGTACTGCAAAAGTAATAATGCGCATAGAAATCTTCGTCACTGTTCGACAACGGTCGTATTCCCAAGCGACGGAAGACGATATGTATTTAAGGAGGTTAAGTGCATTTTCTGCATGCGTAATGTAGTAGAATTATGATTTTTGATTCAGGTGTTTCCGTGAAATCGACAATTAGCGAATCTGCATGCGCATTATTAATTTTGGAGTAAGTACTGTACTTTAAATGAAGCTTTATTTTAATCAAAGTAAACAAGTTAGGTGGATGGGTAGATAGACCAATAAAACAAGATGGGTTTTATATTTATATTATTATATCTTTTTTAATATCGAAGTACTTGCTTATTTATTACTTGCCTTAAACTCTTAACTAATCTTGGTTTTTTTAATATATAATATTTAGCATTTTTTCTTCTCTAGGTATTGTTTATTGAAACTCCTCTTAGCTTAAGAAGCTTTCATGATGGCTCTATCTTCAAGTTTATGCTTAAGTGTATTAGGTTCTGAGCTTGGCCCAAGGTGATCCAGTAACATAAGCTGTAAATAAATGAAAAGAAAAATAAAATATAGCACACTATAAGAGTGACGACTTGTCTTTATACAATACCAGTCGACCCGGCAAACTTCGTACCGCCTAACCTATTATTAGAACGTGCATGTTTTATACTTATAAACCTTCCTCTTGAATCACTCTATCTATTAAAAAAATCCGTATTAAAATCCGCTGTATTTTTAAAGATTTAAACATACCTAAGGACTGATACGGAAAGCGACTTTATTTTTTACATATTACAACATTATCGATAGATTTTTATCGATAGATTTTCATCATGTTGAGCAATCTCTAACTGATTTCCATTATACTGTTGTCAAAATGTTCTAGAAAAAGTCATGAGTCTAATAGATAAAGAAGAACGCTATGAAGGTACAGTCACAGTCACAGGCTTCAATGAAAATTCAATTTTACTGCTCCGTAATTAGGGTGTTTTCATTTTCTCACTTATGGTTTTGTTTTCTTGTTCATGTATAATTTCAAATTTATTTAAAAATACAGTGAAATATTACTTACCGATGTAATGATACGGCATAATTAGTACTTTTAAGTCCCCGACTTTAATTTTTGCATTCCAACACAGCACAATATGGCATTTTAGTGGGTTTTTTTTCATATTTTTCCTGGTGGTTTGTTTACAAGAAGCATAAAGCAACTGAGCTTATCAAATCTGTCAAAAACTACGCATATGCACTGCAGAGCTAATGATAGGCACGCGGGCTCCGCCTACTCGCGATTTCTATTTAGAGAGAGAGAGCATCTTCCTTGTTCTGTGATATGCATAATGTGGTTGCAAGTCTTTAAAACGACTCAGAAAGCGCACTTCACATGTTACTAAATATCGCTCTTACGTTTAACACAAAAAGGCACAATAATTTTATAAATTGCAATAGAAAACATTCAAACCGTTTGAGGACATGATTTTGACTAGGTCTCATAGATCTATTATTTTAACCCAGTACCTATTCTGGTATATTAAATAAAAATAAAAATATAATATGTTTTGTTGGCAACATTCAACATTTTATAGGTAACTAGACGACCCGGCGAACTTCGTACCGCCTAACCTATTACTATCTTGTGCATGTATTATACTTTTAAACCTTCCTCTTGAATCACTCTATATATTAAAAAAAACCTCATCAAAATCCGTTCCATAGTTTTAAAGATATAAGTATACATAGGGACAGACGCGGGAAGCGACTTCATTTTATACTATGTATTGATTGATTATTGTAAGCTATGAATATAGAAAGTCGCAGTTCAACGTCGCGGTTCGTCGCCAAATTGGTCAATCTAGATTGTGGCTGGTTAAGGCTATGACAGCCATTACCAAGGCAATCATGACGATGCAGTTGCACTGCAACATGCATGTAGAGATAACAACGACATAATTTTATTTAGATTTTATCAAATCAAAAAGGAAATTACCCACATGCTGTGGCGGTCTAGGACGGCGTAACAGTTTTGTCTATGGTCTCGTCAGCCCTAGACTGTATTACCAAAGAACAAGAGCTATTTTGCAATACAGAAAAACTGGAAGTGTTACGCCGATCGTGTCCGCCACTGTACCTACTACATTGGCGATCTAGGACGGCTTAACAGTTTTGTCTATGGTCTCGTGCGCCCTAGACGTAATACCAAAGAACAATAGCTATTTTTTAATAGAAAAAACCGGAAGTGTGCAAATAATGCTCCATTGACTGTGCAAATTTTTTTTTGTCAATACATGAAATATAACTAAGTATAGAAGCCTAGCTGATACGGCAAACTTCGTACGTCTTGCTTTCAAAATTTTTAAAAACTTTTATTTCACTTGCAATTTTTGTATTTATGTATGTATGTATGTTTTTACGGGTGACATGGCAACTAAATTTTTTAGCAGATATTTTTAACCGATTGAGCTGAAATGTTGAATAAGAGTTTACCAGCAAGCAATAATCTAGCCAATCAGAGTCAAGGAAGGTTTTATATTTTTCAATTATACTAGGTTTTTTTTTTAAAAACTACTTTATGTCAGGACAATTGAAAAAAAGTAATGCTTATATCAAATTATCAGTTTTTTCGCAAAATCCCTAGTTTTTTTGCAAAAAACCTAATTATCAAATCTAACTACGACATACACGTTCAGTATTATATGCCTAACAATGCATAGTAAGGTCATGTGACGTCATAAAAAATCCAACATGGCCAAGAATTAAAGATGGCGGACTAGTTGTTTTTACTAAAACCCTACAGTATGGGTATCAAATGAAAGATCTTGCTGAAAAAACTCGAAAAATAACTTAACGTAACAAATTTGATTTTAAAAAGGTTTTTAATCTTAAACTTTTGAGAATATTCAATATTGCCTATGTCACCCGGGGATAGTGTAGCTTGCCACAAGAAAATAATTTTTGAAATCGGTTCAGAAGATTTGGAGCTTATTCAATGCAAACAAACAAAGAAACAATCAAATCGTTTTATTCGAGAATGCTCTCTTAGCCTATTTTACATAGTAGGGTTATACAGGCGACGCCATACGTATAGGGTACATAATATACATATGTAAATAATTTGTATTTAAGTTTAATTCAAATGTTTATGCTATCTGTCCACCAATTTCAATGCAAGTAAACAGAAAAACATAAAGAGCAACTTGCATACAGTTTGTTTGAAAAGACGACAGGCCGTGGGCGCGTAGCCTTATATAAACACTGTTTCAACTCAAAGAATTTATTTCTGAACATAATAAAGAGAGTTTTCCACCAGTATAGAAGCTGAGACTGTAGAAAGCGTTAACACAAATAAGACAAGTTTTAAAACATGAATTTAGTCCAAACGTAATTCCAGAACCACTTGATAAAATATCGACGAACTTATTTTTTCAACTTACAGAATTTTTAAGAGCCAGTTTACAACGATGCTAGTGCCATTCACGAAAAAAATATCTTCTAAACTAAGGCAAATATCAAAAATATGGCACAGTATGACACTAGATAATGTAGCCTAATTTTAAAGGCACTTCTGTATAGCTTTTAGGTTGATAACCTAAGAAAGCTACAAAGTTGCTAAAAGTGGCCACTTTTTGGAAACAATCTGTGGTTTGTTTTGTTCTTTTTTAATTAGAACTACTTTGCTGTGCTCAATTAATACCAAGCAAGGTTATCTAGTGTCATACTGTGCCACATTTTAGATATTTGCCTTAGTTTAGAAGATATATCATCATATCACTGTAAACTGGCTCTAAGTTTTTTGTTTATGTTCAGTCGGTAAAGGCTTAGCTTTGACTGCGCCGTGTCTCAGTTGGCAGTGATGTGGACTGAGTAAACGTGTGCACCCGGGTTCGATTCCCGGGCGGGGCGAATATTGATGTGATGAATATCGATGTTTATTTCCGGTCTGGGTGTGATGTTCGTCTCTGTGTGTGTTTCGGGCACCCTAGATACAGGTTCTTCCTAGTTAGGGGCTCGGGCTTATTATTATTATTCTTAATTGTTCTGTGGTAAAGAGATTTTCCTTACATTGCAACTTACACCTTTTCCGTTTTAACTATAATTATAATTTATTAGGAGGACTTGCCACTTGACTTTACATAAAGCCAGTTGGCCCAGTTATATAACTCAAGTGGGCAAACACCCTTAGACTGAGTAGTAGCCATTTATCTCGCATATCTTAATAGCCGAGATTTAGCGTCGATTACAATATTCTGGGTGTTGGAGGGGTTACTATGGTTACTCAATTTTCACAAATTTTAGCTAAATGCTCCGTAGCTCACTTGGTAGTGATGTGGACTGAGTAAGCGTGTGCACCTGGGTTCGATTCCCGGGCGGGGCGAAGATTGATATGATGAATATCGATGTTTGTTTCCGGTCTGGGTGTAATGTTCGTCTCTGTGTGTGTTTCGGGCACCCTAGATACAGGCTCTTTATGTTTCTCAATACTCTTCGGTATCACGGGATGGAGCCCGGTCCTTCGAGAGGCGTACGAGGGGACGAATCCAACTCGTAGACGCCCTTTATTATTATTATTATTACATAGCTAGATCTTTACAAACTGTGGAATTACGTATTTGTGACATTCACGTCGAATTTGTGCTTATATTCCAAAATATTTTTTTTGGGAATAAAATAAACCTTATTTAAGCCCGACGGACCCCTTGTTCACCCCCCCGCGCATTGCCCTCCACCCCCTGACTCGTCCGGCACGGGCTAAGCCACCGTAGTTCGTTGCTCTGATGCTCCACATCGATTTTAGATTTTTTTGACAAAAACTTTCGAATGACCTCAAATGAGCTCTGTTGATTATTTTTCAATTTTGTTTTAAGGTATCATTCCTGTATAAATATCCGTGTGTAAAATAAAAAATAAATAAGTAGTATCCACGATACAAAAGTAACCGTGTATAATGTCGTAGGAAGATTTGATAGTTTTAGTTTTTTTTTGCAAAAAAATTCAGGATGATTGAAAAAGAAAGTAATCCTTAATTCAATTTTTGCAAAAAAAAACGAATTATAAAATTTTTCTACGACATATACTGGGTGTTTCTGACAAGGCGGTAATAAATCAAAGGAGGGATTCTGCTCACCATAACTAACAACTTTCCCAAAGCAACATGGGTCAAAATCTCAAAAAAAAAAATTACAGCTGTTCCATACATTGGTTCGATCAGCTGACGGGGTCAATGCACGGGACGGCTGATTTTTGTTTTGAGATTCCGACCCATGTTGCTTTGGGGAAGTTGTTAGGTATGATGAGCAGAATCCCTCCTTTGATTTATTATCGCCTTGTCACAAAAACCCAGTATAAGTGGCCCTTCCAAACGCTTGCATACTTATATGCCGCGCACTAGTAGAGTGCGCCATCCCATCTACAATAATTTTTGAGTTTTCATAGTAACACCGACACATTGAAATAAATGATATTGTAATTCGGGCTAGACTGGTGTTATGACTACGTAATCTAACGTGTATGGTACCTAATCTAGCCACTAAATTGCTAGAAATAGGATTCAAATGATTCTTGATTATAAATAAGTTGTTTCAAAGCATAAAGTAGGTATCAAAGTAGTATATTATCCCAATGTAATTCTACGTTCGTGGACTTTCTTTACATTGTAAATGTAATTTGGAGGGTTTAACATTTATCTGTTTTATGTTATGTTTTCTACATACATACATAATCTCACGCCTTTATTCCCCGAAGGGTTAGGCAGAGGCACCAGCTCAAGAGCCGGACCTACGTTGTTTTAGGACCTATGTTTTTTTTAGGGTTTTATAATTATATGTCTGTATTGTTATGAAAGCTTTGCTTCGTGTGTTTTAGTGACGTCACCAAATATTTTTTTGATATTTGTTCGAAAACGCTACTTTTAAAAAACTCTTAAATTTGTCGTATACGTATGTCATTTAGGATGTAGATTCATTTAGTCATTCAGTCGTTTAATAAATAAATTGTTTGTTACTAGTTTGTAACCATTATAAGATGAAACGGCGGACGATTTAGGTTCAAATTTGGAATGCATGTAGCTTAGACCCTGGATTAAGGGGCTAAAATTGGGAAAACGGCGAGAGGAGTGTTCGTATATACGACTTTAATAACACTTAAAAATAATACAGAAAGCTATTTTTTTTTTCGTAGCTTCTCAAAAGACTGAACTACAATATAGTAGGTTTTCAAATAAAAAAAACTAAAGGGTTTTCTTATAAAAAAATCGTAAAGTTCATCAAAAACTGCAAAAACAGCTTTTGCTGTTAACGATTGTTTACTAGTTTAAAAGTAAGTTGAAGCAAAACAAAAATTGTATCATAAACTAGAAAGTCTGTTCTACTTTTATATTGTAATTACAAAAATATACATGTCCATTTTCATCTAGTTTTAATTGCTAAAACTTTACTAAAATTTCGGCGGAAATTCCCCATACTAAATTGTATGGAGGGATCCAACGGCCGAGCGGCCGATTCGATAAGCAGAAACGGGCGCCAGTACGCCTCCGGTCTTGAGGCGGAGCGTACGTCAGTCGTGCTTTGGCGCGCTATTACAAGACTATTTATTATTGTTTGCGCGAGGTTTGCGCAGTGAATGAGAATTCTTTTTTAGTTTGGAAAAAGTAAGTACATTTTATTATTGTTATATTAATAAATTTGAGCAATAGTAGACGTAAGTTTCTGTGATTTTTTAATATCAAATAAGTATCCCTACAAATTTATAATCTGAGGGGAAAAAGAAAGCACTTATTACAGCTCTTAAAAATATATTTTTATATTGGGTTGTTTTCTATATCTTTCTTTTTTAAATGCAAAGCAATAAACTTTTCATTATTTTTATTTATTTTACGATTTGATATGTAGGGGTCATTGACCTTAGTAGGATTACCCACACGTCACAGTGTGTATGTACCTATCAGGAAAAATAAAAACGTAGTGCTTCTCTATTACTCTATCGTACACCTATATAGTAATTAGTTTTTTCGCTACCTACTTTACACAATGAAACTACAATAGGTATGGACATAGGTAGGCAATGTTTGGTTGCATAAGGGTTTCGTATGAAAAACAACTTTTAGGGGATATCTCTCAAACAAGAACAAATTTAGGTGTAAGGTACTATAAACTATAGTAATAATAACTTATTATGCAATATGCAAGCCCGACCTGACATACGCGATCCTTTATCGTTGCTCGAAATTCAACACCTCGAAAAAGGTTTTTGCACATTTTTATAAAAATAATATATTGAACTTCAATTTATTTGAAAATGATGAACCTAAAGATTAATAAAAAGTTACTTTCTTTAAAAAAATTAGAGGTGGATTTAACAGAGTTCTAAACATCAATGTTATTTATTTTATTATAAAATTATATAAATAACTGCTTGCCAGTTGTGTTAAAAAAACAACCCAGTAAGATTAAAGTTAAGCTCGGAAAGTAACTTTTTATTCTATTTATAAAAAATGCAAGAATAGGTAAAAGGAAATGAACGTCTTTCTATGCTGCAAAAAAAGTTAAATATCCAAGAATGTTCTATGTACTGTTGGTTTGTCTAATAAATAAAATAAATAAGACGCCACCGCTACAAAGGTATTTTTTATTAAAATAACCAACTTAAAATATTAATTAACACGATTATTATTATCTATACCTACTGAAGATTCTTATGTATGGATTAGGGCATGTAATATCGGAAGGTTTTCAATTCCGATACTGATATCGGACATTTTATCTCAATACCGGAATTCCGATATTAATATCGGAATCGTAAAAACTCAATAAAAATTACTAAAGAAACTAATATTTAAATCGCAACTGTATACAATTCAATTTAATTTGAATAACATGATTTGTGGAGTCAGCAATCAAGCTGAGATGATCTGTTTCTAGGTTTATAATACAACAAATGAGAAAATTTTTTTTTTAAATTTTATAATGAAAAATATTACTTTATTAATCTATTATTTTTTTTACTATGTGAGTACAATTCAAAGATTAATTGTACCAGTCCCTACAAAGTACCAAACACCTAAGTGAACTGCTTTGAAAGCATGTTTCTGATTAAAAACGGTAAGAATTGACGAATTTACAGGTTACTTTTTATATTGTAGCCATGCAGAACGCTTAAAACAACTCAAATAAAAATAAATTTCTTGTAACGAGATTCCGATATTGGCTTTTTCAATATCGGAATTGAAAATATCGGAAAATTCTTCCGAGATTCCGATATTACGAGATTCCGAGATTCCGGTATTCATGCCCTAGTATGGATCATGTTACTTTCTCGGCCAGGAATGGGCAAATTAAATAACAACAACGTTAAATCTTAGACAGGAAAATACATAAAACAGTTTTTATGGGAAAATTACATTTTTATTTTTCTTTCAACCCCTCCATTTTTTCTATCTTTTCTCACCTTTTGAACCTTATGTGAACTACGACAAACATTTTAAAACTCAAATCAGCTAAACGTTCTAATTCGTTCTCAAGTTTAAGCGAGATAAACAAACCACGATTGATTTTTAAATATAAACTAGTTGACTCGGCGAACTTCGTACCGCCTAACCTATTATAATGTTATGCGTGTATTATACATTATAAACCTTCCTCTTGGACAGATGCGGGAAGCAACTTTATTTTATACTATGTACTAGAGGCTGCCCCGTGGTTTCACCCGCGCAGATTTCTCATAAACACAAAATTCCTGTTTATTCCCGTTCCCGTGGGAATTTCGGGAAATCCCTTCTTAGTGCTCACCTACACTCTCTAAGGAACCTACATGCAAAATTTCAGCCCGCTACGACCAGTAGTTTCGGCTCTGCGTTGTCTGTCAGTCAGTCAGTCAGTCAGTCAGTCAGTAACGGAAGAGTTTTATATATATTGATTGAAGATGGTCTGTTATTTTGACCATCAAACTCTATCTATAGTCTTTTTTTATCCAATTTTTTTTTATTACAACAACAAACCTTTTTGTCGGGAAACATTTTTCATAGTCAAAGAAGTCTAAAGAAAATCAATCAATGTGGCAGACAGACGTTTGTTTTATTGAAAGGTTTAATATACCTAAATTTTTGAATAATATAATGTACCTATTTAAAATTAATTCGAACAATAAATGTTCGTTATATTGAAATAGGTATTTTAATCTGTATGTGTGTATGTACTATGTATGTTTGTCCGCGATTCTTTCACGTTTGGCTGAACCAATTTTGATGCCGTTTTCAGAGTAGTATTTGCTACATTCAGGACCGGGTTTAAGTGTTTAAACAAACTTTGAAAAAAGGCAGTTCTCAGTGTATGTATGTGTCAGTTTATTGAGCCGTGTGCCTTTAAAAAGAAAAAAGTATCATATTGTCACTCGTTAGCATTAATTGCGAGACTCTTAATGTCATACCTACGTAATTACATTTATTTTTATCACAAACAGTAAATTATTGCAAGTAATTCTTTTATATTAATTATTAGCAACGAGTTTTCAGATGCAAGTTCCATATCTCCTTTTCAAAGATTCAGCTATCTTCTAACATAATAATGACAGGTATAAAGATAAACATACAACCAGTACTTAGGGACACGTAAAAAGTATCGATACTTTGCGGTATCGAGTACATTTCCATTCCTATCCTTACTTTGTACTCAATACTGTGCTTACGATACTTTTAATCAATGAGTACATACATTTTGGCAGGTATGGCATCATATCGAATGAACTGAAATGAATTCCCATATAAAACTAGCGACAATAAAGGTTCTGCAAACGATCAAATTTGTTTGACAAACACGTTTTCATATAATATTGTTTGACAAACTTCAAACACAGCTGCCCACGATTAATTTTTTTGACATACGTAAAATTTTACAAAAAAATAAGTTAAACGGACACTTACACGGCTTCCGGCTATTTTTCATCGTTAAAGGAAAGCCAACTTGTTTTATTTTTTGAAGAACTTTCTTTTATTGTATTAAACTTGTGTGCCTAGCCTAAGTAAGAACTGGCCCGCTGGCCCTAAGAAAAGTGCTTCGGGGTATCGATACTTTTGTTTCTTGTTTTTTTTTAACAACTTTTCCAATTATTGTATTAAATTTGTGTGCCTACCAAACGTAAGAAAAGTAAGTACTATAGGACCTCAGAGAAGTACACGATAGATACATTGAAGAATTGATATTTTTGTTTTGATACTACTCATTATGAGTACAGTATCGATACTTTCTATTCTTTACCATATATTATATGAAATAGTTTTAGGTTTTGTAACAGTTTTTTAGCGTATTTATTGCTAGTGCTACCTGCACATAACACAAATAAATTTCGTGGATAATTTAATGAGTGGTTTTCAATTTGACATATAAAAAAAATAAGTTTTATTACACCGCTATGGCATGGCGCTTTGCAAAAGTCAATAGGTCAAGTTGAAATGAATCATTAAAAGAAAAAAAGAAAATTGAAACTCGTCACGCGTCAGTCAGATAGTTATTTTTGTTTTAAACTTTTTAAGTTAATTTGAACTGATTTGAATTACTATCCTATGTTTTACTTTAGACAACGCAATCTACGGGCGTATTATGAGACTTATTTTTGCTTTTTAATGACACAATGAAAACCCCTCATTAATTCATATTTGTTTTTTACACAAATCAGAATCTTCCATCCCCCCGCTGATAAGAATTTATCACACCTTTATGAGGCATACTGCAGTTTATAATGTAAAACTGGAGTAGACGAGTGGAGTCGTCATGTCATTATGAAATTTTTTAAATCTTTTGTAATTTAGGGGATATTGTTATTATATTTTATTGTAGTTAAAATTTTAAATTAATAAAATATTTACGTGTGAGTACTTATTAACTTAAATGAAATATATTTACCTATGTTGAGAAATTCAGTCCTTTAACAAATAAAAAAAAACCTAAAAACTGAATATATTAAAATCACTCTCAAAGCCTAAAAATCAAGTAAAATCGACAATTTTTTATTTGTGGCAATAATTGTTTTCTATCTTATACTAGTTGTAATTAATTAAAAATATACAAAAAAAAATATAATATTGAAATGCGACTTTAATTTTTACCTTTAATGTAATCAAAAAGTCATAACCAACTTTTTGTATTTTTGCAGTGTTGAACTCTGACCGACGATCTTTTTTAACCGACTTCATTAGTTAAAATAAACATACTTTACCTTTTATTTAGTAAATAATAAGTAGGTAAGATATTTAGTTAGATAGTTAAAGTTCTAAACATTTTTTTTAATGTTTCTAATAAGGTATGTTTAAGTACTCAACAATAAACAATTTGTACTAAAATAAAACCTATTAGGCAGTAAAAAAATTATATAACATCGATAAATCATATTATTTCGTAATCACAATTCAATAAACCCATAAATCATAGTAACGATACACCCAACCCAAGTAGCACTGAAGAATTTTGTTTAAATCGCATATATCTTAACAATGCCTGTATTGTGATTTAACTAAATAAAAAACGATTTCATATAGTCACATATTTCTTAAAGGCTATATAGTATTCCAATACCGCTTTTTGAGAAAATAAAGATTATACAAATCGTAGTTAAATCATCTTAAACCTATTCAGTATTAATTAAGGTTTCAGATAAACCATAAAACTCTCTTTTCACTCAACTCTCATTATTTGTAAACTGAATTAAATCATTAAGGGATAGTTGTTCGACTTATACAGTCGCACTAATGCAAAAAAGATTTGCTATCCAAACTAAAAGCCATATTAAGACGTTTGTCCTCAAATCAGTTTTTGCTAGGCAAAACACAAATAAATTTTGTATTAATTATTATTTTATAAGTAATAATTGATTTAGAGGGACGGTTTGTACAAGATGGAGAAAAATTAAATTAGCAAAGACGTTAAAAATTAAAAAAATAACCTTAAACACAGAAATGTCCCTTTCCCATAATTTTCCTTTTACATAATGTCCCTTTCTAAAATTGTATTTTCCCAATATACTGGGTGTTTCTGACAAGGCGGTAATAAATCAAAGGAGGGCTTCTGCTCACCATAACTAACAACTTTCCCAAAGCAACATGGGTCAAAATCTCAAAAAAAAATACAGCTGTTCCATACATTGGTTCGATCAGCTGACGGGGTCAATGTACGGGACGGCTGATTTTTGTTTTGAGATTTCGACCCATGTTGCTTTGGGAAAGTTGTTAGGTATGGTGAGCAGAATCCCTCCTTTGATTTATTACCGCCTTGTCAGAAACACCCTGTATATTTTCCGAACTAGCTCTAACACAGCTTTCTTAGCTAAACAAAATATGATAACTCGATGATATGACAACATTCAAAACCATTGCTGATTTTCTTATGGTATGTACTTTTGTGGTTCTTAAAAAGCAGCAAAAGGCAGTGAAATAAATTATTACAACAGTTTTTGTTTTGCCACAAGTGTGAGCAGAATGGTCTGATAGAAATACTTGCCACACACACTTGACTTTATATGCAAGCTCTGCTGTTGTTTAAATGCACTTTATTGCTAAAACACCAAAAACAACATAATAACTTTCTTTGAAAACCATAACGCTTTTAAAGAATTCTCAAAACGTCCTTTTCGCAAAATGTGCTTTTCGCAAAATGGCCCGTTCGAAAAATGACCATTTCTCCACTAGCTCAAGTTTACATGTACAAAAGGGACACTATAAAAAAAAGTCATTTTGCGAAAGGAACTATAAGCGGAAGTGATGAATACTTACAAAAGCCTGAATTCGAAATTATCCTTTTAAATTCTGCCATATAGACATAGCCAAGTCACGTCACTTCCTACCCGAATCGCCAACATGCCAGCCACAAACATAGATCATATTAATTCGTTTGAACAACCTTGTAATGCATTCTGATAAACACAATTGTACATAAACATCTAATTTATGTGTCTAATAATATTGCATACGTCTATCACTTTCAACACTTACACTTGGTATTAGAAAAACTAACTCTGTTGCAAAACAAAGAAATCTTGATTTAAGAAATCAAAGTAAAGGATCAAATAAATCAGAAAAGTATTCATGAAATCAATTGGAAGTATCACTTAAATCGTTGAGGATTTACTTAATCAAACTAAAGGATCACTTAATACTGTGAGATTTAAATGTTACTTACGTTTGATTTAGTAAAACGATTAAGTATTAAGTGAGATTTGAGGAAATCGTTTTTGAGTAAAACATTTCTAAAATAGCATTACTTCAAATCGAACTTAATAATCTTTGATTTAATTGATACTCAACTACCCTTTTGAATCCTTACTTTTCTAAATTCAGATTTCGTCAAGTAAAACAAGATTATACGCCATTTTGAACTTTTAGAAAACAAAACAACAAAACAAAATCGAAGTGATATCGTGAAAAAAGTGTGGATTTCAGTTAAATGTGACTAGTGTAATAGTTTTTACTGAAGAAATAAGTGATTATGTCATGAGAAAAGGTAATATTAATGACATAAATGATAACTTTATTTTTATTCCATATACAATTATTCTTTATTTTATTGTTATTTCAAGCTATTTCGAGGGCCCGTTTGTTTTATGGCTCTTTCTATCGATTTTACACGATAAATGGTCATGCGTTTAAGATTTTTATTGCTTACGACGAAATAAAACGGATTTCTAATTGTCATATTTACTTATAGTTTACAAATTCTTAACACTAAGTAAAGTTCTTGTGTTGTAGCATAAAATGTTCACCATATTTTCTTTATTATGATTACTTAAATTGAAAACGTTTTAAATTTTTCTTCGCTTAGCAAAAATTGCATTAGTGAAATAGATTATAAAACAGTTTTAATTTTGCATTTAAATCTATTTTGTTGCCTTAACTTAAACTTCAAGATATCGCGAAACCTTAGATAAGGAATCTGGAAAACCCTATTAAATCCCAATTGCTTAAGTAAGGTTAAAGTATGATTTAGCAGTAGTATTAACTCCCCCTTCGTATTCTCCTAAATACCGTGCCCACTTTTTCTTAACTGACCCTCCAAGCAAGTCTTAGGGATATCTTGAGGGACATTATAGTTTTGGCCAAGGCAATAGCTGGAATTAGCCATGTTGCCTTCAAGAAATCTTCAATACTCAGTTAAATCTATCGGTTGCTACTTGGGAAGTTAATTCGCGCGAAAAATCAGATTTAAATATCGCGCCAAGAAATGTTCGCAACTCGGCCGCGTAACATTGAGCGCTAGGGTCGCGCGAAATCGGCGTTCAAATAAAAGAGGCCTCAGCCTTAACATGGGATAAAATTGAAATAAATAATTTCTTTTTTACAAAAAAAGGAACCCGCCATCAATAAACTGACACATACATAAACTGAGCACTTCCTCTTTTTCGAATTCGATTAAATAGTACTAAAAACCTTCTCCTGAATGTAACAAATACTTATCTGAAAACCGCGTCAAGATCAGTTCAGCAAAACGCGAGATAATCGCGGACAAACATACAGGGCCCTTAGTCTCATCGCGCAAAACGTAACTATCGAATAAAAGTAGAGTAGAAACAGTATTAATCGCAAGAAAATACACATTTGGTAGTCTCGTAATCAATTTTGCTATAACTATAGCAGTAGTATCGCAACAGATTGGAATTGACCAAAAAGGGTAGTCTGCTCCTTAATAAGATAATTTTATGATTACGTTTGACTGACATTATATATGTCAATACTGATTGATATTAAGTGACAGTTGCACTACCCCCGTTTCAATTTCGTCTAATAAAACAGGATTCACTATTTAGGTAAAAAAAACCCAGATTATTCTATAGCTTGCTATTCATATTCTATTGCTATACTATAATGATCGATCAAAGTTACGAGACTCACAATTTTTGACACAATCGTAATAGAGTAATAGTAGAATACTAATATAATAGAAGTATAATCGTAAGTTTAAGAGACTAGAGTCCCAGGTCAAACTGATAACTTCCTTTTTTGAAGGCGTTTAAAAAGAGAGATTCCCAATAAAAAACGTATGATGTTACAAAACCAACTGTTACCATAGCAAGAACTACATGGCTCATAGCAAGAACAAAAACGCAAGCGAAGCTTCGCGCACCTACTAGTTATGCACGGTTACTTCATAGTTATACAAGACAAATCCCTAAAAACAAAATTAAAAATAATGATTCGTTCTCACTTGAGGAACTTCGAAAGTTTTTGTAATAAAAAAAAACTAAAAACCTTGTGTAGCATCAGAGCAATGACCTACGGTGGCTTAGCTGGTGCCAGACGAGTCAGGGGGTGAACAAGGGGTTCGTCAGCCATAAATAAGTTTTATTTATTTCAAAATTAAAAAAAAAAAAACACATAATTTTTTTTGAGTCAAATATCATGCAAAGAATATGTGCTCAAAGTTTTTGCCACGATAAAAAAATTGCTGTGTAGAATAACAAATACCTCCTACCAACAAACATTGTGTTAGTATAATCCCATTGCAGTAGAGATAAATCTCGCGAAGCAGTGCCTAGTGCCAAATTTACATGCAAGCTTAGTCACCGCATTAACCCACGAATACTTGAACTTTTAGGCCCAACGGCCCAATTTGTTGGAGTTGAACATAAACTATGAAAGATCTCCCGTGACCCCGTTGCTAACAGCCGAGAAGGACACCGGCGGGGTTTTAGTGGGTGCGAACCCCACATAACCCTGCGGCTCCCCCCAGAGCTGCAAAAGCGTGGCGATTACGGCAAACTCCCCCCACAATTTTTGCCCTTGTGGCAATCTATGGGGGAGACCTTAACCAGCAGTGGATGTTTGTCGGTTGTATGATGATGATAAAACATTTATTGTGTATACAGGGTGTTTCTGACAAGGCAGTAATAAATCAAAGGAAGGATTTTGCTCACCATACCTAACAACTTTCCCAAAGCAACGGGTCGAAATCTCCAAATAAAAATCAGCCGTCCCTGTACATTGACCCCGTCAGCTGATCGAACCATGTATGGAACAGCTGTTTTTTTTTTTTTGAGATTTTGACCCATGTTGCTTTGGGAAAGTTGTTAGTTATGGTGAGCAGAATCCCTCCTTTGATTTATTACCGCCTTGTCAGAAACACCCAGAATAATAATCAATATATATAAAACTCTTCCGTTACTGACTGACTGACTGACTGACTGACTGACTGACAGACAACGCAGAGCCGAAACTACTGGGCGTAGAAAGCTGAAATTTGGCACGTGGGTTCCTTGGGGAGTGTAGGTGAGCACTAAGAAGGGATTTCCCGAAATTCCCACGGGAACGGGAAAAAACGGGAACTTTGTGTTTATGAGAAATCTGCGCGGGAAAAACCGCGGGGCAGCCTCTAGTAACTACATAGATATTAAAACCACGCTAAAAGTAATTAAAGATTTTCGTAAGATAATAAATCAGATTTCGGTTAATTGCAACAACACGATGCTAATCGCCTGTAAACAATGCAGTTTACATAATAATGTCACAATTATCACAGTAATTAAACTTTTATGGTAGATTAATGCCTTTAAAGTACTTGTTATAAGTTGCATGCTTAATTTTTTTATGTTTACTTGTGCAGGTACTGATTCACGCCACGCCCTGCAGTACCAGGGCCCCATTTAATATAACTTACAAGTCCACAATTGTGAAAAAAAGCTACATATTTGTAAGGTTTTTTTACAAGTGCTGTTTATTAAAACTTACAAATTGTAAAAATGTTACAGGTAAAAACCTTACAATTGTACCAATTACAAGTGCTGTTTAATAATACAAGTGCCGTTTAATAAAAGTTTTCAAGTTTAGAAAACCCCTGCAGATTTCTATGACAATTGTAGCTATAAGTTTATACAAAAATAAAAATTAATAAACGTGACCCAACTCTAAAAATAAGTCATAGTCGTAAGGCTTTTTATCAAAAAAAAAGGGCTCCCTAGCGCGTTAGATATTAATAATAAATAATAAAATAATAAAAACACATCACACTCAGAGCCCCTAACTAGGAAGAACCTGTATCTAGGGTGCCCGAAACACACACAGAGACGAACATTACACCCAGACCGGAAACAAACATCGATCGATATTCATCATATCAATATTCGCCCCGCCCGGGAATCGAACCAGGGTGCACACGCTTACTCAGTCCACAGCACTGCCAACTGAGCCACGGAGCAGTCAAATATTAGTCAAGTCAGATATTGGTGCTTAGTAATTTTTAAGTATTTCAAATAGTATTCTAAAAACAAACAGTACAGTTGTAGTACTTCAAACAGTCTAATCCTATCTATAACTACTGATTTACCTACTAATCATACTTTTTTTCAAAACAAAAAATCACTTATAGATTGATGCACTAAATTGTAAATATCTGACACATGACGATCCACCTGTAGAAATTTTACTACAATTTACAAATATGTAAACTTTTTATTACAATTGTGCGTTCAATAAAACTATTTTCTTTACAAATATGTAAGTTTTCACCTGTAAGAAGAAACCCTTTATTAAACAGAGAATTGTAAAATTGTAGCTACAATTCTACAATTTGTAAATTTTCTTGAATTGTAAACTTGTAACTCGTTTTTTTTTATTAAACAAAAACTTGTAAATTGTAGCCTGTAAATTACAATTACAATTCTACAATTTGTAAGTTATATTAAATAGGCCCCAGGCCGAAGAATAGGACTGAGGTATCCCCTGCCTGTCGTAAGAGGCGACTAAGAGCCGACCCCGGGGTCGTTGGGTGCCTAATATAACGGCCCCGAGAAGGACGGCGGAACGTGGTGTCCCGATTCCGCCGTCGAGCGTAGGAAGAGCCATCCGCGCTCAGGGGGGACTACTACCACCTGTCCCCGCGAGATGAGGCTATTCAGCCAATGCTGGAGGGGGTCGCGGAGTTGAACATAACGATCGAAAGATCACCCGTGACCACCTTGCCAACAGCCGAGATGGACACCGGCGGGGTTTTAGTGGGTGCGAACCCCACATAACCCTGCAACTCCTTCCGGGGTCGCAGGGTACTCGTCAGGAGTTTCCCCGCCTTAAAAAAAAAGGTACTGATTCACGTCTGTACCAATATTACTAAAATATAAATGGGAAAGATTTGACTGTCTGTTTGTTTGCATTGAATAGGCTCTGAAAGTACTGAACCGATATGAAAAATTATTTCACTATTGGAAAGGTGGTAACTCTCGGTATGGCGCGAAATTTTAATTATTCCGCGTTTTTTATTTATAATGGCAAAAGTATTCAGTTTTAATAAAAAAATAATGAATTAGTAAAAAAATCACGTTATGTCCTTAGACATAAAATCGTAGGTCTGTCTTCAAAAAAACGTTGTTTATCAATGTGGGAAATGTTTTTTTTTTTACATACGCGAAATCATTAAAACTTTATTAAAAATAAATACTTTCGCAAGAATAATTAAAAAACGCGAAAAAAATTTGAATTTCGCGCCATACCGTGAGTTACCGCCGGAAGCTACACTATCCCCGGATGTCATAGGCTATAGAATATTCTCAAAACTGTTCTACGCAAGGCGGTATGAAGTTCGCCGTTTCAGCTAGTATTAATATAAATCTTACTACCATGGAAGGCCCTATTAAAAAATACTTTAGCACTTGTCATGAATGAATTTGACAGAGGAGGGCTTGTTTGGGGTGTCTCTAGGCGACCATTGTCGTAAGGCAAGGCAAACATTTCGTTTGCCTGAGCCAATTGGTGGGCACCCTGAACTGAACTACCTGGCGTCTTTCAGTATAGGATACTTAACCAAATAAGGTATCAATACCAATTAGATTAGATGTAGTCTAATTGACTTTCAATAAGTGATATCTTGTACAGTGGCGGACACGTTCGGCGTAACACTTCGGGTTTTTCTGTATTGCAAAATAGCTATTGTTCTTTGGTAATACAGTCTAGGGCTGACGAAACCATAGACAAATCTGTTACAGCCTCTTAGTCCACCACTGTACCTATCCTATATTGAATAAAGAATTTTTGACTTAGACTTTTTTGACTTTGAAAGAATGAATAAAGCTATCATTTTATCCTTTCCAATAAACCATTTTAGGAAACGAAAATAACACAAAGAATCTGCCTGCTATATAAAATCTGCGTCTAACGCCGTTTAATGGTAATTTCTCAATCTCTTTAATACGCGTTTAAATAAACGGAGATAGCCATTTGAATTCCAAAGTTAAAACGACCTCCATTTAACAATTTGAAGCTTGGGTACCACTTCAGCTGTTTTTTGCAAAGGTTTTATATATAGGTAATATATTATCTATCTCCGAAACTGTTCACCGCCACTTTAGAAGACGCCTTCAAACTTCTAGAATGGAAAGGGCAGGGCATCAATATTAACGGCGAATACATCACTCACCTTCGGTTTGCCGACGACATCGTAGTCATGGCAAGGTCGATGGAGGAACTCAGCACGATGCTCGAAGGCCTCAACCGAGTCTCCCAACAGGTGGGCCTCAAAATGAACATGGACAAGACGAAGGTCATGTCTAATGTCCATGTTCTGCCTACCCCAGTTATGGTTGGGAACTCGGTTCTCGAAGTTGTCGACGAGTACGTATACCTAGGACAAACCATCCAGTTAGGTAGGTCCAACTTCGAGAAGGAGGTCAATCGCCGAATCCAGCTCGGATGGGCGGCGTTCGGGAAACTACGCAACGTCTTCTCGTCCAATATTCCTCAGTGCCTGAAGACGAAGGTATTTAACCAATGTGTGCTGCCAGTGATGACATACGGTTCTGAAACGTGGTGCTTCACTATAGGGCTTATGAACAGGCTCCGAGTAGCTCAACGAGCCATGGAGCGGGCTATGCTCGGGATTTCTCTGCGGGATCGAATCAGAAATGAGGACATACGCAGAGAAACCAGGGTCACCGACATAGCCAAGCGGATAAGCTCGTTGAAGTGGCAATGGGCAGGTCATATAGCCCGCAGAACAGATGGCCGCTGGGGCCGAAAAGTTCTCGAGTGGAGACCACGGATCGGCAAGCGCAGCGTAGGACGTCCACCGACCAGATGGACAGATGATCTGCGCAAGGCTGCGGGTCCACGCTGGATGCAGGCCACCTGCGATCGGTACAGATGGAGAGCCTTGAGGGAGGCCTATGTCCAGCAGTGGACGTCTTACGGCTGAAATGATGATGATGATGATGATATTATCTATCTGACTGCTCCGTGGCTCAGTTGGCAGTGATGTGGACTGAGTAAGCGTGTGCACCCGGGTTCGATTCCCGGGCGGGGCGAATATTGATATGATGAATATCGATGTTTGTTTCCGGTCTGGGTGTAATGTTCGTCTCTGTATATGTTTCGGCACCCTAGATACAGGTTCTACCTAGTTAGGGGCTCTGAGTGTAATGTGTTATTATTATTATTATTATTATCTATATATACGTATAAAAATATATTGCTGTTCGTTTGTCTCGATAAATGTCGAGAACGGCTGAGCAAATTTAGAAGAGGGTTTTAGTACCTATTTTAACCGACTTAGAAAAAGAGGAAGTACTCATTTGATACATGTGTCAGTTTATTAAAAGCGGGTTCCTTTTTTGTAGAAAATAAATTATTTCTATGATTTCCACAGCACAATTTTCCAGGAACTTTGTGGCTCCGTAATCATTCGGCTTTTGAGACGAGCTAGAAATAGAAAGGTTGTTATTTTAATATCCTGTGCTGACTTTGCCTTTGTCTTAATTCCTTTTTTATTATTTTCGTTATAATTCAAAACGGGCAGCTTTATTATAGCTGGTGTGTTTTAATCTTTAGTGTCTTTTTATTTTTAACGAGATCTCCCGGCTTACTTCGTTACGCCATAGAATACAAGATACTACTAAAGACTTGGCTCTATAAACTTTGTTCTTTTGACTGCCCAGAATGGGCGAATAAAAAAAAACAACCACAACAAACCACCACCACGAAAAAAAATTTTGCACCTTGGGTTACATTATTCGTATTTAAGTAAGGATCGCTAATTTTTTTGTAAATCTAATATATCTTATGTCACTCAGGGATAGTGTACCTCCCCAACAGTGGAAGATTTTTTCAAATCGGTTCAGTATTTCCGGAGCCTATTCGATGCAAACATACAAACCAAAAAGCTCGTTGAAGTGGCAATGGGCAGGTCATATAGCCCGCAGAACAGATGGCCGCTGGGGCCGAAAAGTTCTCGAGTGGAGACCACGGATCGGCAAGCGCAGCGTAGGACGTCCACCGACCAGATGGACGGATGATCTGCGCAAGGCTGCGGGTCCACGCTGGATGCAGGCCACCTGCGATCGGTACAGATGGAGAGCCTTGAGGGAGGCCAATGTCCAGCAGTGGACGTCCTACGGCTGAAATGATGATTATGATACAAACCAACAAACAAACAATCAAATCATTCCTCTTTACTATTGGTGTATAGTTAGATAGATAAAGATATCAAAGGAGGCATAGATATCTAAGGAGGCCTTTTATTACGATGCTAAAAGCCAAAAGCAAAATAAAAAAGTTTTGTAAACTATGTCTATTCGACTGGTTTCAGGTGGCACAGGAATGGGATACGTGGATACAGAGAAATTTAAAATTTGCCTGGTTTACAAGATACATTTTCGATTGTCGCTTAGCTTTCGTAAAAATCAGCTTCCATTAAGGCATATTTCTTTAATCAATGACAAAAGGTTTTCATTAATATACGTTCTTTCTGAAGTCGGATAAAAGTTCTATATTTAGGAAAGACTTAGAAAAGGTTAAGTTCAAAAATGCTTCAAGTATTCGGTCGGTATAAATCTATTTATAGAAACTAATAGATTTCATCTTGGAAGTAAGAAAAAGTGCTCGCATCTCGGTGAGTTCGCGGAAAAGTTTTAATTCGAAAACTTAATTTTCAGAGTGACTTTACGTTTCCAGTTTGCGAAAAAGAAAATCTCTGATGCCTTTTGCCATTTGGTTAAAGAGGAAGGATAGGAAAATAGGTAGATAGAACTTAGAGAGTTTTGCTGTTTTATTGCAATAAATTAACTTCAAATAAAACAGAAACGGATAAACCAGATGGACGGATGATCTGCGCAAGGCTGCGGGTCCATGCTGGATGCAGGCCACCTGCGATCGGTACAGATGGAGAGCCTTGTGGGAGGCCTATGTCCAGCAGTGGACGTCCTACGGCTGAAATGATGATAAATGAAAACAGAAACGCCGGTATCTGAACTCTTATAAATATAAAGATTTTTATTTGCTTCAATTGTGGTAACAGAGTATATTCTTGCATCTAGGGAAACCAACGCAATTTGTCACAGGTTGACATGCATGTACATTATAGATTCTAGCATAAGTACTAGGTACCTACCTCTTACTATTGCCTGTAAGAGGTAGGTAGTTCAAATCTAGTTTAAACAAATTGCTAAATGTTAGCTCTATCCTTAATTTATCAGGGATATTGTAAAATTGTAATGACCACCACCAAGCAGCAAACTTCTGGACATTAACATTAAAACAATACAAAAAATTAAAAAGTATTTGAAAACTTGTGGATGCCCAGCGGCTTCGCCAGCGCATTTTCCCTTCAAACATCAAATTCCCAATTTTCCTGTGGAAATGTCGGGATAAAAAGCAGCCTATGTCCTTTCTTAGGCTCTAGACTATCCATATACCAAGTTTCATTCAAATCGGTTCAGTAGTTTTCTCAGGAAAGCGAGACAGACAGACAGAGTTATTTTCGCATTTATAATATTAAAAATAAAGTATGGAAGTATGGATAGTAGAATAGAATGGGTTAGTGTAGATTCGCCAAGTGCTCATTTCGCCAAGTACTTTTTAACTCCATACATCGAGTGTATTTTCGCCAAGTGATTAATTTATTAATTTTGCATCGTGTATTTTCGCCAAGTCATAAAAATCATTAAAGTTAGTTTCACTAATGCAGTACCAATTTAACACTAGCGTATCTGCCTCTTGCTAAGCATTTGCGAACTATGATTCGTTTGAGTCAGCGGTGCCAAGTGAACTATTGGTATATCGAGTGTTGAAGTGTTTGTACAAAAAGCCACTATATAAGTTTGACTACAGGATCAGAGCTCAAAGCCTGCAGCGGGGATTCATAATAGGGGCATAGGGGGATATCATATCCCTAAAACTGTTCAACGCTGCACTCGAGGATATCTCCAAGGACTGGAAAGATCTAAGCATCAAAAACTGCAAAAGTCTACGAAAATTGTGTGTTGCCAGTATGGGCAAACGCAACAGAGAAATGGTCACTGAAAGGGTAATAGAAATGGTTTTGCTCAGAGTTTCTCTGCGTAATAAAATTATAAATGATGGCATCCGCAGAAGAATTAAAGTCACCGAAATAACCCAAAGAAATGCGAAATGAGCAGGCAATGGACAGGGCAAATAGCTCGGAGAAGTAGGCAGATCTTCTACTAGTTCATCTTGCCCTGGTACTTTTAAATATAAATTTTAAACTAAAATGCATGGACAATTAATTTTAAAAGGAAATACCTAAGTAATAAGTGAAACTAACTCTACTTTATAAAATTTTGTAATCAAAATCAACTTGGCGAAAATACACGGCGTTTGACACTTGGCGAAATGAGCACTTGGCGAATCTACACTAACCCAATAGAATATAATAGAATAGAAAACACTTTATTGCATACAATACAATAGTACATTAGAAAGAAAGAAAGAAAGAAAGAAATAATTTATTTACAGAACATGCTGTGACACACATACATCAATAAAACACACATTTAAATACAAAATAAAATAAACATAAATTGGTAATAATAACAAATACATAATTGGTAATAATAATAATATAATACATTAATAAATACAGGGTTCTAACAAACTGAATTTGCATGCAATGGGCGGCCTTATCTCTAAAAGCGATTTCTTCCAGGCAACCCACTTATGATGATGATTATGGATAGTATGGATATGGATAAATAGAAATAACGCATCTCTATCATAATACATTACTACAACGGACCCACTTAACTGTTGCCTTTTCACGTAGACAATATCGTCTTTGTTCTTACGTTCATTAATCTTTCTTTGTAAGTAGGTATAACGGTTCTATAGCATCTTCAAAGGCTGAAATGTATGAATTACTTCCGTATACAATGCATCCTCATAATTAAGTAAAATGCGAAAGTTTTTTTGAGGATTTTTGTTCCACTTTTCATACTCTCTACGCTGTAAAATCATTGCAAAAGGGAGTAGAATCATTTGACAGAGGAGGGCTCGTTTGAGGGCGTCTCCAGGCGACCATTGTCGTAAGGCAAGCCAAACATTTGTTTGCCTGAGCCGCTTGGTGGGCACCCTGAACTATATTTGCCTCTCGCAGTATAGGATACTTTTCTAAATAAGGTATCAATACCAATAAGAATAATTAGTAGTCTCATTGACCTTCAATAAGTTTAGTGATTATCTTGTATCCTATATTCTCGTGGCTCAGTTGGCAGAGATGTGGACTGAGTAAACGTGTGCATCAGGGTTCGATTCCCGGGCGGGGCGAATATTGATATGATGAATATCGATGTTTGTTCCCGGTCTGGGTGTGATGTTCGTCTCTGTGTGTGTTTCGGGCACCCTAGATACAGGTTCTTCCTAGTTAGGGGCTCTGAGTGTGATGTGTTATTATTATTATTATTAAATAAATCATTTTTGACTTTTTACGAAGACGCGGCGCGTTGTGCGGGGCGTCCGTCGTGCGGGCTCCGATGCGGTGATGCCCGCGTCGTCGGCGCCCGCCAACGCGTCTCCGTAAACGGAGACATACATTTCTCTACGTTTGATTTAATCGCAGCACGCCCCGCACGACGCTCCGCGCAACGACCCGCGTGATCCTAAATGCGGCCTAGGATGCATGAGCCAAATAAAATATAATCCTGCTGTACATAAGTGAGCAATAAAACTGTAATATAATTTGTCTAAAATACAAATTGCTGAAGCAATAACGGTAGCTCCAGTATACTAGTTTCCGCAGTCGATTGATTTTCACTGCTCCGCCCGACTCCGACCGTCGTTTTATTGGCAAAAAGCTATTGTTGTGTTCGAGCGCTTGCCAAGTTTGATATGAAGGTGCACTAGTATTGATTGTGTTCAGGTTTTTTTAAAAGAAGACTTGCTTCATTTGTTTTACGATTAAACTAGCTGTCCCGGCGAACTTCGTATCGCGCCTTACAATTTTATATGGAAAATTTATATTGTTTTACCAACTTCCTCTCCATTTTTCATATTTTCTCACCTTTTAAACCTTTCCTGGACTACTACGAACATTTTAAAACCAAAATCAGCTAAATCAGCCTGGCCGTTCTCGAGTTTTAGGGAGACTGACGAACCATTATATATATAGTACTTAGATAGTAAATATTAGATAGATAGAGTTTTCAGCACTCTTGTTGAGATAGTTAGTTAACCTAGTTTAAGTAAAAAAAAAAGGATTTTGTTAGGCTATTTAAAAAAAACCAACAAAACAAAAAATACCGAGCATCGAGCCATTTGAGCCAACTAACAGAAAATAATAATATTTCACGCCAAATCAGCAAAACACAAAACTAAACGGTCGACGAAAAAGGACTGGTTTCACAGCTTCCGGATACGATATTGAAAAGAATTTTACTGCTTTTGGACACAAACTAGGAAATGTTACTGACAAGTGTATAACAACTTTCCGGTTTTATTGTACTGGGCTTATTCAATCTTTGATAAAGGATGTCGCTATATGCAGACAAAAGTTTTGGGGGAATAAGTTGGCTTATACTCGGTGTATCCAACACTGGAGATCATTAAATTTATAAGCGATCGCTATGATGTTGTCCAGTCTTCTTTTCTTTCATTACGATGTCCGGCCTTATCACTAAGAGCAATTTTTTCAAGACACCACATTGTTAGGTTAAAATAAACTTAAGTTTAAAAAACTCGCAGATCACTAATAAGATATTTATAATTTAAAATCTTGAAAAAAAAAAAGTTAGGTTAAATGATGGAGTTCATTACTAAAAAAACCGCTTAATCTTTCAAACAAATAAATTGTTAAAAAAATACATAAAACTAGAGTAAGCCGAGTGCCCCGCTATTTGCCAGTGGCGCATCAACTAACAGAGTCATAAAGGAACCGGGCCTTAATGGAATTATTTGAAATGTGCAAAAATTAGTTAGCCGCCTGCAAAAAAATACTGGCCACTTTTGCGATCCTCTGGAATTCTTTTTACTGTGATTACGACACATAAAAAAAAACTCCTCCTTATTTCTCCTTTATTATTTATTTTTTGTTAAATTTAATTTAGATTTTTTTTTATTACCTCTAAGGGTTTAGATTTATATAAAATCTCTCTTGCTTCATAGAAAGAACTCTGTGGTTCTCGTTGTTGGCGTTACATTGATTACTTTACATATTATTATATTTTTAGTTGTTACTATGTAATGTAATGTTGTTTGTGGACCCAAATAAAATAAAATAAATAAATAAAATAAGATACGTGTAAAGCATTTTGATTTTATATTGTAAAGAGGGATTATTTGATTGTTTGTTTGCATTGAATAGGCTCCGAAAGAACTGAACTGAATTGAATAATTGTTTAATATTGGGAAGCTACACTATCCCCGGGTGTCATAGGCTAAAGAATATTCTCAAAAATTCAAAACGCAGGGCGATACGAAGTAATCTGAGTCAGCTAGTTTTAGATATATTATTTGTATAGTTTAGAAGTTATAATTAACTGAGTATTGCTACTTTACGGAAAATACCTTTTTTAGGGAATTTTAATTAAAAACATGGTAGGAAGAAAGGCTTCTTGACGAGTGATGTCTTCAACTCAACATCCTAAACTTTGAAGGACGTTTTTTCCAAAAAATATATGTTAATAACATTCAATAATCAACCTTAACGATGAAATAGAAAAGTTCAGAATGGAATAAAGAAATTTCAAAACGTGCATGGGTTTATATAAAGTTTGACTTTATTAAAAAATATACTTTTTGTACGTGAGAGGAATTCGGGATATTGATATTGATTGAGGTATTTGAAAGTCATCCTCTTTTCTTGAGAGTCCCTCACAAAATAAAGAATCTGTATCTAGGGTACCCGAAACATATACAGAGAAGAACACCCAAGTAGCAACCGATAGATTTAACTGAGTATTGAAGATTTCTTGAAGGCAACATGGCTAATTCCAGCTATTGCCTTGGCCAAAACTATTATGTCCCTCAAGATATCCCTAAGACTTGCTTGGAGGGTCAGTTAAGAAAAAGTGGGCACGGTATTTAGGAGAATACGAAGGGGGAGTTAATACTACTGCTAAATCATACTTTAACCTTACATAAGCAATTGGGATTTAATAGGGTTTTCCAGATTCCTTAACTAAGGTTTCGCGATATCTTGAAGTTTAAGTTAAGGCAGCAAAATAGATTTAAATGCAAAATTAAAACTGTTTTATAATCTATTTCACTAATGCAATTTTTGCTAAGCGAAGAAAAAATTAAAACGTTTTCAATTTAAGTAATCATAATAAAGAAAATATGGTGAACATTTTATGCTACAACACAAGAACTTTACTTAGTGGTAAGAATTTGTAAACTATAAGTAAATATGACAATTAGAAATCCGTTTTATTTCGTCCTAAGCAATAAAAATCTTAAACGCATGATCATTTATCGTGTAAAATCGAAAGAAAGAGCCATAAAACAAACGGGCTCTCGAAATAGCTTGAAATAACAATAAAATAAAGAATAATTGTATATGGAATAAAAATAAAGTTATCATTTATGTCATTAATATTACCTTTTCTCATCACATTATCACTTATTTCTTCAGTAAACACTATTACACTAGTCACATTTAACTGAAATCCACACTTTTTTCACGATATCACTTCGATTTTATTTTGTTGTTCTGTTTTCTAAAAGTTCAAAATGGCGTATAATCTTGTTTTACTTGACGAAATCTGAATTTAGAAAAGTAAGGATTCAAAAGGGTAGTTGAGTATCAATTAAATCAAAGATTAATAAGTTCGATTTGAAATAATGCTATTTTAGAAATGTTTTACTCAAAAACGATTTCCTCAAATCTCACTTAATACTTAATCGTTTTACTAAATCAAACGTAAGTAACATTTAAATCTCACAGTATTAAGTGATCCTTTAGTTTGATTAAGTAAATCCTCAACGATTTAAGTGATACTTCCGATTGATTTCATGAATACTATTCTGATTTATTTGATCCTTTACTTTGATTTCTTAAATCAAGATTTCTTATCGCCGCCTCCGTGCTTGAATGTTCAACTTCCATTTGTTTACTGTTCAGGAGAAGGTTTTTTTTACTTATTATCAAACGAGATGTTTAGTTTCAGGAATGATAAATGCAAATTTATAGTTTTCAGTCTAATATATGGAATTGCCAATAAATTTGTTTACGATGCTGTGATTTTACGTATTTTATCATACTTTTAAAATGGAGGTTGAACAAAACTGCGAATAAAAATGTTCGTTCATGGAAATACAACACTCCTGCCATGGAAATAGCACAGTGTTCCTTAAAATTGTTGCGTGCTTGTTTGTCCAACCTCCTAATACCATATACAGGATGATTAAATTACTTCGTAAAAAAAATTGTTTTTAGATGATAAAAGGTACTTATAAGAAATTAAAATCAAGAAATAAAAAAAATAAAAAAAAATAGACAAGTAATGAATGATAACGAAATGATAAAATATACCTACTTAATTATTGTTAAAAATTTGGTTGTTGTGTTGAACCATTGTGAAAGACAGACAAAAGGACTATCATAATAATATACTTAATTCTCAACCGTTTTATTACAAAGTGAATTTATTAACATCCTGTATCAGTACGTTTAAGTTTCTATTCGGAAATGAACATTATTAAAAAGTACTTATTGCTCGAAAGTCGCCAAAGTACGCCTTTTGCTTGTTTTGAAATTGGTACTCGCCATCCTGCTGCAGCTTTTAACGTTACTCGCAGTTAGTTTTCTTAGTTTTGAACACAATAAAACTAATTTATTAGGTTTTTGCAAGCAAACTAAAGGAGCAACCAAGTTCATCACAGAAAAAACAAAATGGCCGGGTAGCGTGACGTACTGTGCTGTGATTGGTCGGCCGGCTGGAGTTTGAACACTCAAGCACGCAACAAATATTTCGATGCGGGACTTTGGGTAATGCTGTGGAGGTTGGCTAAACAAGCACGGAATTTTTGTTACGATGATGTGGGCTTCAAAATTTAAAACGTGCAATTTATTGTATTTTTTCTAGGAAAAGCCTTTTTTACTTGACCTTCTGGACCTAAATTACATCGTTAACAATCCTGCATCAAAAAGTCATTTTCGACCAAAATGGAGTTTGAACACTTAAGCACGGAGCCGACGTTATCTCACAGTATTAAGTGATCCTTTAGTTTGATTAAGTAAATCCTCAACGATTTAAGTGATACTTCCAATTGATTTCATGAATACTATTCTGATTTATTTGATCCTTTACTTTGATTTCTTAACTCAAGATTTCTTTGTTTTGCAACAGAGTTAGTTTTTCTAATACCAAGTGTAAGTGTTGAAAGTGATAGACGTATGCAATATTATTAGACACATAAATTAGATGTTTATGTACAATTGTGTTTATCAGAATGCATTACAAGGTTGTTCAAACGAATTAATATGATCTATGTTTGTGGCTGGCATGTTGGCAATTCGGGTAGGAAGTGACGTGACTTGGCTATGTCTATATGGCAGAATTTAAAAGGATAATTTCGAATTCAAGCTTTTGTAAGTATTCATCACTTCCGCTTATAGTTCCTTTCGCAAAATGACTTTTTTTATAGTGTCCCTTTTGTAAGTACATGTAAACTTGAGCTAGTGGAGAAATGGTCATTTTTCGAACGGGTCATTTTGCGAAAAGCACATTTTGCGAAAAGGACGTTTTTGAGAATTCTTTAAAAGCGTTATGGTTTTCAAAGAAAGTTATTATGTTTTTTTTGGTGTTTTAGCAATAAAGTGCATTAAAACAACAGCAGAGCTTGCATATAAAGTCAAGTGTGTGTGGCAAGTATTTCTATCAGACCATTCTGCTCACACTTGTGGCAAAACAAAAACTGTTGTAATAATTTATTTCACTGCCTTTTGCTGCTTTTTAAGAACCACAAAAGTACATACCATAAGAAAATCAGCAATGGTTTTCAATGCTGTCATATCATCGAGTTATCATATTTTGTTTAGCTAAGAAAGCTGTGTTAGAGCTAGTTCGGAAAATATATATAAACTACCTGCATTGGCAACCTAATACTTTTAACTTATTTAAGTGTATCAAATACTTATTCAAAGACTAATCATACAAAATGTATTATGCTAAACGAGTCCGTGACCGTAACTACCTACCTACTTTGCATCGATTAAGAGTGAAAGGCCCTACAATTTAGACCCATAATGCAACGTTCGCAAATAAAAGGGACATTACGACAAAGGTTTTTTCGATGTGATACATTTTGAGAAAGGGTCATTTTGGGAAAATACAATTTTAGAAAGGGACATTATGTAAAAGGAAAATTATGGGAAAGGGACATTTCTGTGTTAAAGGTTATTTTTTTAATTTTTCAACGTCTTTGCTAATTTAATTTTTCTCCATCTTGTACAAACCGTCCCTCTAAATCAATTATTACTTATAAAATAATAATTAATACAAAATTTATTTGTGTTTTGCCTAGCAAAAACTGATTTGAGGACAAACGTCTTAATATGGCTTTTAGTTTGGATAGCAAATCTTTTTTGCATTAGTGCGACTGTATAAGTCGAACAACTATCCCTTAATGATTTAATTCAGTTTACAAATAATGAGAGTTGAGTGAAAAGAGAGTTTTATGGTTTATCTGAAACCTTAATTAATACTGAATAGGTTTAAGATGATTTAACTACGATTTGTATAATCTTTATTTTCTCAAAAAGCGGTATTGGAATACTATATAGCCTTTAAGAAATATGTGACTATATGAAATCGTTTTTTATTTAGTTAAATCACAATACAGGCACTGTTAAGATATATGCGATTTAAACAAAATTCTTCAGTGCTACTTGGGCATTACACCCAGACCGGGAAACAAACATCGATATTCATTACGACAATGTTCGCCCCGCCGGGAATCGATTCCAGGTGTGCACGCGTCTCAGTCCACATCACTGCCAACTGAGTTACAGAGCAGTCAACATATTTGCAATTTATGGCAAATTTTTCCGCAATGTTATTTCTTCTCTGTAGGGGACACCTATGTCCAGCAGTGGACGTCTATCAGTTAAATGATGACCTGGAAGAAATCGCTTGAAGCGATAAGGTTCGTCCTTGAAGCTTCTCACCGAGAAGCCTATATCCAGCAGTGGACGTCACTTGGCTGAGATAATGATTTACATTTATCAGATTGCATTGTGATGAGATCCGTAGCTCGGTTGGCAGTGATGTGGACTGAGATTTATGTGCACCTGGGTTCGATTCCCGGCGTGGCGAACATTGTTATGATGAATATCGATGTTTGTTTCCGGTCTGGGTGTAATGTTCGTCTCTGTATATGTTTCGGGCACCCTAGATACAGGTTCTACCTAGTTAGGGGCTCTGAGTGTGATGCGTTATTATTACGAGGAAAAATAAATAATTCTGTATTTTTACCTACTGAAAAAGAAATATTTTTATTTTCGTTTCCAAGTCCTAAAGTTTGATTGTTTTAAGTTTTCGCGTGTACAACGTTTTTCACTCTGCCTCCATAGATATTCATTCCCATTGAAAAAAGATATAGTTCTTACTGCGCATGTGTGGTTTGTCGCCAACTAGCACCAGTGGCGCTCTGGTGGTTAGATGAGAAAGTCGTGTTTTGAATTAAGAACACTCACAGGCGGAAAACACGCGGAAAACTTTAGTGTTCCTATAGCGTTTAGAAATTGAAAGTGCAAAGTGACTAAAAATTATTAAATTTATTTAAATAAAGAACGAGTGTATTTTTGAACAGAAACAGCGGTTAAAGTTTCAGTGATTTGCTTTAAAAAGTGTATAAAAACTACTAAATTGTGTTTTTGGTTTTCTTTGGATTAATTTTTCTTAACTGCCGAAATAGCCCCTTCATAAGGTAAGAAAACTTTTACTTTTTATCATCTTAAATTTGCTTTTAAAAATAAAATAAATAATTATACCAGTGTTTAAGCGCAAAGCGAGAAGAAATCATAAGTCTTTTGTTTCCCAATATTCTTAATTATATTCTACGTTCGACTGCTCTGTAGCTCAGTTGGCAGTGATGTGGACTGAGACGCGTGTGCACCTGGGTTCCATTCCCGGCGGGGCGAAAATTGTTATAATGAATATCGATGTTCGTTCCCGGTCTGTGTGTAATGTTCGTCTCTGTAATATTTCGGGCACCCTAGATACAAGGTTCTTCTTAGTCAGGGGCTCTGAGTGTGATGTGTTATTAGTATTATTATGTTTCTATTATTGTGCTAGTGTGGTAGTTTTTTTTTTTTTTTTTCTCGGAAATCTGTGTAGCGATTTTGAATGATTTTGATCGATTCTGCGGAACTCCCGCGTTGATCATTGAAATGTGGGACCAGCCTTGAATTTCAATGAGTTAGGGTAGGAAAAAGACTAAGAAATAGCACTGAAGACTTGGCTGTATGGACTATGTTATTTTATGTTGAAGAATAAAAAAGTTATACATACAATAAATATACCTAGTAAAGTAAGTTTATATGTATAGTACCTGATGTACACCGAGACCCACCTAAGTTGAACATGACCGAGAAACAAAAAATTGGTCCCTTTTTGGTGGTGGGAGTGGACGAGTTCCCCCGCCACCGGATTTTTGGTTCATCTTACGTGTCTCGGACTATACTTACTTGCCTACAATCATGGAATTAATAGTTGTACGTAGTACTTATTAATTCTCTGCCTAGAATATACTTACCGGTTTATTCATTAAGATACAGTAGGGTTTTAAGTAGCTATACTGGAGGTCTACTTCTCTGGTTTGTTATATGGTAAATACGTGACATCCAGTCTAAATTGAGATACGTCAAATAACTAAAATTCTCTTTAACTTTTTATGAATAACAGAAATAATGTTTATTGATTTTAGCGCTGCGGCCTTAGCAACAACTTTAGAAGCCTTATTCAACTTTAATTATCATGATCCGATTATTTCTACAAGGTTTTATATATTACACAGTATGGTTTTTTATGAAAGAAGAAAAATTAAAGAAACTATATTTTTCGCAACATTTTTGCAAATTTTAGATATTCTAAAGCGTGTCTCTATACATTCTTATTCTTATAAAAATTAAAAAGAAAACAAAAATTAAAATAAAAAAAAATAAAAAAAATTATTAATAATAATAATAATAAATATTTAATACATTAAAATATGTATACTAAAACCTTCTCCTGAATGTAACAAATACTTTTGTGAAAACCCCATAAATCGGTTCCGCCAAACTCGAGATAATCGCCGACAAACATACATACATACATACATACAGGTCAAAATAATAACCTCCTTTTTTGAAGTCGGTTCATAAAAGATATTATATTCGATTATCTAAATTACCTAGTTTTTTTATTATTTTAAATAAGTAACCATACTCCGTTTTGAATAAAACATCAAGTTTTTTTTTTAAGTTGTTGCTGTGGTTGTTTGTGAACAAAATAAGACCAAAATATATTTAAGACCCAGTTTACAGCGATGCTAGCGCCATTCGCGAAAAAAAATTTTATCTTCTAAACTAAGGCAAATATCAAAAATGTGGCACAGTATGACACTAGATAATGTAGTAATTTTTAGGGTACTGTTGTATAGCTTTTTAATTAAAGACAAACAAAAGCTACAAAGTGACGCTAAAAGTGGCCACTTTTAGCAACAATCTGTGTATAATTTTTTTCTTATAAGGACTACTTTACTGTGCTCAAAAATACTAGGCTACATTATCTATTATATTTTGATAGAAGTTTTTTTTTTAAATATTTGCCTTAGTTTAAAAGATATATTTTTTTTTCAAAAATGGCGCTAGCATCGCGGTAAACTGGCTCATAAGCATTTGCAAAAAAAAGTCATATATATGTGACAGGTTAGTTCACAGCAATGTTTTTTGAGTTCAGTTTTTTATAACAAACAGAACCGCGAAGTGGAATCAAATTTCCATTTATTTTAATTAAGTTTAAAACCGCGAAATGGAGCTGCGTATTGATTTGATGGCTTCTCGGTTATTTTACATCATCTGAGACTTGTGTCTTTTTAAAGAAGAGAAGGTTTCTCGACTGCTTCGTGGCTCAGTTGGCAGTGATGTGGACTTAGTAAGCGTGTGCACCCGGGTTCGATTACTGGGCGGGACAAATATTGATATGATGAATATCGATGTTTGTTTCCGATCTGGGTGTAATGTACGTCTCTGTATATGTTTCGGGCACCGTAGATACAGGTTCTTCCTAGATAAGGGCTCTAAGTGTGATGTGTTAATATTAAATACTAGAGGCTGCCCCGCGGTCTCACCCGCGCAGATTTCTCATAAACACAAAAATCCCGTTTTTTTCCGTTCCCGTGAGAATTTCGGGAAATCCTTTAATGCTCCTTAGTGCTTACCTACACTCCCTAAGGAACCTACGTGCCAAATTTCAGCTTTTTACGCCCAGTAGTTTCGGCTCTGCGTTGTCTGTCAGTCAGTCAGTCAGTAACGGAAGAGTTTTATAAATATTGATATGAATGCAGTGCTGCTTCTTATGTTGGTTCATTCATCATCATCATCATCATCAGCCTGTAAGAGCCCACTGCTGGACATAGGCCTCTTCTCTCGCACGCAATGCACCACGGTCTTGCGCCAGTCTGATCCACTGCCTACCGGCGACCTTCACTATGTCGTCAGACCATCGGGCTGGTGGTCGGTCTGCCTACTCCACGTCGTCCGTTTCATTGGTCCGTTGATTCATTGCATGACCGAAAACATTTTCTAACTTTAAATGGTTACGCGGTGCGAAACTGGCGCCACTTGCGATAAATAATTAATATCTTCTAAACCATAACCAAAATCTAAAATATGGTTCTTTGACTCCCTAGATAATCTTGCTTAGAATTTTTAAGGCCCTGTTGTGTAGCTTTCAGGTTCAAAATCAAAGGAATAAACCGTTTGTTGCCTAAAGTGCCCACTTTAGTTTCATAAAAGAATATTTCTAAAAGCTACACAACATAGCCTTTAAAATTCTAAGCAAGATTTTCTAGGGAGTCAGAGACGCATATTTTTGATTTCGGCCATGGATAGAAGAAGATATTAATATCGGAAGTGGTGCCAGTTTCGCAAGTATTAATTCTAGTAAACGAAAAAACAGCACGTGCCGGGTGGCTCTTCATTTATATTAGAAAAACAAAAAGATAATTTTATGGATTCAGGTCAAGGCTCACTGAAAAGTGAAAGAAACAACAAAAACAATATAAATCCCATGAAGAGTCTATCATTCTCATCTTCCTAAATAAGAAAAAGTATAATTTCGTATTGGGGTAAAACATTGTATTACGGCAGTAGTAGAAAATCACGTCCCATATAGAGGCAATTTTTCTTTTATTTACACTAATATTCTAAAGAAGAAAAATTTGACAGTTTGTTTGTTTATTTGCTATATTGAGTAGGCTCCGAAATTACAGGACCATTTAAAAAAAAACTTTGACCATAGGAATACTTCATCATCCCAAATTTTAGGCTAAAGAATATTCTCTAAAATTCAGAATAGCACATGAGCTATTATTTATGAATACTTACTGTAAAACTTGTGATCAATTCGAATAAACCTGGTTGTAACCAATTCAAACTAACCCACCGTGTCAGCTAGTCATTTATAATTTCTACCCAAATAATTTATAATACGTGTCGCTGCTGCACTTAAACAATATAGTTTCTGCAGCAGCATTGTTTTTGTAATAGAATTAAGTTGATTTGGTTAAATAGAAAAAAAAATAGCTAGAACAATATAGGATACGTTAAACACAACAGACACAAATAATGAAATAATTATAAATTACAAAAGAAAAATACCTCACTATTAGAACGTGATTTTGTCTACCGCCGTAATTGGAAGTTTTACCTTATCTGCGCGAGGCAAGTCGAGTTGAATTAAAAACACAATCTTTTGTTCTGTAATCTTACGAAAGATACTGTTAATAAATGTTTGTGAAAATGAGGTGATAGAATAGGCACGGACGAAGAAGACAAAAAATACAATTTGGGTGTAATTTTCAGATTCATTATTCCTTTATAATCACTTATGGGAAAAAAAAACATAATTTGGACAGTTTTTGACCAAATTATGAAGTTTTTATTGCCTCCTGAAAAGTTAAGAAAAATGATTTGTGCGGTGTTGTTAGTAAAGCCACTATATTTGAATTACTGTAATCAACCACGGCGACAAGCTGGCCCCTTGTCACGTTGGTAATAAAAGCATAAAAACTCGGCTAAACGTGGGTCCGGCTCTTGAGCTGGTACCTCTGCCTAACCCTTCGGGCAATAAAAGGCGTGAAATTATGTTATGTTATGTTATGTTCACCAAGCATTCGAGATTTGCTTATTCTATCCGCACTCCATCTGAGGCTGGCGTTCACAGGCTGCTCGGTCCAGTATGATACTCGGAAAAGTAGTTCCCGAGTATTGATTATCCTGGCTCGAGCCCTCTTATACTCTGTCGAGCATATGCTTCACTGTCTTGAAGCCCAAACTCGTCCCGGAAAGAGACCCGCCTTCAACAAACTGACACTACATAAACTGAGAACTTCCTCTTTTTCGAAGTCGGTTAAAATAGGTACTAAAACCTTCTCCTGAATGTAACGAATACATTTCTGAAAACCGCATCAAAATCGGTTCAGCCAAACGCGAGATAATCGTGGACAAAAATACATACATACATGCATACGGGTCAAACTGATAACCTCCTTTTTTGAAGTCGGTTAAAAATTATTTTAAGTTTAATTTTGACACTTACCCTCTTATTCATAAAAAGTTAAAGAGCATTTTAGTTTTTTGACGTATGTCAATTTAGACTGGATGTCACGTATTTACCATACAACAAACCAGAGAAGTAGACCTCCAGTAACGCTACTTAAAATCTACTGTATCTTTATGAATAAGACGGTTAGAGTGCAAGTTGACCTGCGTGCGACTCGACTGTGAATGTCCTTAGATCATTCTTTCTTGGCATTATACCGTGTTATTCATAAAGATACAGTAGATTTTAAGTAGCGTTACTGGAGGTCTACTTCTCTGGTTTGTTGTATGGTAAATACGTGACATCCAGTCTAAATTGACATACGTCAAATAACTAAAATGCTCTTTAACTTTTGATGAATAAGAGGGTTAGTATTTATTAACCACATAACACACATAACACATCACACTCAGAGCCCCTAACTAGGAAGAATCTGTATCTAGGGTGCCCGAAACACACACAGAGACGAACATCACACCCAGACCGGAAACAAACATCGATATTCATAATATCAATATTCGCCCCGCCCGGGAATCGAACCCGGGTGCACACGATTACTCAGTCCATATCACTGCCAACTGAGCTACGGAGCAGTCAACCGACCGTTTAACTGACTTCAAAAAAGGAGATTATCAGTTTGACCTGTATGTAAGTTTGTATGTATGTATGCTTGTCCGCGATTATTTCGCGTTCGCGCATTTTTAATGCGGTTTTGAGAAAAATGTAAGTAATTGTTACTTTCAGAAGAAGGTTTTAGTACCTATTTTAACTGACTTTGAAAAAAGAGAAAGTTCTCAGTTTATGTATGTGTAAATTTATTGAAGGCAGCTCTTTTTGTAAAAAAATCTATTATTGTAAAAAAATAATGATTTTGTGTTCTATTTCAGTGTAGGTAAACTGACGATTTTGATGGAGTAGGGATAGAACGAGCATTCGCTCGGTTGATGTAAATGTTCGTTAAACTACACTACATTATTGTAAGTAATATACTATTTAATGGACATAATCAACCCTCAAAGACAAGGAAAAAAAATACTTTTAATGTATTCTAGCCTAAAGGACTCCTTTACGTATCAATCACAAGCGCCACAAAAATTAAACAGAAATCAATAATATAAAACTCTTCCGTTACTAACTGACTGACTGACAGACAACGCAGAGCCGAAACTACTGGGCGTAGCGGGCTGAAATTTTGCATGTAGGTTCCTTAGGGAGTGTAGGTGAGCACTAAGAAGGGATTTCCCGAAATTCCCACGGGAACGGAAAAAAAATTTGTGTTTATGAGAATTTTGTGTTTATGAGAAATCTGCGCGGGAATAACCGCGGGGCAGCCTCTAGTATAATATACTGGGTGTTTCTGACAAGACGGTAATAAATCAAAGGAGGGATTCTGCTCACCATAACTAACAACTTTCCCATAGCAACATGGGTCAAAATCTCAAAAAAAATAACAGCTGTTCCATACAATGGTTCGATCAGCTGACGGGGTCAATGTACGGGACGGCTGATTTTTGTTTTGAGATTTCGACCGATGTTGCTATGGGAAAGTTGTTAGGTATGGTGAGCAGAATCCCTCCTTTGATTTATTACCGCCTTGTCAGAAACACCCTGTATAGTTCGAAAAGTTATATAAGATTTTTTTTTGTGATAAAAACAGTTACCAATAACTTGTCAAGTGCCTGTGAAGATGAAGCCACGCTCGTTTTTTTACATCCATTATTTTACCCTTCTATACCCGTAGGTGTAAATATATTTTATAAAAAAATACACCGAACCTAGCGCAAATCCTATCTATCTCTACTTCTAGTAGATTTTTTAAAAATATATTGTAGTCTTCTACTATTTAATTATAAATATTATTCTTAGTAGATTTAGCTGATTTTGGTTGTGAAATGTTCGTAGTAGAGTCCAAGGAAGGTTTAAAATGTTAGAAAATATGGAAAAATGGGGGGAAAGTTATAAAAAAAAACAGATAAATTTGTACGGCGCGATACAAAGTTCGCCTGGACAGCTAGTTGCAAATGAATTACCATTGCCACGTGTTCTTAGGGACTTATACGGCGCAGGCGCCACATTGTCTCAAACAAAAATGGCGACGATGTGACGGCTTTATAATTAGTACGCGCCTGTATGAGTAGATGTATATACGTTCCCTGTCTTATACTGTGTGCGTTGCCACTAAGGTCTGCCTGTCTTTGATAGTCTAACATTAAAATCTGCACAGCTAAAGTAGCGCCACCCGAAAATAAAATTAATATCTTCTAAACTAAGGCAAATATCAAAAATGTGAAACAGTATTCCACTAGATAATGCAGCCTAGTATTTTTATAGCTTTTGGGTTAGACACCAAAGAAAGCTACAAAGTGTACAAAAACGGCATTTGGCAACAATCAGTAGCTTTCTTTGGTCTTTAACCTCCAACAGTGCCCTAAAAATACTAGGCTGCATTATCTAGTGGATAACTGTTTCACATTTTTAATATTTCCCTTAGTGTAGAAGATATAATTTTTTTCTCAGGTGGCGCTACTATAGCTGTGCTATGCCTCTTAAATGATATTATTTTTTGACAGATGACTGACGTTCATTTTTTTTTATGTGTGGCGCCTACGTATTTTAGGCAGTGTTCGCGTTAAACCGGGCAATATTTCTTTTTCGAAAATAGCATAAAACCATTACCCTGTCTTTTCCTTCCTGTTCCGTGTAATATAATAGAAGCGTTAATTTGGGAACTCAGAGCCGCTCGCCTGAATTATTTATGAGTTGGGTGGGATAGATGGTGTAAATGATCACATTTATTGAACTGAGAATTGTAAGTAAGTATCAGTATTGTTAGATCTCGGACGGCGCCGCGCTTGCCCCAGACAGTAAAAGAATCCAAAAAACTTATATATGAAAGGTAATGAATAAGAAACTTTAATAAACCAAAATAATCTTACAAAATTCCAAAACACAATTTATCACACTAACAAATACATAAAACAAAAACAATATTTTCTACTTGTCATAAAATTCAAATTGATTCGAAGATAGAATCAACATACTCCTAAGCGAAAAAAAGTGATGTTGCCCCTTAACATAGACAGCAGTTACTGTGTGAGTACGCTCCTAACATAATACGTCACACAAACTAATATAATGCAACATGCAACTATGACATTAAAATAAAAATTGGACATTTTACTATCTACTCATTATGTACAACTTCATGGAGAGGTCCAGCGACTCTAGTCTCTTAAACTTACGATTTAACTTCTATTCTATTATTATTCTACTATTACTCTACTACGATTTGGTCAAAAATTGCGAGTCTCGTAATTTTGATCGATCATTATAGTATAGCAATAGAATATGAATAGCAAGCTATAGAATAATCTGGGTTTTTTTACCTAAATAGTTAATCCTGTTTTATTAGACGAAATTGGACCGGGCGTAGTGCAACTGTCATTAAATATCAATCAATATTGACGTATGTAATGTCAGTCGAACGTAATCATAACATTATCTTATTATGGAGCAGACTACCCTTTTTGGTCAATTCCAATCTATTGCGATACTACTGCTATAGTTATAGCAAAATTGATTACGAGACTACCAAATGTGTATTTTCTTGCGATTAACGTACTGTTTCTACTCTACTTTTATCCGATAGTTACGTTTTGCACGATGAGACTAAGGGCCCTGTTCCTATTATGCTCCGTGTGGGGGCGGTATAGAATACCAGAATACCACTCTACGCCAACTCCTCTCATGGGTTTTGTAAATTTGCGTTACTGTTATCTAGAGGCATACTGCGATCGCCAACCCGCCTGCCGCGATTATGGGAAACACCCCCCTAAAATGTTTATTTAATGATTTATTTTCATTCCTTTGAACATTCAAAAGGGCAACTAATCAAAATTTTCTATTGTAAAGCAATTTGGATCATCAAAAGGAATATTTATAAATTCAAATTAGTAACTGATAGAATGAATAAAAAAAGATATATGTTATGATTCCTTTCTTTCGTCCATTAGCATTTTGATGTCCACCTCTTGGACGTATACCTCTTTGATGGATCTAGGTCTAGGTCTCACCGGTGCCTGCAGTAGCTTAAATGATAAACGTCTGGCTATCAAAAAGTTGAGACGATTTTTAGTGTAGGTATTTATCTATACCAATATTATAAAGAGGAAAGATTTGTTTGTTTGTTTGTAACGAATAGGCTCTTGAAATACTGATCCGATTTGAAAAATTTTTTCACTGGTAGGAAGCTACCCTATCCCCGAGTGACATAGGCTATATAAGATTTTCAAAATAATTAGGAATCCTTACCTAAACTCGAATATTGTAGCCCAAGGTGCATTTTTTCCCGTTGTTTACATATTTTGACAATTGGTGGTTTTTTGGTTGTTTGTTATTTTTAATTAGCCCATTCTGGGCAGTCAAAAGAACATAGTCTATAGAGCCAAGTGTCATGTAATATTTTAAATTCTGTGGCGTAACGAACTTCGTCGTGGCAGCTAGTAAATATGAATTAGTCGCATATGTCCTCTAAATGTCGGCGAAATGACAGAATTTGTCGTTTTATAGTTTATTTTACTGGCAGAAAGTTTCTCCATAATTTGTCGATAAATAGTAAAATTTTTCATCGAAAATCGTCTTGGACACAAATATTTTGCTAGCCAATGTTCATTATTTTGGCTACTGCAGGCGCACGGTGTAGGCGTATCTATTGGAGATAGAGATTCATTGAAGAGGCATACGTCCAGCAGTGACTGTTGAATCACTACTGTGATGGACATCAATATGATATTGCGGAAAAAAGGAATGGAAAGAAGAAATTAACAAAAAAAACAGTTTACTGCCCCTTAACTGTTTTTTTTTTGTACAGTGGCGGACTAGGAGGCCGTAACAGATTTGTCTATGGTTTCATCAGCCCTAGACTGTATTACCAAAGAACGAGAGCTATTTTGCAATACAGAAAAACCGGAAGTGTTACGCCGACCGTGTCCGCCACTGTACAATAACTGACTATAAGAATAGTAGAATATAAATTATAAATATCCCATTAAATTTTCAAGGTCCCAGCTCAATCTAGTGCAGCCGTGAACCTAGGAAGCCTATAAATAAAACTGCAGATTGCACGCAAATAGAGTTGAATCGATCGTCGACTTTAATTTACATGTCGCCTCGGCTAGAACTGTGAATGAAGAAATGAATGAATAATTCTTGTCAAAAGTCCATCAGGACTAAAAGGTATTCATATAAACTGTAGAATAAAAGAGTGAACATTCTGTTCAGCATAACCTTGATCATCAAAGTTTGTCTGAGACTCCGAACGCTCAGGCGGATATTTATCCGCGCGGAAAAAAATCCGCTGTTGTGGTTTTATTACTGCGCGGTTTTTAAGGTTGTTATTTTATTTTAAACCTTATTCATAGGCCCCGAACGCACAGGCGAATTTTTATACGCGCGCAAATAAAACCGCAACAGCGGATTTTTATCCGGCTGATGCTGCGGACACTTCCATAGGATTCAATATGTTACTTATAATCCGCGCAGAAAAAAAAACGGCCTGTGCGTTGGGCCTAACAAAACCTGGATTGAACCTGAACATACATACAGAACAGAAATACCAATCTATTATAAGATAACATGATTTTAGTTTTAACTTCAATAATAGATACCATGTTATTAGGCTAAAAGTATTTGATCATATTATATTTTTATCTTAATGATTAATGCTTCACGCTCGCACCACTATAATGGCTAAAGTGCCTAAAGTGGCCTCTTTTAGTTTCACAAACTTATACAGGGTGTTTCTGACAAGGCGGTAATAAATCAAAGGAGGTATTCAGCTCACCATATCTAACAACTTTCCCAAAGCAACATGGGTCGAAATATCAAAACGAAAACCAGCTGTCCCGTACATTGACCCCGTCAGCTGATCGAACCAATGTATGGAACAGCTGATATTTTTTTTGAGATTTCGACCCATGTTGCTTTGGGAATGTTGTTAGGAATGGTGAGCTGAATACCTCCTTTGATTTATTACCGCCTTGTCAGAAACACCCAGTATATATAATATACTAGTCGACCCGGCGAACTTCGTACCGCCTAACCTATTGCTATGTTGCTCATGTATTATACTTATAAACCTTCCTCTTGGATCACTCTATGGATTACAAAAAACCGCATCAAAATCCGTTGGATAGTTTTAAAGATATAAGCATACATAGGGACAGACGCGGGAAGCGACTTTGTTTTATACTATGTATATTGATTATATTCTAATATTTCTAAGATCATTATCCTGAAAGCTTTACAACAGAGCCTTAAAAATTCTAAGCTAGATTATCTAGGGCGTCATTGATGCATATTTTTGATTTCGTTCATGGTTTAGAAGATATTAATTATTTATCAAAGTGGCGCTAGTATTGCACACGTTCGCCCCTTAAGAGGATATTATTATACGAGAAATAAATCAAACAGCTTCGATATAGCATACTGAGGTAAAGCAAAAGTCATATGTCAGTCGCCCACATAGATTTCTACAATTTATTGGAAAAAGTAATAAATATTAAATATCTTTGTATTTATTATCTTTAAACTAAACCTGAATTACCAGAATTTGATTTTCTTTATTATCATTATTTTTAACAAAAACTAGTAAGTTATTTCGAATAACTAGCTATTCCCGTTTTTCGTAATGGTTAACTTTGACGAAATAATGTATCGGGGTTTTTTGATTCCACTAATATGTTTCTAAATTTGTTATATACTTAAAAAAGGTTATATTAAAATCCCAGCTCTTTACCTCCTATAGATTAAGAGAATTACTTGATTTAAAAAACCTTCAAAACCCATATAGCGTCTTAAGTAAGAGCTCTAGACTAAAATGACAAAAATCCCTTTCCCTAGAGTGGGCCGCGTGATATGGGAGATTAATTTGCTTCAACTGTCCTCTGTGAGGGACGCTGGGATTAGAAGTCACATTCATCTAGCTAAAATTAAGACAAGTAACAAGGCCATAATTCTAACGTTTTTGTTGAAATTTGAAGCTCTACGGTCACATTATTAGGAAAAAAATGAAGAGCCATAGCACAGCTAAAGTAGCGCCACCCGCAAAAACTTTAATATCTTCTAAACTAAGGCAAATATCAAAAATGTGAAACAGTTTTCCACTAGATAATGCAGCCTAGTATTTTAAGAGAATTGTTGTATAGTTTGTAGGTTAGAGGCGAAATAAAGCTACAAAGTGTTGCTAAAAACGGTCACTTTTGGCAACAATCAGTAGCTTTCTGTGGTCTCTAACCTAAAAGCTATACAACAGTGCTCTAAAAATACTAGGCTGCATTATCTAGTGGAAAACTGTTTCACATTTTTGATGTTTGCCTTAGTTTGGACGATATTATTTTTTTTCTCGGCTGGCGCTACTTTCGCTGCTTTTACTTACAATGCTGTATCGCCTGCGAACAATTTAATTTGCCTCCTTGTACAAATATTTCATATGGGTTGCTAGAAGAAATCGCCTTTAGCAATTAGTCCGCCCATTGCATGCAAATTTAATTATTGTGTACCATTAATTGTATAATGTTCTTTTGTATCTTTTGTGTGCAAAAAAGTGTTTTTTAACTTTTTTCTTGAACAAAATATAAATAGCCGTAATAAATAATTTATATTTAAAAAAAGAATTTCAATATAATGACACTATCAACGTTTTTCGTAGTCGGTTAAAACACAAATGCTTTTCTGAAGACCATATTAAAATCGGTTCAGCTAAACGCGAGATAATCGCCGACAAACATTCATAAATACAGGTCACACTGGAGAAGGTCTTTATTTGAAGTCGGTTAGAAAAAAATATACAATCGTAGAGACGATGACGTGTGACGTACATACATACATATATACATAACGTCAAGCCTGTATCCCATCGGGGTAGGCAGAGACAATTGATTTCCACTTGCTACGATCCTGACACACTTCTTTCGCTTTTTCTACAGTCATGAGCCTTTTCATACACGCACGTCGGTTTCGTGAACTCTTCACGCGGCCTTTCCTCAGGACGTCACCAATTTGGTCGGTAAAGTGTGACGTCATAGTGAAAAAGCCACTTTATGTGATTTCATGTGGAACTGAGTAAGATTAATCGAGTCATTTTCTGTGTTCCTGGTAGGCGTGCTTAGTTTTCGGAAAATTATACAACATTCTCATATCCAAGAAGTGAGAAATATCTCTATAAAGTTAGTTTTCTAATCCTCTTCATCTTGATAATCTTGAATTACTTATTTTGAAAAAAAAATAAAAAATCAAAGCTAAATTACAGCTCATAAAAGTACTTAAAAAATCAATTTCAATTATTATAATTTCACTAAAGTTGGAAAACTAAGTCCGTCAAGTCAAACTAAATTGAAGAACTAATGAGCATCGCTCAAGAAACTAACCATTAATCTAATTGATTAATTCAACTGATAATTGATGAAGAAAACAAAGTTTTCAGTACAAAGGTTTGGATTCAGGAAATTAATGGGCGAACCGGCTTCAGAAGATTTATAACTTTGAAAGTTTTTTTTTATTGCAATGGAATTAGTTAGTGATTTATTCCTTTAAAGCCAATTCTTGTTTATTCTCACAATAAAAAGAAAACAAATTTATTGCTCATGGATTTAAGAGGACCGTATACCCTGAACGCGTCCTTACAAAAAGAGAAAACGTTTTTCTACTACTAATTATTTTCCAATCGCCAATAAATTTTAGTATGTTACTAACACTATATATAACAAACTAAGTTTGAACGTTTTCTCTTGAAATACAGAGATTTAGTGATAAAGAAATTGGTCGGATAAAGTTGTTTGTTTTACGAAACTGCATTGCATATTTAAAAAAAAAAAGTATAAATCTAGATTATTCAATGCTGAAGCTATATACATCAAATTTATTGTGATTTGCTAAGATTTAGGTAGTGAAAAACGTTTTCCCCCGAAACAAAAAAAGTAGCTTTCTCTAAACTCTGTCGCATGGTTGCGGTTGGGGGGCGACAGCATGAGTTTTTCTTAATATTTTTGCGTTGCTATACTGTCCTCTTAAGTATTTGATTTCCTTTTTGTTGAATTGTCACTAATCACAAATTCGGTAACTACGTTAAACTTGGTAGCTAAAGATAAACATTGGGTTCGGTTCCCTGCGGGAGCGAACATTTGTATGATCAATATAATTACTGCGTCGATTGATGATTTGCAAACTAATCGATAACCTAAACAAAGTCGCTGCTTCGCTTCCGTCAGGTGTTCCCTTTGTTGCATTTAAGAGCCAGTTTACCGCGATGCTAGCGCCATTCTCAAAAAAATATAATAACTAAGGCAAATATCAAAAATGTTACACAGTATGACACTAGATCTTGCTGGTATTTTTTGAGCACAGTAAAGCAGACCCAAGTAAAAAGAACAAAAAAATCCACAGATTTTTGCTAAAAGTGTCCACTTTTAGCAACACTTTGTAGCTTTCTTTGGTATAAAAAAGCCTAAAATCTTTAAAAAGGTGCCCTTAAAATACAAGGCTACATTATCTAGTGGAATACTGTTTCGCATTTTTGATATTTGCTTTAGTTTAGAAGATATAATTTTTTTCGCGAATGGCGCTATCATTGCTGTAAACTGGCTCTTAAGAAACCCATGGGAACAAATAAGGTATTATATGCCGCCTCTTCACAGCTAGTTTTCTTCTAAAATGCTTTTATTCAGCATTTCTCTTGCAACATATTTCAGCGACCTTTCGAAGGTTGATTTGCATAATGACGGCTACAGTATCGATTTAGCTAAAGGAAAGCCTTCGGATCGTGGAATCTTGAGTAAAGGACATTATTTTGCCTTGAATAAAGGCCCTTCTCCTCTCCATTGCAAGAATATGGCTACAATGTCATACAACAATAGGATATGTCGTAGGAAGATTTGATAATTTGGTTTTTTGCAAAAAAAACTAGGGATTTTGCGGAAAATCGGATAATTTGATAATAGGATTACTTTTTTTTTCAATCACCTTGACAAAAAGCAGTTTTTTGCAAAAAAAAAACCTAGTATACCTAATTGAAAAATTTAAACCTGCCTCAACTCTGATTGGCTAGATTTTTGCTGGCTAGTTAACTCTTATTCTGATTAGTTCGTTAAAATACCTTTTGACGCTACAGAGAACCAATCCGGGTTTTCGCAAAGTCCCTAGTTTTTTTGCAAAAAACCTAATTATTAAATCTTCCTACGACAGATACAAGATATCACTTGTTGATAGTCAATTAGACTATGTACTCTGATTGGTATTGATACCTTATTTGGAAAATTATCTTCGAGAGGCGAGGTAGTTCAGGGTCCCCCCCCCCCCACCAAGCCTAGGCAAACAAATTTTTGCCTATGTTCGCCTGGAGACGCCCCCAAATGAACCCGCCATCCAGTGTAATCATAAGCTGCTCGCAGCTTTTACCAGGTCTGACCACCACTGCCTACTCTGCAACTTCCGGTTTGCAATTGCCAATCGATAAGATAGAGAGAGAAAGGTTCTTATAAAGGTGATGAATTTTATAATTTTGGGTTTAAAATTGTAAAAACCTGAAAAAAAATAGAGTTTTAGCTAAAGAAAATTTATTACAAAGTCAAAAATCCTTTCCCCATTAGCAAAGAGCGTGTCTCAAAAGGCTGCTAATGCACGCGAGGAAGCTTTTAAACATTGAAATTATCTTTGAAGGTAGTCGGGAATTTATGAGTTTGGCGGGAAAGTTTTAAGTGATGCTTGAGTGAAGGTCGCAGTGATACTGGGCTGTTAAAGCCCTGCATAGCCACCAATCAAATAAAAAAAAAAAAAATTTAAGTGATGCTTGGTACAGGTGTAATTCAATGCGGAAAGATAAATTAAGAGAAAGGATTTGAAGAGGTTCCAATGAAAAGAACGATACTTTTAAATTTTAAGAAGAAGACACTAATAATAAAATAGAATAGAATAGATTAGAATAGAAACACTTAAGAGAAGTAAGACACAAAAGTAAATTGCTAAATTAAAGGTGCAGACAATTTGAATTTGCATACAAGGGGCGGGCCTTATTGCTAAAAGCGTTTTCTTCCCAGCAACCCACATAATAATATTGTAGAAGAAAAGTTTATTGAGCCCAGAATAAGGAGAAAATAATCTTTTAAATTTCAAATACGATTGCGAAGTTTGATTGCTACCCAGTTTATTTTTTAATCAACAATACATTTCTATACTTACTACTTTGATAAATTTGTTTCGTAACTGGGTTCCTACAAGGATTTTTGAATACTTGTACGTAACTAATAAATCATTTTAATTGCAGTAATGGTTTTACGTTCTTACTTTAGTATTTTATAACACCTGAAAGCCATATAAATGATCAAAGTTTAAGCAGTGAGAAAATATATGGAAAAATTGTCGATACGAAGATCGCTGGGTCAGCTAGTTAATTGAAAAAAAGGAAGCACAGCGTCTCATCCCTACTTGAAGCATCAGGCAGGTCAGATGCTTTATGTAGTGGATATAGAAAAGATGGCGTTTTTTTAGACAAACTGTTATCCCACCGAAATGAAGATTTTCAAAAATTCTGCTGTTTTTATATTTTATTCTTGTCGACTTTAAAATCTGGGTGTGTTTGTTGTCTTTGTGTGTATCACAGGTTATATCTTGTTAAGGGCTCAAAAAGTGATGTGTAAATATACAAATTTAAATAAAAATGTCTGTACAAAAAGAAACGATAGATGAACAAAAGATGTCCACTACGCGCGACCGAATTAAGGGAGTAGATTTGAGTACAATTTCATCTATTCCTCGCATAAAACTAAGTAGGGTCAAAAGTCAAGTTAAACCCTTAAAATAGTCCCTAGCCCTACCCGTTGAAAGGGCTAAGTCAGCTAACGAACCGTAGCCGCTTTTTCCGGCTTAAATTGGGTCGTCTCGAGATTGGCGTATTTCCGGTAGAGATAATGCAGGTAGCCCGTGTATTCTAGCGCTAGCGGTGGGTTTTTGTGCTTTCTCCGTTACAGTATAAGTTATAGGTTCTGGTAGCTATTCGCGTAAACCCAAATTTTTCAGAGCAGAGGGAAATTTTTGTTTATAAAATCTTTAAATATTTTAAAATAACGAACTAAACTACTTTGTACCTATTGTTTCCAGTAACAGTTTACTAATTTGTAGTATTTATTTTAGTTTAAAAATAAATTACTAAGAAAAAAAAAATTATAGGAAAAACAGTTTATTTTAAACTGCAGACAACAAACTTAGATTACTTTGAATTATTATGGATAATGCTTATGCTATAATTATCATATTTTGAAATAACTTACATGCATCCTTTTCGTAAAGTTGGCGCCACTCTCGATAAAAATTCATACCCTTACATACCACCCTGTACCCTTACATACATTAAACTTCTAAAGTAAGAGATGAGTGTCGCTTTAGTGACCAATTTAAGCGTGTTTTTTTAATCTTCTGAAATAAATAAAAATAAAATCCATAAAACTTTTTAGGCTTTTTATACACAGTGATTCTGAGATTGGAATTCTAATCCCGCGCAAAAAAGGAAACAACAGACAGTCCATGCAACGGCCGCCATTTTAAGATCGTTTCTTTATGTGCGCAGGTTATAATGTACTGCAATATAATATGTAGTTGAAATAAAACATTGATAAGCATAAAAAATACTTTCAAACTTTTTTTGGATTTTATAAAATTGCAACCCTATTTTTGTGGTTACCTCATAACGAAACGGCTTAAACGATTTCATTCGTCCTTTGTTTGTTAAAGTCCTTATACTTTTAGAGAGTTTGTTCGAACATACGTAAAGAAATATTAGAAAATATAAATTTTTGTGTTTATAAAAATAACTATCCGTATAATCAATATAAAAATAATAATAAAAAAATTACATTAACAAATTTTTTAAAAGGAAATTTAATATTTGCGAGCCACACCTCGACGTTTCTCGTAAATATATTTTCGTAAGCGTGGGCTGCCGGCCTAGCATGTAAATTAAGCTATCACGATGCCGGCTTGTTTTGCCTAAACTGCTTACTTAGCATGTGTTTGTTTTTGTGTGTGTCACACGGGGATGTTGTTCTAACTAAAAAGTTAATATTTTAGGAACTTATATACCTACATGAGGCCGTTTTGGTAATTTACTTACAATTAAATTCCTTATTTATTTTATTCGAGTAGATATATGAGATCTGCAGAAGAACTAAAAGTCACCAACCAAGTCTAAAGAATTGTTAAACTTTAGTGTCAGGGCGCATAGCTCGAAGAATAGATGGACGCTGGGCAAAGTTCTCAATGGGTGACCGCGCACTGGAAGACGAAGAGTACACAGACACCTCTCAAGAACTGCATATTGATCAATAAAGTTAATATTTTAGGAACCTGTATGCATGGAACGTATATGGGATTTGTTGGGTATGTATGAGGTAAGTAACCAATAAAAAAATCGAGGTTCCCTGAGTTATTGAATCAGAAATGATAAGGCCCACAGAACACCTAAAGTCTACAACATAGCCCAAATAATTACAAAACAGTAAATAATTATCAAACAGATGGTCACTGGGAAACAACGATGCTAGCGCATTTCGCGAAAAAAATATTTTTTTTTCAAAATAAGGCAAATATCAAAAAATGTGGCACAGTGTGAGACTAGATAATGTAGCCTAGTACCTTTAGGGTACTGTTGTATAGTTTTCAAGTTAAAGACCAAAGAAAGCTACATAGTGTTGCTAAAAGTAGCCACTTTTAGCTACAATCTGTGGATAATTTTGTTCTTTTTAGTTAGGACTACTTTACTGTGCTCAAAAAATACTTTGCAAGATTATCTTGTGTCATAAGTACTGTGCCACATTTTTGATATTTGCTTTAGTTTAAAATTTTTTTTTTTCCGAGAATGGCGCTGTCACATCACAGTAAACTGGCTCTTATGGGGCGATCGCGCACTGGAAGACGCAGTGTAGGCAAACTTTCAAAAGGTGGTCATACGAACTTGTAAAGTCTGCGGTACTACTAGACTGGATGTGGGTATTAGGGTGGGTCAAAATTTTTTTTTTTAGATTTTTTGTTTGTAATAGTGATAAAAGGGTGCCTTTTGGGTTAGAATTGACGTGTACAAAGTTTTGTCCAAATACGACATCATTAACAGCCTCCGAATCGTCTTCAAAAATTTGGAGAATATAATTATTAGACGCCACTTCGTGAACCAAATTTTATATCTTCAAATTGAATAATTATATTATTTATTAATTTTTTATACTGCAAATATAGCCTGCTTAAGAAAAATATATATAAAAGTATATATTTATATCATTTACACTACAAATTGACTGCTTGATATTAAGGCGCGAGGGGCGGGAAATGCAGTTTGCTTCATTTAAATAAACTACTATTGAAACATTATTTTTCGCTTACGTTGACGGCGCTACAACAGGTCCCAGCCTCCAGCCCATTACGGAAGCAATTGCTAAACAACTAGAACTGAAAAAACCAACCTGTAGTTCAATTACAGCCCCTTCCTTTAAAGGTACTTGATTAAAAAGGCAACATGTTAGTAAGAATCAATCATATCATTACAGCATTGCTTCGTCTGTCTCGATTTGCCTTTTCAATGACGATTTAGCTTATAGATGACCTGAAAAGATGTCCCATGCCGAATGGGTTTTTGTTTGGAGAAGGTGAGCCCATAATGGTTACTTTTACGCCCGATGTGATGTCGTATGAGGTGCGACAGGGTTATATCGTAGTCACGCCAACTTCATCCCCTCCTTGCCCTCTTCTCAGCATATTATAGGGTCCACAAGAAGCTGTATGCAATTAGGGATCAATTAAGCAAATAACCGCGCATTGGCTTCTTCTCGGAGGGAGACAGGGCTGTTCTCCCTTTGACACCTGCTCGGTGTACGGAAGCACCAAATGCTGCCCCCGCTCCGTACATTCGTGGCCCCAAGGCGACTTTTACGCCAGGCTGAAGATACCGTAGACTTATATTCTTGCGCCCAGAATTACTGAGCTTCGTTCACGAAAGCTCCAAGGTCTCGTCCTGCCGCGGCAGCCGCGACTCCTGCCCTGCCCGGCGGGGACGGGCCGCCTCTCGCTCGCGTTCGACTGTCTCCTTGGCGAGCATTGAAATATCTCACTCGAGTTAACGTTTCATTCATCTGTATGTTTCAACGAGAGATCAATAACAGAAGTTAATTATTTTGGCTACTTTTGCTGTTAGTTACCACCTTGATTTGCCATCAAGACTCATTCCAGCTGCAAAGATGAGGCAAGACCTTTATGAGAGCTCAGATCTGCTTGTAGGTATCTTCCAGATGACCTGAGAGACATACTAGGACCTGTTATCTACCTGTTACAAAGTTGCTAACTCTCCCACCCCGAGAATCTATAACCTGACAATGTTTGTGATCCTCAAAAATTATTTTCGAAAGTTAGGTAAATCATGGCAAAATTCGAGTGTAGGAAGGATTTTCGTGCAGTTTAGAACAGAAATTAGATTAAAATTGGTAATAAGTTTAATAACAATGTTAAGTTAATATCAAAGAAGCTTTAAAATACTACATTTTATGTTGCAAAAAAAACATATTTTATACAAAAGTAAATAAATTACAGTACTAAACAGAAAGGACAATTTTTTAATTTTTTATAAAATTCAACTTAAATTCGGAGGCTGAAGATGACATTTAATTATTATATAATTAAATACGTATGTTATTATCATAATTTAGCACCCTTTTATCACTATTACGTAAAAATATAAAACCTTTTTTTTTTCTCCATACAAGAGTGACCCACCCTAGTGGGTATGTTTATCTCATGGAAATGGTGGAGGCATAATGTCCAGCAGTGAGCTTCTGTTGGCTGAGATTATTTTATTTGAGTTTATAATTTACGAGCTGTCCCGGCTTACTTCGTTTTCGTTACGCCATATATTATAAAATACTACTAAAGACTTGACTCTATAGACTATGTTCTTTTGACTGCCCAGAATGGGCGAATAAAAAAACAAACAACAACAACAAACCACCTGTCAAAATATGTAAACAACGGGAAAAATATTGCATCTTAGGTTACATTATTTGAGTTTAAGTAAGGATCCCTATTTTTTTTGAAATTCTAATATAGCCTATGTCACTCGGCGATGTAGGTAGCTTCCTACCAGTAAAATAATTTTTCAAATCGGTTCAGTATTTCCGGAGCCTATTCGTTACAAACAAACAAACAACCAAATCTTTCCTCTTTATAATATTGGTATAGATTTATTTTACTAATAAGATCGAAACTCTTCTCTGCACTGTAGAAATCATTAAAGAAAATCTTCAAGAAACTATACCACTGGCTATATAAAGAGTTGATCAGCCAATAACTTGAAGATTCAGCTGAAACAACCTTCATACATATTTCATGGGCATAACTATGCGCCTCGCCGTGAATACTGATCGATAGGGAAGCACTTTGAAGCCAATAGATACTATAAGTAAGGTATCGATAGAATTATAATAATCCTTAATAAGTATCTACAGGTAATTTTTTATTCATCAAAAATTCTACACAATTATTATTTTGGGAAAATATTTGAGTTTGTTGCTTTGAATCAAAAAGTCTCCGAAACTACTGGACTGATTTGAAAAAAATATTTCATGATTAGAATCCTGCATTATCCCTGACGAATAATTTAAAAAAATCAGGATGGACAAAAATAAGGAAACTTAAATGCCAATGGGCAAGGCACATAGTTTGAAGAGCAGATGGTCGCAGGGGTCAAAAATTTCTCGAGTGGCGACCGCGAACTGGAAGATGCAGAGTAGGTAGACATTGTGGTCACACGACCTGGTGAAAGCTGCGGGAGAACACTGATGAGGGTCGCTCAAGACCAGTCATTGTGGCGGTTTTTGGGGGAGGCCTTTGTCCAGCAGTTGACGTCTTTCGGATGAAATGATGAGGATGAATGAATGATATCTTTATTGCACAAAAAACACAAAAACAAGAACATTTACATCAGTAAGTCAGAGGATGAAGGTAATTTAAGTGAGAACAGCTTATTCCGTGTCCTTCAGTTAATAGGGAGACACGCTTATGTTTTTAATTAATTCAAGGATTTTTTTAATAATAATAATAACTAGGAAGAACCTGGGGTGCCCGAAACATATACAGAGACGGGAAACATATTCATCATGCCAATGTTCGCCCCGCCGGGAATCGAACCCAGGTGCACATGCTTACTCAGTCCACATCACTGCCAACTGAGCTACGGAGCAGTCAAATAAAGTAAAGGCTCTAATATATTCTAAATTTTGATTGTTGTTTATAAACTTTCAATAAGAGATCCGTTAATGCATGTATTATTTGGTTTTGATTATTTCTATCTTCCACGTCCAAAACATCGATTTTTCCGGACCCAGGACTATGATATAAATAATATCCTAAGATTAAATACCATATCGATTGGTGTTATGAAAATCGTATCGATAAAATCAGAATATTGTTTCAGGGCAGCCCTAATATTTTCAAAGGGTTGTTTGTTTAATTATTACTCAGAATTATTAGGTACCTTAAATATTGTCTTAGCGAACGTTGTTCTGTACGTTCGGTTGCCTCTCGGATTTCATAAAATATTTTTTCGTCAACTGGAATTTCTTAGAGTCTTTCAGGAGCGTTGAAAATACATATTTATAGGGGTAAAAAGTTTCGTTTACTTTGCGGTAATAAGTAGGTAGATGCTTAATTTTTTTATTTCACAACAAGTTTCAGCTTACCGACTCAAGTTTTTTTTTTACAAAATATTACTGGTGTTATTTTTATACTTATTTCGGCTTATTATTTTTAACATTTTTGGCTTGTTTCTCGATAAAAGCCATAGTAAAAATGTTATTTTGCTACTTCAAAAACATCTTAGAAATAATGATTTTGAATAATAATAAGTAGAGAGTTTATGCTTTATTCGTTGCATCACTCACCTTCGGTTTGCCGACGACATCGTAGTCATGGCAAGGTCGATGGAGGAACTCAGCACGATGCTCGAAGGCCTCAACCGAGTCTCCCAACAGGTGGGCCTTAAAATGAACATGGACAAGACGAAGTCATGTCTAATGTCCATGTTCTGCCTACCCCAGTTATGGTTGGGAACTCGGTTCTCTAAGTTGTCGACGAGTACGTATACCTAGGACAAACCATCCAGTTAGGTAGGTCCAACTTCGAGAAGGAGGTCAATCGCCGAATCCAGCTCGGATGGGCGGCGTTCGGGAAACTACGCAACGTCTTCTCGTCCAATATTCCTCAGTGCCTGAAGACGAAGGTATTTAACCAATGTGTGCTGCCAGTGATGACATACGGTTCTGAAACGTGGTGCTTCACTATAGGGCTTATGAACAGGCTCCGGGTAGCTCAACGAGCCATGGAGCGGGCTATGCTCGGGATTTCTCTGCGGGATCGAATCAGAAATGAGGACATACGCAGAGAAACCAGGGTCACCGACATAGCCAAGCGGATAAGCTCGTTGAAGTGGCAATGGGCAGGTCATATAGCCCGCAGAACAGATGGCCGCTGGGGCCGAAAAGTTCTCGAGTGGAGACCACGGATCGGCAAGCGCAGCGTAGGACGTCCACCGACCAGATAGACGGATGATCTGCGCAAGGCTGCGGGTCCACGCTGGATGCAGGCCACCTGCGATCGGTACAGATGGAGAGCCTTGAGGGAGGCCTATGTCCAGCAGTGGACGTCCTACGGCTGAAATGATGATGATGATGAGAGTTTATGCTTTATTACCAACGTGACAAGGGGCCAGCTTGTCGCCGCGGTTATAACGACCACTACTGCGACCGGGACCAACGGCTTAACGTGCCTTCCAAAGCACGGAATCATCTTACTTACTTTAAACAGGGTCCGGCTCTCAAGCTGGTGCCTCTGCCTAACCCTTCGGAGAACAAAAGGCGTGAGATTATGTTATGTTATATTTAGAGAGGGAAAACATTTTTTTTTTGTGAAAAAAAAGACTTCATCTTTTTCTAGTCCAAAAAACTTTGTAATGATCATCCCAATTATATTACCAAGCGTTACTCGTTTTTGGAAGACATCTCTTTTAGTTAAGGTCGTCTTGTCTTAAATAAATCGCTTTTAGAAATAAGGTCGCCTTACTGTATAAAACTTGATAATGTCACTGTTTTCGAGTACCTATATTTTTTTTAAACAGAATTAATCTAGACCTTTTACAAGCGTAATGGTGAAAGTTATTTTAGGCGATAACGCGGAGCTTTCTGAAAGCTCTCCCGGAAGCCTGTAGGCGGCTCAAAGCTCCAACTATTTATCTCCTACGTTTGTCTTTACTTAAACTTGGAGTGTAAGTAAACAACGCTACCGAAACTCCGCAGGGTACAGTCGCGTGCAATCAAATGTAAACACTTTTGGAACAAAATTAATATTTACTTTTTACTATTCATACAGGAAGGGTGACTAGGTACTCTTGTTTAAGACGCTATATGAGTTTTGAAGGTTTTTTTAATAAAGTAATTCTCTTAATCTATAGGAGGTAAAGATCTGGAATTTCAATATAACCTTTTTGAGGATATATTAATCGATGTTTGTTTCCGGTCTGGGTGTGCTGTTCGTCTTTGTGTGTGTTGCGGGCGCCCTAGATACAGGTTCTCCCTAGTTAGGGGCTCTGAGTGTGATGTGTTATTATTATTATTATAATAAAGTTTTTTAATATATGGGAAACACTAGTGGAACCAAAAAACCTCGATACATTATTTCGTCAAAGATAATCTTTACGAAAAACGGGAATAGCTAGTTCTTCGAAATTACTTACGAGTTTTTGTTAAAACTACCTAGGAATAATGATAATAAACCAATCAAATTTGTCAGATTTCATTTAAAAGTTATATTAAAAAAAAAATCAATATTTCTTACTTTTCCCAATAAAAAGTAGTAACAGATGTGGGTGACTGACATAAGATTGTCCCTTTCCCTCAGTATGCTATATCAAAGGGAAAACCTCTGTTCATTCGGTCGTTTGATTTATTTGTCGTATATCGTGTAAAGAGCTTGTATTAATAATCATCGTTATCTCAGCCGAAAGATGTCCTGCTGGACATTAGGTCTCTCCCATAGATCGCCATACTGACCAGTCTTGGGCGACCCTCATACTGAGCCATCTAATTCGCTATACTACGAATAAAAATTCTCAATTTATATCTTTTAAACTATCGCAAATATTACTAGTGGGCGCTAAAATTCATTACTTTCCCGTGGGAATTTAGGAATAAAAAGTACCCTATTTCCTATCTCAGGTTCTAAATTATCCATATACCAAATACTATTTAAATCGGTTCAGTTGTTTTCTCAGGAAAGCGAGACTGACAGACAGATAGACAGACAAACAGACAGAGTTCCTTTCGGATTTATAATATTAATAGTATGGAAGTATTGATGTGATTCTGTATGACACTAAGACATTTTGCTGTTACATAATGGCTGTAGTCTTATAGTTTTAAAGACCAAAATAATCTATCGATTGTTTTTTAAAACCTTTTAGCGAAAAACCGTGTAGGTATTTCTAAGATCTTTATCCTAAAAGCTACACAACAATGCCTTAAAAAGTCTTAGTAAGGTTATCTAGTGCATCATTTAAGGATATTTTTGATTTCGCCCATTAGAAGATAATAATGTTTTTTTTTTGTATATTGGCGCTAGTATAAGTAAAGTATACTCTTAGATGAGAAAATTAAAGCATATTTTTCGCCCATTACTAGATATGTTTTTATTATATTGCCGCTAGTTTTGCAGTGAAGTCCTCTTAAGAGCCAGTTTACAGAGATGCTAGCGCCATTCGCGAAAAAATTTAATATCTTCTAAACTAAGGCAAATATCAAAAATGTGGCACTGTATGACACTAGATAATGTAGCCTAGTATTTTATGGGCACTTCTGTACAGCTTTTAGGTTGAAGACCAAAGAAAGCTACAAAGTGTTACTAAAAGTGGCCACTTTTGGTAACAATCTATGTTTTTTTTTGTTATTTTTACTTAGGACTACTTTGCTGTGCTTAAAAAATACTAGGTTACATTATCTAGTGTCATACAGTGCCACATTTTTGATATTTGCCTTAGTTTAGAAGATTTTTTTTTTCGCGAATGGCGCTAGCATCGCTGTAAAGTGGCTCTAAATGCGCTAAAATTAAACCAACTTAAGTGTACTAAAGCCAAAACTAAGATCGGCAAGAAGCAACAAGTTACTTTGCTGTTTATTGTTTTAAAGCCCTCGGGAGCTTGATCAACAGTTGGGAAGGTTTATCAATTTTCAAGCGACTTTAAAGGGATTTACGAGACCTTAGTCGGTTTAAGGGAATTTTGATTATATTTTAATCTACTTAAAAGGTTAAAGAATACCTTACTGATTATGTTTTAAGAAACTAAAATAGTAGAAAAATATGTACGTTAAAAACTGAAATTAATTTTATTTTAATAAAAATCAGTCGGTATAAAAAATTCGTTTTGCAAATTAAAAAAAATTACTTATTTGAAAAAATGTCAGACAAAGTTAAAATATATTTCAATCATGAGGTAAACATTTTAAATGTGTAGTATTTCTTTAGTTTATTATTTTATAAAATCCATTGTTTTGATTTTTTTATTTATTTTTTACCAAAGTCCATCTCTCTTGTTACAGATTTAAGTTTTTTTTTTCTGCCGACCGTACGTAACCTACACAATTTATCACATCGACCTATAGATTTTTATTGAAAAATTGTCTTTAAGTACTAAGCATTAAGGTGGAAGAGTAGCGGCAAGTAGGTTGCATGCAGCCAGCTACTGTACTGAAATGAATAAAACAAATTGTACAAACAAAGCGAACAAACACGTGCATTAGCAGTGGTTCCCACTCGCAGGGCTAATTGAAAAACCAATAGGAAGTAAGGGTGGAGGGATGTGACGTCATTGCGATGAATGAATGAAAAAAGTTTTCAGTATTTTTACCCTTAACTGAATTTAAGCGCCTTCCCGAATAAATTGTGCAAACTTCGGGAATGAATTAGTTTTGTAAGACAAATATTATTATTTTTTTTCCAAAAAAGAAACCTGCCTTCAATAAACTACCACATATACATTAACTGAGCACTTCCTCTTTTTCGAAGTCGGTTTAAATAGGTACTAAAACCTTCTCCTGAATGTAACAAATACTTTTCTTTCAAAAACCGCATCAAAATCGGTTTAGCCAAACACGAGATAATCGCGGACAAACATACATGTATTTAAACATACATAAAGGTCAAACTGATAACCTCCTTTTTTGAAGTCGGTAAAAAAGGAACACGCCTTCAATCCACTGACACATACACAAATTAACTGAGCACTTCTTCTATTTGAAGTCGGTTAAAATAGGTACTAAACCTTCTCCTGAATGTAACAAATACTTCTAAGAATTCTAAAAACTCTTCAAAATTGGTTCAGCTAAACGCGAGATAATCAAATCATACATACAGGTCAAACTGATAACATCGTTTTTTGAAGTCGGTTAAAAAGAGGTAGAGGTAGAGATGGTACAGACGGTTCCGCACCATCATGATCCATCTTATCGCTGAAAGCTATTTCTTCCAGGCAACCTTTTTTAAGGTGTTTACTTAATAGAGGATCTTAACACTTGTATTTTTGACCGACTTCCAAAAAAAGGTTATCAGTTTGACCTGAATGTATGTATGTATTGTATGTATGTATGTTTGTCCGCGATTATCTCGAGTATGGCTAAACCGATTTTGATGCGGTTTTCACAAAAGTATTTGTTACAATGGAGAAGGTTTAAGTACCTATTTTAACCGACTTCAGAAAAGAGGGAGTTCTCAGTTTTATGTATGTGTCAATTTATTGAAGGCGGGTCTCTTTTTTTTTTTTTTAAATTATCAATTAATACATAGTATAAAACAAAGTCGCTTCCCGCGTCTGTGCCTATGTATGCTTATATCTTCAAAACTATCCAACGGATTTTGATGTGGTTTTTTGTAATCGATAGAGGCCAAGAGGAAGGTTTATAAGTATAATACATGTGCAACATAGCTATAGGTTAGGCGGTACGAAGTTCGCCGGGTCGACTAGTTTCTGTATATTTTAGGAAATAAATAAACAATTTATTTATTCTTTCAAAAACCTAAATAATATGTAAAGCATAAAACCCCTAAATAGCCAGAGAATGTTTTTTCAAAGTCAAAGTCAAATTCTTTATTCAATACAATACAATACAAGATATCACTTATTGAAAGTCAATTAGACTACATCTAATCTAATTGCTATTGATACCTTATTTGGTAAAGTATCATATACTGTGAGAGGCGAGGTAGTTCAGGGTGCCCACCAATTGGCTCAGGTAAACAAATGTTTGCCTTGCCTTACGACAATAGTCGCCTGGAGAGGCCCCCAAACGAGCCCTCCTCTGTCAAATGATTCTACTCCCTTTCGCAATGATTTTACAGCGTAGAGAAGAAAGGGGTAACAAACTCTACTTTACAATTTATCTCTTCCTTTTTTTTTCCTTTTTAATAATTAATAAAAATGAATTTACATGAAATAATGAAAAATATCGAATGAATGTTCTAAGCACGTATGTTAGGTATACTTAGACAAAAGTATATGAAAGCGATATTTAAATTTCGGCCTAAATTAAATATTCTTGGACACTGTTTTTCCATTTGTCCTTCATTTCGGCCTGATTCAGTAATTTTCTTTATCGACTTCGAATAATACTTCGTTGGCAGTGATGTGGACTGAGATGCGTGTGCACCTGGGGTCGATTCCCGGCGGGGCAAACATTGTTATGATGAATATCGATGTTTGTTTCTGGTTTGGGTGAATTTGTCTCTATATATGTTTCGGGCTACCTAGATATAGGTTCTACCTAGTTAGAGGCTCTGAGTGTCAAAGGCGAGCCGGGGAGGGGAGGAAACAACATGCCCTCCCCGAGCACGAAACTGATAGCAGCTGAGCGTGGGAAGAACTTCGGACGCCAATAATGCATGGTCCCCGGGTTCCTTCCCAAAAGCGCCAAGACGGCCGCCGGGGGGTTTTAGTGGGTTCGAGTTCAAGCCCCACATACACCCGGGAAATGCGATAGGCATTTCCCCCGGTTAAAAAAAAAAGATGTATATAGGCCTCAGAAATTATTTGTCAAAATTTTAACATAACGTGTTTTTTCAAATTACCTAAGTATTTAAGTTTGTATTTTTAAAAGCATTTTCTTAAAACAGCTGAATTAGACCAATAAAGTCTCCTATCTATTTTCATTTGAATATAATTATTGCTGAGCTTCGTAACGTAATATTAATATCGTCCGACCACTCACACAATGGTACAGTGGCGGACACGGTCGGCGTAACACTTCCGGTTTTTCTGTATTGCAAAATAGCTCTTGTTTTTTGGTAATACAGTCTAAGGTTGACGAAACCATAGACAAATCTGTTACGGCCTCCTAGTCCGCCACTGTACGATCAACTTTAATTTCTACTAGCTGAGACGGCGAACTTCGTTACGCCACAGAATTTAAGATACTACTTAATACTTGGCTCTATAGACTATGTACTGTTGACTGCCCAGAATGGGCTTGGTAAAAATAACAATCAACAAAACACCAACTGTCAAAATATGAAAAAAAAAAAAACGGGTAAAATGCACCTTGGGTTACACTAATTATTTTGAAAATCTAATATAGCCTATGTCACTCGGGGATAGTGTAGCTTCCTACCAGTGAAAGATAGGCGAGATATTATTTTGTCCCAGGGTAGCGAATAGCTGTGCTATGCCTCTTAATACCATCTATACCAATATTATAAAGAGGAAAGATTTATTTGTTTGTTTGTTTGTAACGAATAGGCTCCGGAAATACTGAACCGATTTAAAAATTCTTTCACTGGTAGGAAGCTACACTATCCCCGAGTGACATAGGCTATATAAGATTTAAAAAAAAAAAATTGGATCCTTACTTAAACTCAAATAATGTAACCCAAGGTGCAATATTTTTCCGTTGTTTACATAATTTAACAGGTGGTTTGTTGTTGTTGTTTGTTTTTTTATTCGCCCATTCTGGGCAGTCAAAAGAACATAGTTTATAGAGCCAAGTCTTTAGTAGTATCTTTTATATTTCTATGCCGTAACGAAGTAAGCCGGGACAGCTCGTACACAATAAACTGCGATCCATAGTAGCTATTCTATATTTAAATAATTGCGAATTGGTAAAATTCTACAGTTGATATAAGTGTAAATTTTTATCTTCTACCATTCTTCTACTTCTTTTATCACGGCTTGTCAAAAGTACGGTAGAATATAAACGGTACGAAATAAGCGCAACTTCGATAAATAATTGATATCTTTTAGTCCACGGCCGAAATCAAAAAATATGCGCCTTTGATTTCCTACAACACAACAAGCTACAAAACAGGGCATTAAATTTTTAGCAAGATAATCTAGGGAGTCAAAGGCTTTTTGATTTCGGTCATGGTTTGATGATGATGATGATTTCTTCCTATAGCCCCTCATCAGGGGCAAAGGGCTCGAAGTAATTTTCTCCATTTTATACGGTCCTGGGCTGCCTCCTCCAGGTCCCGCCATGGTTTAGAAGATATTAATTATTTACTGACTATTGACTGCTCCGTAGCTCAGTTGGCAGTGATGTGGACTGAGTAAGCGTGAGCACCCGGGTTCGATTCCTGGGCGGGGCGAATATTGAAATGATGAATATCGATGTTTGTTTCCGGTCTGGGTGTGATGTTCGTCTCTGTGTGTGTTTCGGGCGCCCTAGATACAGGTTCTTCCTAGTTAGGGGCTCTGAGTGTGATGTGTTATTATTATTATTATTTATCCGGAGTGGCGCTAGTTTCAAACTGTTCCGCCCCTTATTAGAGGACCTTTAATTAAAAAAACACGGAAATAAATTATTGTTTTAATAACTAGCCCTAAAGAACATTAACTTAAAAATAACACAATAAGCTGAATGTCTACAATTCCACCCTAATGGGAAAATAATAAAAACCTAAAGGGTGAGTTCTAATTGCTCAATGAAAATTATTTTCTTTTATACAAAGCTAAAGCTATGTAAAAAGAGGTAAGAACTATGATAGTAGGGTTATTGCAGAGTGGGTTCCGCACGCCCTGCAGTACCGGGCCGAAGAATAGGACTGAGGTATCCCCTGCCTGTCGTAAGAGGCGACTAAGAGGGGACCCCGGGGTCGTTGGGTGCACGAGGCGGGGGCCTCGTGTAGTCATATAACGGCCCCGAGAAGGACGGCGGAACGCGGTGTCCCGTTTCCGCTGTCGAGCGTAGGAAGAGCCATCCGCGCTCAGGGGGGACTATCTTCACCTGTCCCCCCGTGAAGAGGCTACACAGCCAATGCTGGGGGGGGGGGGGTCGCGGAGAATTCCACAGGCTTACCCGCGACCCTCCTGCTATCAGCCGAGAAGGACACCGGCGGGGTTTTAGTGGGTGCGAACCCCACATAACCCTGCGGCTCCCCCCGGGGCTGCAGGGTACTGGTTAGGAGTTTCCCCGCCTTAAAAAAAAAAAAAAAAGAGTGGGTTCCGCCTATTATAAAATATGTTAATGAGTTACGACATAATACTACATTAATGACTTTAAATTACTTACAAACTTACATTATTAATCAATATGATATATACCGGGTGTTTCTGACAAGGTGGTAATAAATCATAGGAGGGATTCAGCTCACCATATCTAACAAATTTCCCTAAGCAACATGGGTCGAAATCTCAAAACAAAAATCGGCTGTCCCGTACATTGACCCCGCCAGCTGATCGAACTAATGTATGGAACAGCTGTTATTTTTTTTGAGATTTCGACCTATGTTGCTTTGGGAAAGTTGTTAGTTATGGTGAGCAAAAGCACTCCTTTGATTTATTACCGCCTTGTCAAAAACACCCGGTATATAAAACTCTTTCGTTAGTGACTGACAGACAATGTAGAGCCGAACGAAACTTATAGGCGTAACGGGCTTAAATTTGGCAAGTGGGGTCCTTGGGGAGTGTAGAAGAGCACCAAGGAATAACAACGAAAACGAAGAACATTCAAACTAAGATAATGTTGTTCCTTCTTTAACTTCCATAGTCAATAAAACATAACTCAAATTTAAAAATTTGAAAACCCCCGACCCAGTCAGACCCCTCATCAACTTAAGTAGAACTAGAGCTAGGCATCTTAAAAATATCATGGTTACCTTAACATATACTTTCAATATCATTGAAGTAACACTGTACCAAATTTTTAATTGATAGGACAAATGGAAGCTAGTTAGATCCTCTCATCCATTATTCAAGAGCTGATCATCTTCAAACCGCTGATCAGATCTTCATCAGACATGGCTAAGAACACTCGGCCTGAAATTATCTATGATACAAAAAAAACTAAACGAAAATCGGTTCAGCCGTTTGGGCTCTACGATGCCACAAACAGATACACAGGCAGACAGACAGACAGATACACACGTTAAAATTATAACACCCCTCTCTAAAATTTTTCGTTCCGGGGTTAATAAACGGTAGTACTTCACATGCTTTATGGTCAATCTCTCCTCTCTTCAGTCCTGTATCCCCCAGTCGGGGCAGAGGGCAGATATTGTGTTTCTCCAGGTCGATTATTATGGTCTACTTAAAAAGAGACCCCATGTCACAAACATTATAATGTAACATTTTTTGGAAATAAATATTTTTAATGATTATTATGGTTAATAGGTCCATAGTATTGTCTATGTACAGATATTATGTTTGTAGCACATGCTGAGTCAGAGCCCTTTCTGTGATGAGGTTACAATGCAATTATAAAATTGTACAGAGAGTGCCAAATAAATGTTCAACCTTTTTATGTTATCTCTAAGTTTGTTTTCCCTTCTTTTTTATATGTTGTAAATGTTGTAATCTGTAACTGTTTCATCGAATAAATATGTTATTCAATCAATCAATCAATCAATCAATCAATCATGTAAGTTTCCTCTCACTCTCTCTCTCGACTCTACCGTGAACCGAATGTATGTGCTCTTTAAAATTAAATCTGAATAAATAGTTAAAACTGATCAAACAAAGACTTTTTAATGTTGTGCGAGCAACAACAACTGAACCCTAAAAAGCCTAGGAACAAATTAACCAATTAACCAGATGGTTTGAAAAGTTCAAACAAGGCAAGGCCAGATCGATCGAGCCAGGTGCTTCGTGCTACGTACTAATACGTAATAGATACTTGGAAAGCTTAGAGCAAGTTGCTTTAAAGCTCATTATTTAAGCTTTGTTGGACTAGGTTCTTACTTTGCTCCTAGTGCAGACGTTTAGGATGCTAACCTTCGAATACTTGGAACTTTAATCTTCACCATTGCGCTTTCAATTCCGCTTTCATGTTCATCTTGAGTTTCAACTTTCAATTCTTCAAGTGTCAAGCGCTGTGCTATTCGACTGCTCCGTGGCTCAGTTGGCAATGATGTGGACTGAGTAAGCGTCTGCACCTGGGTTCGATTCACGGGCGGGGTGAATATTGATATGATTAATATCGATGTTTGTTTCCGGTCTGGGTGTAATGTTCGTCTATGTGTGTGTTTCGGGTAACCTAGATCCAGGTTCTTCCTAGTTAAGGGGCTCTGAGTGTGATGTGTTATTATTATTACACTCTTCGGTATCACGGGATGGGGCCCGGTCCTTTGAGAGGCATGCGAGGAGACGAATCCAACTCTTAGAGGCCTTTTTGAGAGTTTTGCTATATTGTTTACTAGAGGCTGCCCCGCGTTATTTCCCGCGCATATTTCTCATAATCACAAAAATCCCGTTTTTTCCGTTCCCGTGGGAATTACGGGAAATCCTTTCTTCTTAGTGCTCACCTACACTCCCTAAGGAACCTACATGCCAAATTTCAGCTTTGTACGCCCAGTAGTTTCGGCTCTGCGTTGTCTGTCAGTCAGTCAGTCAGTCAGTAACGGAAGAGTTTTATATATATTGTTTATTATTATTATGTTTCTCGTTCTCTTGAAAACCACGGGATGGAGCCCGGTCCATTGAGAGGCGTGCGAGGGGACGAATCCAACTCGTAATTATTATTATTATGCAGAGCTAAACTTGTAAGACCACCTTTATTCATGGTGCAGACTTTAGTGTGTTAAACTAGGTAAATTACATACAAATTTAAATTAAGGGATCGTCTGTGCTCCTGTGGACTGTTGGCCTCTCATTTCCTTTTTTGTCATGACGCGTGTTGGCGATCGCAGGCATTATGCTACCCGTTCTTTTAAAATTCCTATAGTCGCCTCTTACGACACCCTCGGTAGGAGATGAGGTTGTAGTATTTTGTACCACCTTATTTCTACTATTAGTTTTTATAACATATTCAACTTTCTAAACCCAGCAGTTTAGGAGTTTCATACAAACTGTTACACCCTGTATACGGCGTCCCGGTTAAGTTATCCCAAAATCCCGTCTTAGTTGGTGCCTACGTCACGTAAGGAAGCTACTGTCCAAATTTCATCTTTCTATCTTCAGTGGTTTCGGCTGAGCGATGATGAGTGAGTGAGTGAGTGAGTAGATCAGTGGTATTTGGATTTTATATATTTAGATTCAAATAATATTGAGAATAGAAATTAGTATCGAAAAAGTATCGAAGATAAAAAATAATATCATTGGAGGGGCAGGAACCTACCTTGTTGCGGGAACACGTTTTCCTCCAGAGCTTGCGGTGTGTGGTTTCCGAAAATCCAGGCTTCAGGTCACTAGCACAGGCACTAGATAGTTCAGAGTCCAGGATCGCGGATTGTACGGCCAACGGAGTTCACGAGTTTATTTTAAGGCTTTATTTGAGTTTTTTAAGTTAATTCTTTTAAGAGCGCGCGCGGCGAGCGGTGAGTTTTGCGAAGCGTTGCGTAGGAGTTTTTTTTTTTTTGTAGGTGCGGGGGATGGGAAAGGAAGGAACAGTGTTGCAAGAGTAAAAAATATATAAAATGCGTGCGTGAGTGTGTAGCGTTGAATATTGTTAATAAATTTTAAATAAATATCAATTATAATTAATACGGCGCAGCCAACTTCGGGGGGCCTAGAGGTTTCCTCTACATTGCGTTAAATATACTAAATTAAAAAAAGTTTTATGTAAAAAGAGTTATTGAGTGGGCAACGGGCAAAGCCGAGTTACAGGGCGAATATAACTTCCTGAAGAAGTCTTCACTTTAGCGACTCTAACTATTTGATCCCTACCCGGGAAAACCTCTGAGACAATAGCTAGCGGCCAATTCATTGGATGAGAGTTGTGTTCTTTTATTATTACAACAGTTCCCACCTTCACAGGATTTGATGGTGAGTTCCATTTCTCGCGTTGTTGGAGTGAAGTAAGATACTCCATGCTCCAGCGTCTCCAGTAACTTTGTACTATTCTATTCAGAAGCTGATAACGAGTTAATCTGTTATCAGGGAGAGTGTCATCAATATTTTCAGCGGGTAAAAATTTCAGCGGCGTTACATTTAAGAAATGATTAGGCGTTAATGCGGATGGATCAGCGGGATCCGAGGATAAAATGCACAAGGGTCGGCTGTTTAACAAGCCTTCCACTTGGACGAGAATTGTGTTAAATTCTTCATACGTGAGAATCTGACTTCCAATGGCCTTTGCTAAATGAGTTTTTGTTGATTTTATATTAGTTTCGCTTTGACCATTGAAATGCGGACCAAACGGCGGGGAATGCATAAATTTTATCTTTTGTTGCGTAAAATACTCAGTTAAATATTGATTATAATCAGTGGACTGTATTAATGTATAAATCTCATTGAGCTTGCGTTTTGCTCCAATGAAATTGGTACCTCCGTCACTGTAAAGGACAGAGACGGGGCCTCTGCGTGAAATAAAGCGTTTGAAAGCGGCGAGAAAGAGATCAGAACTTAAATCCGATACTAATTCTAAATGTAATGCCCTTGTCGTCAAGCATACGAAAAGGCAAATATAAGCCTTATGGCTTTTTACACCACGGCGGCGGATATGCGTTACGTAATAGGGACCTCCATAATCGACAGCAGTGTGGACGAAAGCCTTCACTTGGGAAACTCTTATGGAGGGGAGATCTCCCATCGGAGGGGTAGTGTTGCGAGGATTGCGTTTAAAACAGATGTTACATTTGTGTACCCTGTTACGAATTAGATTTCTTGCTGCAAGAATCCAAAATCTTTGGCGAATGAGCGAGAGTACTAAAGCGGGACCTGTGTGCATATTAGATGCATGAAAGTGATCGACTAAGAGCGATACTATGCGACCTTTGGCTGACAGCAATATCGGGTGCTTTTGTCCAAAATCCAGGTCAGCGTGAGATAGTCTACCACCTACGCGTAATAGACCATGATCATCTATGAAAGGTTTGAGTTTTAGAATTGCTTTGCTAGGGCAAACTTTATTATTTTTTATAGCGTCGAGCGAGTGAGACAAATGCTCATTTTGTGCGTAGCGAAATGCATATAGTTCAGCGTGTTCTAAATCATCTACCGTGATGGAACCTCGGGTAGCGATTACCTTTGCGAAACGGAGTACGTATACTAATGCGCGAATAAATTTATTCCATGTGGAACAGCGTTCTGCGAGATCATGTATGGGGTGAGTAGCGGTTGTTGTAGCTGATGTTTGTACGAGAAAAGCTACATTTTTAATTTCTTGTGTTTCCGTATTTTCATTGTGATTAACAATATATCTTTTCACAGGCCAGGCGTTTATTGGTGCGTACAGCCACTGCGGACCATGGAACCATAGAGTGTTATTTACTAACTCCGTAGGTGTTACAGGGCGCGAAACGATGTCGGCGGGGTTCTCTACGCCACGAACGTGAAACCAGTGAGAAGCGGGTAAGTACTCATTTATTTGAGCGATGCGGTTAGCTACGAATGTATGATACTTGTACGCGGGAGAATGAATCCAGGTAAGAGTAACTGTTGAGTCCGAGAATGCGTATATTTCATTTATATCACAGCGCTTACTAAGAACAGAGCGGACAGACTCGATTAACTTTGCCAGCAGCACTGCGGCGCAAAGTTCTAATCGCGCGAGCGTTTTATTCGTAGTGGATACTTTTGATTTAGAGGTGAGTAGTCTGACAGAGTGAGCGGCGGCGTTTTCATCGGAGTCGACACGTAAGTAGACGGCAGCTCCGTAACATTGCTCGCTGGCGTCGGCGAATCCGATTAGAGTGACCCGAGTGTTCGAGGTTATACCTATATGGCGCGGTATTTTTAATTTAGAGAGTTGCGGTAGATCCTTTTGGAACTTAGTCCATTTTGAGTGAATAGAGTCTGGTACTTCGTCATCCCAGTCCAGCTGTAACTTCCAGCAGTCCTGAATGAGAAGCTTCATATAAGCGATGACGGGACTGATGATACCTAGCGGGTCATATAAGCGCGCGGTTACCGAGAGCATCGAGCGTTTCGTGCAAATCTCTGGCATATCTATATAAATTTTAAATTGAAAGGTATCGTCCGTAGGCTGCCATTGCATGCCTACGATTTTGGTGTCGGCGGCGTTGGGGTCATCGTCAAAATTAATAGCGTGCGGACTTCTATGCGCGGTTGATATGCGTGACATGAGTTGAGTATCATTTGAGATCCATTTTACTAAATTGAAACCTCCAGACTTGAACATTGCGATCATTTCTTTATAGGTAAGTTCAGCGGTTTCTATGTCGGCAACTGAGCCAGCGTAGTCGTCAACGTACATATGATTTTCAGCTTCATACGCGGCGAGCGGATAAGAGTCGCGACTGTCTGCGGCGAGCTGACGAACAACGCGCATAGCGAGGTAAGGCGAGCTAGACACGCCAAAACAAACCCTATTGAATTGGTACATGTCAATGGGAACGTTCGAATCAAATCGAAAGAGAATGCGTTGAAATGAGTGATGATTTGTATTAAGTTTGACTTGAAAATACATTTTTTCAATGTCTGCGGTCATAGCGATTGAAAACATGCGTAAATTGAGAAGCAATTCAAAGATATTGCTTTGTAAAATAGGACCCGTATATAATAAATCGTTAAGCGATTTACCAGACGCCGTTTTACAACCAGCGTCTAAAACAACGCGTGTTTTTGACGTTTCCTTGTCGGGACGATAAACGGCCCTATGCGGCATGTAATAAGAGCGAGAGTCTTCAAATGAGTTGGGAACTTTAGTGAGATATCCCTGATCAATGTATGTTTGAATCGTTGCGTTATAATCGGTGCGTAAATTAGCGGAGTCAAGTTTCTTTTCTAGATTTAATAAGCGGCGTTTAGCTATAGAGTATGAGTGTCCCAAATTTTCAGGAGAGTGTTTGAACGGAAGAGCAACTGTGTATCTACCGGAATCTTCGCGCGTATATGTATCTTGGAATATTTGTTCACAAGCTACATCATCGGGACTTAAATGTTTTTTGTCTGGAACATTTTCTATTTCCCAGAAGCGTTGCGTCATTTTTTCGAGTGAAACTGTCTCTGTTTGACATAAAAAAGTTTTATCAGAGTTGTGCGTAGTTGCGTGGAGAGAGAGCGAAGCGTGCGGGCGACATTGGGCTTTACCCATAGCGACATAACCGAGAGTTGTTTGAACACCGACTACCGATGAGGTAGGTGACGCCATCTTGTGAGAACCAAGTAAAAGCGGGAATAATTCGTTGCCTATCAAACAATCTATTTCACCCGGTGAGTAATAATGGTCGTCGGCCATTGGCAAATTTTGTAAATGAATTAAGTCATTCATATCAATTTCCGTGTTCGGTAAGAAGTCAGTTATTGTTTCGATTACTCTAGCATTAACTGTGTATGAGCAGCGCGAGTCGAAGCGAGAATATATTTTAAATTGTGTGACACCAATCGATGGATTTTCCAGTTGACCTATACCCTTAACGATTGAGTGTGCAGGAGTAATTTTTAAATTTAAGCGTTCACAACAAGATTTTGTAATAAAATTACTCATTGATCCCGTGTCTAAGAACAAACGAATACGATTTTCTTTGTTGTTATTGTAGACCTTAACAGTCGCGATCGGTAACAAAACAGTTGTATCACTGTTTGAAATACGCGCGGGAATTGTAACCGAATGTGCACGGTTGTTATCAACAGCGCCGTTCGAGTTCAAAGGCGGGCGAGAATCGGTAAGATGAGTTTGAGCGGAAGCGAACGAGAGATGCGGAGCGACGGCGGTGGCGGCTATCTGCGGGTGCGAGTGCGAGTGAGACGGGTAATAGACATCGGGTTGGTTATGGGACGGCGCGAGCGGCTTGTCATACGACGTGTTATCAATGTTAACATTGGATTCAGTTTGGCGGGCAGAATTCAAATAATTTCTTTCAAAATGTAATAGCGAGTGGTGTTTGCGGTTGCAAATAGAACATTTGTTGTTAGATTTGCATGTTGATATATTATGAAAACCTAAACAGTTTACACAAAAAGAATATTTGCGAACGATGTCGTTTCTGGCTTGAGTATTTGAGTTTATAAAACGTTCACACTTATAGAGTGGATGCGCGTTTTCAGATTGACACACCTTACAAACGGATGGTTGAAACTGAGTAACCGTTTTGGATGAAATTTGCGTTGTAGGTGCATGTTCAGAGTGTTGAGTGTGAAATGATTTAGTTTTATTATTATATGGCGTTGCGTTAGGCGTTATTTTATTATATTGAGTATGAGTGCGAGTGCTGTTATTATAAGCGTTTGAGTGAGAGTGCAAATTTGAGAGTTTACTTTGTTCCTGTAGGAACTTTTTCAAGTCATTGAATGTGGGAATATCCACATGTCTATGAGCTTGTTCAAATAAGTCAAGTGTGGGTTTGTCTAGTTTGCTTAGTGCAATATGCATTAGAATGAAATCTGACAAGTTGTCTAATTTTAAATGTTGCAGAGCGGCTTCGGCTGAACAAAAGTTATCTAGAATTGTTTCTGCTGATTGGCCGGTCTTATGGTGAAGGAGTTTATCTAGGTACATAGATGCCTGTACTCTAGTATTTTGGTATTTGTCCAAAAGCGCTTGCCATAATATTTGATAATTTTCTGAGGTAGCGGTGATACCTGAAGAGACATTTAGTGCCTTTCCCGATAGGCATCCTATTAGGTATTGAACTTTCTCAGCGTTGGATAAGCGTGTGTTGGTGTGTATAACACTGCGGAAGTTTTCATAAAATACTGGCCACTTACTAGGAGTACCATCAAAACTTGTGAGTTGTAACGGAGGTAATTTAATGTTTACATTATCATTTTTATGTTTATCCTCTAGCTCTTGTCTCAGACCAGTTTCAATTTGTTTTATTAAACAATATAGCTCGTCAAATGTGTTGACGCTGGAGTAACTCGGCTGAGCATCAGGGTTTACTTTGAATTGTTCGATACAGAGTTTATCTAAAGTGTCGAGGTAATCTGAGCGTATTTTGTCAATAGAATGAATTCTAGCGAAAAATTTATTGCGTGAGAAATCATCGGAAACCTTTAGGCCGAGATTGTAAACTTCTTGAGCTATAAGAAACAAACTTTGTTTTTTATGTTCGAGAAAACTAATTAAGGCGTTATCATCACTGCATGAATCTTTGTATTCATCGTCCTTCTTTTTTCCTTTAGACATGATGAAAAACAATTAAACAAGCGTGAAGGAAAGAGAACTTGTTGCGAGTTTGAAATCTAAAACGAAGCGAAATGTTTTCTGAATGCAATAAAAAAATGGCGATGCGTGGGTATAGATATTTTTTCCGATGCGTTGAAAACTAAATAAGATTCTAGTACGAAAATGAATGTTTTTTAGAGAAATATAAATTTAAACAAAAAGTATATTATTATAAGTTGCGTTTTTACTTGAGTTGCGTTAAAATAATATGTAATAAATGCGATGAATAGCGATTCGTTGCGTAGGTACCTAAGTTGGCCGGGCGTGCGTTTGTTATTTGTGAGTTTGCGTTGAAAGTAAAATGCGTGTGAGTAAATTGAGAGGAGGATAATAGGGAATGTAGGAAGGATCCGGCTCGAAGGACCAAATCTTGGAGGGGCAGGAACCTACCTTGTTGCGGGAACACGTTTTCCTCCAGAGCTTGCGGTGTGTGGTTTCCGAAAATCCAGGCTTCAGGTCACTAGCACAGGCACTAGATAGTTCAGAGTCCAGGATCGCGGATTGTACGGCCAACGGAGTTCACGAGTTTATTTTAAGGCTTTATTTGAGTTTTTTAAGTTAATTCTTTTAAGAGCGCGCGCGGCGAGCGGTGAGTTTTGCGAAGCGTTGCGTAGGAGTTTTTTTTTTTTTGTAGGTGCGGGGGATGGGAAAGGAAGGAACAGTGTTGCAAGAGTAAAAAATATATAAAATGCGTGCGTGAGTGTGTAGCGTTGAATATTGTTAATAAATTTTAAATAAATATCAATTATAATTAATACGGCGCAGCCAATCATTAATGGTAGCCTAAAAGCTAAAGCTAATAAAACTAGATCTCTCGTGAGTGGAGAGTGTCTAACCTCGAGCTTTTTTCGCCGCCACTTATAAAGGTTATTGTTTAAGACTATTTTTATAGCTTTTCAGAAGGTTTTTTTGCTGCTTTCATTGGCTGCTTTAGAAAGTTTCGCGCCTTTTACTAAGAAAATGAGGCACTAGGGCTGATTGGAAATGGTTTTTGTCAGAGTAAAGTTTACCTACATACTTATATATCTATGTTTTGATAAATAATGTGTCGTTGGTCTATGAATCTGAATATTTATACTGTTGGTCTATGAATCTGAATATTTATACTGTGAATCCTAGATATAAGATCGGATAAGTCAAATCAAATAAATCTTTATTCAATATAGGATACAAGATATCACTTATTGAAAGTCAATTAGACTACATATAATCTAATCGCTATTGATACCTTATTTGGTAAAGTATCCTATACTGTGAGAGGCGAGGTAGTTCAGGGTGCCCACCAATTGGCTCAGGCAATTAAATGTTTGGATTGCCTTACGACAATAGTCGCCTGGAGAGGCCCCCAAACGAGCCCTCCTCTGTCAAATGATTCTACTCCTACTCCTATAAGTTATAAGTATAACTACCTAAAATATAGATATTATTTACTTTTATTAATTTTTTTTTTTTTTTATTTATTTTTTTATTTGATTGGTGGCTATGCAGGGCTTTAACAGCCCAGTATCACTGCGACCTTTGCAGATCTATTGTGATCGCCACTATTATGTTTTATAGTTCAGCATCAAGGCCTGTTGCTTTCAGGAACAACAGTATGTCCTTGAAACTGAGAGATTTTATCTCATCCGGCTGCAACAAATGTTTTCCGAGATGGATTGACCGTTTATGTATTAGAGGACCACACTCACACAAAATATGCATCGCAGTTTCATCTGCATTTAGGCAGAGTCTGCACATTTTTGTGTCTTTCAACTTTAAGTTGAACATATGCTTGTTCAACTTGCAGTGTCCCGTGAGTGCTCGCACCAGAGTACGTAAGTTGTTCCTATTTAGCGCCAAAGCCTCCCTGGCAGCTTTGCTGTTGAAAGGTTTTATGGTTGCTTTGGAGTGATTTAAACCTTTGGTAAGGGCCCATAGGTTTAGGGATTCTTTATGACATTGGTTCCTAAGATGAAGGCGAGCGAGGCTTTTAGGTATACCACAGAAGGGCTCAGGCCCGACAAAGGTTCCTTGTGCTCCTGCTCTAGCAAGTTCGTCGGCTTTTTCATTACCTTCGATCCCTGCATGTCCTGGAACCCAGCGAATAAATACTCTGTTATTTGCACCCAGAGTATTTAGTGAGTTGATGCAGTATTGCACTAGCTTTGAGGTACATGTGTACGAGCTTAGTGCTAAGAGAGCTGCTTGACTATCTGTATTTATGTAGATAGTAGTGTTACCGTAGTTTTGTAGCAGGATGGTTTCGGCACATTCAATGATGGCGTAAACCTCTGCTTGGAAGATGGAGGCATATTTTCCCAAATTAACACTTTTGACAAAGTGTGGGCGCTCTCCATAGACTCCGCAGCCTACGTCTTTTCCGGATTTTGAGCCATCCGTGTACCATATACTACAGCTATCCTCCCAGATCAGTCGGTTGTGAAGCCAATCTTCTCTGGAGGGAATATCTATAGAGAAGTACTTTACAAATGTACATGTCGGAATCATGGAATCAGAAACCATGGCCAGAACCGGCTCTCTGAGCAGTGAGTCCAGGAAAGTCCTCAGTGACTGAGAGATACAGCTTATTCCTCCCTGGGCGACAAGTCTGCACACGCTAGCCCTCGCCTCCAAGCGCACATGCACATGTAGAGGCGGCAGGTTAAGCAGTGCATCCAGTGCTCCTCCAGGTGTGGTGGACATGGCTGCTGACGCCACCAGACAAGCCATTCTTTGTAAACTACTAAATGTGTCTATGGTTGTCTTCTGTTTGGCTTTTTTAAACCAGACCATAGAGGCGTATGTAATGATCGGCCTCACAATGGCGGTGTATAGCCACATGGATATTTTAGGGTTAAGTCCCCAGCAATTTCCAGACAGTCGACAGCTAATGCCTAAGGCCATTTTGGCCTTATTGATGATATTTTTAATATGAGTATTCCACGTTAGTTTCTGGTCTATGGTTACTCCCAGGTACTTGACCTCCGAGGACATATTAATTTGTTTGCCGTTTAAAGTCGGCATCACAAGGTTGCCGAGTAGTCGTTTCTTGGTGAATGGTACTATTACGGTCTTATCAGCGTTTATCGACAGATTGTTGTCCCTGCACCACCCACTTATCAGATTAAGCGCCCTCTGCATAAGACTGGATAAAGTGGTTTAACAGAACCCTCTTATGGTCACGACAAGGTCATCTGCATAACCTTGGGTGTCAATGCGAAGGTCTGCCATTTTATAGAGTAGTTCGTCCACCGCAAGGGTCCACAGCAAGGGTGAGAGAACCCCCCCTTGCGGACACCCCCGTGTGGTTCGAACAGCTATAGTGGTACCGTGCAGTGATAACTTGGCGTCACGATTTGTGAGCATTGCCCTCACCCACCGGACAGTAGTGAGGTCCACGCCTTTTACAGTTAGCCCCCTCATTAGCGTCTCAGTGGGCGTGTTGTCGAAAGCCCCCTCTATGTCCAAGAATGCGCACAGTGCTATTTGTTTATCCTCAATTGCTCTTTCAGCTTTGTCAACAAGATTCATTAGTGCAGTCTCCGTTGATTTCCCGCTTTGGTAGGCATGTTGGGTATGATGTATATTGTGTTTCGCTAGCGCTCCGTTACGAATATACTTGTCCAAAACCTTCTCCATTGTTTTAAGAACAAAAGAGGTCAGGCTTATTGGTCTAAATGCTTTAGGAAGTGCGTAGTCCGTTCTTCCAGCTTTAGGTATAAAGAGGACAGTAACTTTTCTCCAGTTGTTGGGGATATAACCCCAGGCATAGCTTGTTCTGAAGAGTTTTATTAAATAGGGCAGAAGTATGTCTATGCCTTTCTGTAGTAGTACAGGCTTGATACAATCTTCTCCGCTAGATTTAAATGGTTTCAAGGTACTTACTGCCCATCTAACCTGGTTTGGTCTTATAACCCGTGCAGCCCTCTGCCAGTCCTCTAATTGGGGGCTGCGCGGGCTAGGGACCTCAGGCAGCGGGTCACAGGAGCCCCGTGCTCCAGGAAAATGGGTTGACGCTAGCAGTTGCAGAGTCTCGTCTTCGCTAGTGGTAAACGAGCCGTCAGGTTTTTTGAGTAGACCTATTTGTTTAGGTTTACCTTTGGAGAGTACTTTATGGATCCTGGCACTCTGAGGCGTGCTAACGATTTCCTCACAGAACCTTTTCCAAGACCCTCTTTTGGCTTTCCTAATCTCTTTGTTGTACTCTGTTTGGGCTTTTTGATAGGCCTCCCAATTGAGAGTCTTTTTAGCCCTATTAAACAGACTACGAGTTTGTTTCCTTAGTTTACTCAGTTTTGAGTTCCACCAAGGCACTTGTCGATTTGAGGCCTTGGTTTTGAGCGGGCAACTATCATGATAGGCATTTATGATGCCATTTGTGACTGTTTCCGCTGCATCCTCAAGACCTTCGATCGATTTGATAGATTTTGGAAATTGGCTAAGGTTCTGACTTAGCTTTTCTCTGTAGAGAGGCCAGTCAGTCGCCCTAGGATCTCTGTAGGTTACGCTTTGTTCAGCTGAGTTATTTATGGACCTCAGTTCAAAGCGTATATGTCTGTGATCTGACATGGAATTTTCGTTACTCACATGCCAGTTAGTAATTTTCCTAGATAGATTAGTTGAAGAAAAAGTTATGTCTAAAACTTCCTGCCTAGTTCTGGTAACAAAGGTGGGCATGCAACCTGTGTTAAGTGTGAACAAGCAATTTGTTAGAAGAAAGTCGAAAAGTAACTCACCCCTTGTGTTGACGTCGGAGCTTCCCCAGCTGGTGTGGTGCGCGTTGGCGTCGCATCCCACTAGAAGTTCGGCCTGGTGCACTCGAGCGTATTCTGCCACCCGCGCCAGGTCTTCTGTGGGATCAGGTTTGTCTCCGGGAAGGTAGGCCGAGCAAACAAGCACTCTAGCTCCTCCCATCCCGTTAACAAAAGCAGCAACCAGGTCATTAGAACATAACTCTGGAACAGGTAAAAAGTCAATATGTTTGTTGAAGACAATGCATGCTCTGGGTCTATTTCCGTCTGAGGACAGAATCTTACCAGCTGCGTTGAGACCCAGAATTGTTGAGTGGTTGACCCAGGGTTCCTGGATCAAGGCGAGGTCTATGTTGTCCTCCAGTAGGCAGCGTTCCACAACAGCAGTCGCAGCGACTGCATGGTGAAGGTTCGCCTGGAGAAACCTCGCCGATTTGCCCGGGGCCATCACTATTTCTTGTTTTTGGTGGGTTGACCGGGTCCGGCTTTCTTCCCCCGTTGCGGACGAGATCGTCCACGTTGGGATTGGAAACCCCCCCCTGTCTCCCCACCCCCTCTCCCAGCCCCGCTTGAAGCGGTACCTCTGCTTCCATCTCCCCCCGCCGGCCTGGGTGTGGTGGCCTGCACTGTGGCAGTCCTCCCCAGTCCAGCTGAGGTCGACGGTTGCGAGTCCGCCATACTAGCAGCAGCTGGTAGAGCCCCCACCGATGATGGGCTTTGGTGGGATTGACCACCCTTGACTTTGAATGTTATCATTCTAAAGCCAAAGGTGGCCCTTCCCTGGGTGCGCCGGAGAGCCTCCGCAGAGGGTTCGTCAATGGAGAAGGCAACTATGCGCCCACTCTCAATTTCCTCACCTCTGTGGAGGACTCTCCAGTGCTCCGTAAACAGCCCATCATTTTGGATCCTCAAGATGTGAAGGGCAATCTCAAGGGTGTCCGCCTCACTCTTGGGGATGAAAACAGTCGCAACCGTGGGTTTAGGGAGTTCACTCTCCGTCATAATTGAGAGTTCTGCCCCATCCCACGGTCGCAGATCCCTGACCTTTTCCACAAGCCAGGCCTGACTCCTGCCATCGTAACACGTGACAAGGACCCAGCCCGACTTGTGGGTGAAACCCAGGAATCTTGGTGCACTTCCCCGCTGGCTTATCTTAATAATCAAAGCCATAAGAGCTCGGTGCACCATTTTCATTTGTTCCTCGCTCATTGGCACCCTATTACGGATGCCAACTCGCGAGGAGCTCGTCACCTCACTGAAGTTGAGCTTGGTAGTCTCAACCGCAGTGATTTTGGGGGTCTTGTGGGCGTGCTCTTTGGGTGATTCCTCCTCGGAGCGAATGCGTTTAATCGCCTTCTTCACCGGAGGAGGAGGTTTGTCCAGGGGGATTTCCGACCAGGGTTTGCGGCACATGTCTAGGGCTTTTTCAGCCTCTACGTCTGCAGCCACAAGCCTGCGAAACCTCTTCCTGGCCGCACCAGAGAGACGCTTTCGACCCTTGCTTGTATTTTGCTGAGAGGCTGTCGCTTCGGGAGTGGCCAGTTCTTGCGAGACCTGGTTTACCACGGAGTTCGACCTCTCAATTTGCAGAGTGCTGCCATTCAATAGGGATGAAGTGCTCCCATTTTGAATGGCAGATTCTGCTACCTGGACAGTGTCCAGAGCAGCAGAGATAGAGTCCATAGAAATGGACTCTGGTGGTTGAGATTCAACGATCTCAAAAGGTGTCAAATTGCCCTCCCCAGAATACGATGGGCAGCCTAAACCATATGGTTCAGGGAGGGATTCTCCAACTCTGTTAGAGTCGGTACCCTCCTGGGGTAGTCTCTCTTTATTTGACTCCATGACCTTTCTGTTAAAAGTTGACGCAAGAACGGAGCCCCAGAAAGGAATGGTCCGTCCACGCACTCTTTCGAAAGGGATTAGCCTTTCGGGACATGTGGCTGCCCCAGGGGTGGATATACCGCCACGGTTCGGTTTGTTTTGTCCACCATCCAGCAGTAGACCCGCAAGGGAGTACTCCTGAATGGCGCCCGGGGAAGCACCACGAGGAGGTTACCTGACATTAGCAACCCCAAAAATTTATTAATTTTACAATTATTATTATACAATTTATCTACAAATATTTAAATACGTTACATATTTACGTGGGTCCAGCTCTCAAGCTGGTGCCTCTGCCTAACCCTTCGGGGAACAAAAGGCGTGAGATTATGTTATGTTTTTTACATAATGAATTAAATAAAACGAAAATTTTACACAAAAAGCAAACATGAATAAAACTAAAAAAAACTACAAATTAAATATTTCGTCCAGATAGCCACCACCTGGTCGGAACCGTGCCCAGCAGGCAGGCTGCGTATTCACGCTGGATGGCCAGGCTTAAACGCTGGCCAAGATATGAGCCGGCCCGCTGGTCACCTGACTGGTCAATCAGCCGCGTCGACAGTTTTTTAAACAATCAATATATTGAAAAAAGTGCTTTTGATGACGGACAAATTCTGGAACCCAACATTGTAACCAACGAATAGTACTTCAATCTGGCTTCGCTATTAATATTACCCTTGGGTTTTTTGTATTAATTTACATGATAAAAATCTTCTAAAGTCCACAAACAACATATCGCCACATAACCCCATACAAAGTGCATGAATAAAACTCCGGCTGGCAATTAAGCCGACCCACACAGTGACGTCATCCTGAAGGCTTCACGAAGCTAGCCAGCCATGTTTGACGTCAAAGTAATATGAACCTTAAATCAATAATAGAAAGGGTGGTTTTAGCTTAAGCGAATGGATTGAAAAGGGACTTGTTTCGTGGCGCGTTGAAGAGCGCTCGTGTTTCGTAGTGTTGTGTTGAAAATTAATTTTTGTTTTTTCAGTTACTATAGCGTTTTGAAAGTCCTAAAACTGTTTAATTAGTCGAAGTTATTATGTTCACGTTTAAATTTAAAAGGCTCCTCCTGTGCTGTCTTCAATTGATTTTAAGTTTATTTTAAACTTCGTTAGAAATAGAAGAAATAATCTAATAAAAAAAAGACTGGCCAGGCGACCATTGTCGTAAGGCAAGGCAAACATTTGTTTGCCTGAGCCAATTAGTGGGCACCCTGAACTACCTCGCCTCTATCAGTATAGGATACTTTACGAAATAAGGTATCAATATTAATTATATTAGTCTAATTGACTTTATTAGCGATATCTCGTATCCTGTATTGAATAAATCATTTTTTACTTTACTTTACTTTTACTGTTGTGACTGATGAAGTTGTTGAATATGTTTTAATTTTTTTCTCCTTGTTATCATTACATAGTACAAAACAAAGTCGCTTTCCGCGTCTGTCCCTATGTATGCTTATATCTTTAAAACTATGCAACGGATTTTGATGTGTTTTTTTTAATAAATTGAGTTATTCAAAAGGAAGGTTTATACGTATAAAACATGAGCAACATAGTAATAATAGGTTAGGCGGTACAAAGTTTGCCGGGTCGACTAGTTCTCGATAATTCTTTTATATTTATTTATTTGAATGGCACACATAATATCATTACAAAAATCAGCATCATCATAATTAAAATTTCTTTTGAGTTTATAAATAAAACGGAACAAAACTAGCTCCTTTAATACCTATAGCTCTATTTACATCCCAGCACTACCCTTATTCAGCCTTCAATGGGTGCCAGTGTACGGATATAGCCATTATTTTGTACAATGAACGTTTTTTGAGCTAGTTTGAAGGAATTTTGATATTTTTTCTTTTGCACTATTATGTTACTAAAGTAATAATATTTTAATAGCTTGAATTTTTCAAGCTTTTTTTAATTTTATAGGGTATCCTTAGTATTCAATACCTGGTAACCTTCTTAAGAAATACAGGTTTTTTAAAGACATAGACAGATATTTCTTTGCGCACACAAAACATAAAATAATAAGTTACACACTAGTTAAAAAGACAAAAAGAACCAAATAATGAAATAAAATCAACAAAATATGTATTGTTGTTGTTGTTGTTGTATTGTAGTGTTGTTAGCGCAAAATGGCCCTGACTCAGCTTATGTTGCTAGCAATAGCATTGATGCAACGCTCATGATTCTGCCAGAACCATAAAAGAGGCTTGCCTGGTGGGAAAATATAGAATTAGAAATGTGGTGACGGCGTAAAAAAATTAGTAGGATTAAAATTTACTTTGAAAAAGGGAAGCCTCATCTTCCAATTGTCTAAGTTAAAAACAGATACTCTCTGATGTATCCCTGTAATATTTTATCATCAATATATATAAAACTCTTCCGTTACTGACTGACTGACTGACTGACAGACAACGCAGAGCCGAAACTATTGGGCGTAGAGGGCTGAATTTTTGCATGTAGGTTCCTTAGGGAGTGCAGGCGAGCACTAAGAAAGGAATTCCCGAAATTCCCACGGGAACGGGAAAAAACGAGATTTTTGTATTTATGAGAAATCTGCGCGGGAAAAACCGCAGGGCAGCCTCTAGTCTCTGAATAAGCTTTGCATGCGACAGGGCAATTTGGGCAAAACACCAAAATCCGAGATAACAATATCCTTTCAGCTTAAAATTAATCAAGAACGCTTTTCAAGCTGAAATCTTGAAAGACTAAGGTAGGTAGCCTAAGTAAAACCCTTTCTAAATAAAACAATGAACGTTTCGCGCCATTTATTACCCGCCATCTTGATTCCTGACGATCGTGCCACATTGCTACCACGTATTTTATCGCGCCCTCCATCACTGGCTTCAATTTGCGCTCGCGCACACGATGGTCACTTAAGTGGCTCTTAGAGATTTTTTAAATGATAAGGTTATTGCTTTAATATTATTTAGATAAACTATTTTGTAAGATGTTGTGTTGGGGTTGCCAAACGTCTAGACTCTAGAGCCTTCAATTCTCCCATTTTCCCGTTCCCCGCAAGCTGCTTAGATCCCTTGATACGATTCCAAGACTCAGGATAACTTGTAGGTATACCCCGAGGCACGTAACTTTATTCTTTATTCCTTAGTGCTCACCTAACACGCCAAGGAACCCACGTGCAAAATTTCAGCATGCTACGGCCAGTAGTTTCGGCTCTGCGTTGTCTGTCAGTCAGTAACGGACGAGTTTTATTTATAATGATTTATTTTCGTTTGAGGATTGTTAAATACCGAGCGATGCCGGCCAAGGATAGTGTAATATTTGCCACAAAAGTGGTCTCGTGCACTTTTCTAGTCAGTACTTATCACCAACTTGAACTACCCAGGCTTCGCTTCCGATTCTTGATCGATCGACGTTTGTTTTTCACTTTTTGGAGTTATTTTACCTGTAGGTTTGATTAACCAGTTTATCTCAAAGTCTAGCGAGTGTAAAAAAGTTTTACTATAAATACTGCAATATTCTGCTGCCTGTACCTTTTTACCTAGATTAGATTAGATTCATTGATTTTACACTATCATATTCATATTACATACACAGTTGTATTATAAAATGTCAAAGTATAATGTGATCGTCAAAATATTTTACAAAAATTATAACCTGAAATGGTGTTGTATTATACTTTCTGTTACCTCATTGCAACCTAAAAAAGATGTTGAAGGTTATCACGAGATCGTCGCATAGTGAAATTGTACCAGTGTTATCCTGCACAGGCTAAGTGTTATGAGGATTTTACACTGTTCTGACTTTTTTTTATTATGGTGCATTAAATCATTTATTCATTCATACTTAAAAAGTTAGAATCAATGTTTATCAAATATTTTGTTTTATTCGTACATTGAATTTAATAAACTTTTTATGCTGTATTGAATTTAGGGAATAGAATCCAGCACAATCATTCAAATCAGTTTATCGCAGCTGCAACGCTTGCATTAACAAACATATAAAATATTTCACAATCAGTCAAAAAAAAGTCATTAATAACTGGATTTTTAATAATTTTAACGTACGTGTAAAGTTCCTCTAAATGACTTAAGGGTACTTAAAATTTCACGAGCACTTATGTTCGCCTGCATTAAGTGAATCATGACGTGTACATACCGAACAAGCAACTAGTTCCAATCCTACTACAAAATGGTAAACAATCTTAATATATTCGTTAGGTCTGACAGACAGACAACATTCATCTCTAACCACTTGAATGAAATTTTTCAATTAAGAAGGTTTTTAAGGGTATGTAGCAAATATTGAACTGTAGGAATGCTAGAGGCGCTACCAGTGATCCACAATTTCATAATAAGAATTTTTTTAAATTTGCAGTTTTTTTCTCACCGTCACAAATTTTTTTTTTCTTCACCCATTCTGAGCAAGCAAAAGTACTATTACAGCCAAGTCTTCAGAAGTATTTTTTTGACTTTTTCCTAACCTAACTTATCGAAACTTATTTGAAACGTTTACAACACAATTTTATTCAATTCTCTCTAAACTCTCCTTGTTTACAAATTTTATAATGTAAAGTCAATAATAATATATCAGACAAAAAACGTCAACTGCTGGATATTGGCCTCCCCCAAAAATCTCCACTCAGTTACTGTCGCAGTCTTCACCAGGTCGTCTGATCACCTTTAGATAATCATCATCATTTTAGCCGAAATCGCTATAACGACCATTCTTGAGTGACCCTCATCCTCCCGCAGCTTTCACCAGCGGCGGTAGCATGACGGACAATTTGTCGAATTTGTCGTATCTATCTGTCACTTTTGTCGATCGTCTCCATACATTTTCCCGCATTGAAATGTCAAAAGCGATTAAAAGTGACAGAAAGATTCGACAAATGGTCCGTCATGCTGCGGCTAACTGTCGTCTGACAAAAAGAAAAAAAAAACCTTTAGAAAACGCAGCTACGATTAATTCAGTGTGTACGAGACATCATATTGTGACGAGATTACGTGAAGTGTAGGGTAAGCTGTGGCTAATATGGGGTATTAGTTCTGCATCATGTCGTACCAGATAATTAATTACCCTACTAAAATATTCATTATCAGTAGCTTATAACCGCGTAAAGTCGAAAAAAAAAATATTACAACGAGAGCCAGTTTACAGCGATGCTAGCGCCATTCGCGAAAAAAAAAAATCTTCTAAACTAAGGCAAATATCAAAAATGTGGCACTGTATGACACTAGATAATGTAGCCTAGTATTTTTTGAGCACAGCAAAGTAGTCCTAAGTAAAAAGAACAAAAAAAATTGATTGTTGCCAAAAGTGGCCACTTTTATCAACACTTTGTAGCTTTCTTTGTTCTTCAACCTAAAAGCTGTACAGAAGTGCCCTAAAAATACTAGGCTACATTATCTAGTAACATACAATATAGGGGCAAATATTTCAAGTTATCTAAAATCTTAATTAAAAGGAGGGATCAAGCTCACCATACCTAACAACTTTTCCAAAGCAACATGGGTCAAAATCTCAAAAAAAAAATCAGCTGTCCCGTACATTGACCCCGTCAGCTGATGAAACCAATGTTTATTTTTGGAGATTTTGACCCAAGTTGCTTTGGAAAAGTTGTTTGTTATGGTGAGCAGAATCCCTCTTTTGAATCATTACCGCCTTGTCAGAAAACTAGTATATCCATTCCTAAGGTAACATATTATTCTTTATAATGTACTTACTAAAAAGATAAAGATAATTAAAAAAAACGACGTCCATTCTAAAAATATAAAAAAACAAAAACAACAAACAAAGTTAATTGACTTCGTAGACTCCTTGTTCGCAAATGTTGTCTTTTAATTTCCTCTCTCAAAATATCTCAGAATAAATAAATAAAAAATCCATCAGAATTAATTTTCTTAGAAGACTCCATAATAGGGTTCATTCCCGGGATTTCTCGGGTCGAGAATTTCCGGGAAATCCTTGGGTTCTTTTCTCGGGAAATTATGCTCGAGAAAAGTCGAGAACTCGAGAAATCATATTTGAGTCTATGTAGTGCATATAAGTTCGTGAATTACATAAAAGATGGAAATCTACTTTTTACTTTTATAAGCATAATGATGGTACGCGGTGGAGTCAAGTCTCGTAACCAAAATCGATCGACTCGTAATCGTATTACAAGCGACTGTCTTAACCATTGCTGGTTTCTTTAGGCGTATAACAGAAATCGACTTTACAAAGTGGCAATGGTTAACGAAATCGATAACAAGACAACTACAATTCGATAGAGTTCAACGACGAAGCTTGACGGTGTACTGCTTGAGCATATTTTGTGTTTTATTTTATCAAATTAGATAAAATAAGATTTATTTAATGCTTTTATGAAATAATTTACACAGTTAAGATGTACAAAACATTCATAAACCCCGTAAGGGCGCAGCAAAAAAAAATTAAAAACTTAAAAATACTAGCTTACACTAAGTATATCAAACTAGGTTAGGTTAAATTAAATTTATAATCTTATGAATTTCACAGTTCACTACCTACATCTGAGTATCAAGTCGCTTATTAATTAACAATGAAATTTGATGTGAGTGACAGCATTCGAAAATCATTGCGGCTTTTTAAAGACGACAACAGTACATGCCTCCCGAAAAGCAGCAATAGTTTTCGAATGCTGTCGTTGTAATCGAATTTTCATTGTTTATTTAGCTAAGCGACTCAGGCCCTTCTTTTCAATAAAATTTTCTTTAAATTTAAACACTTATTTTGAAGTATAGTTTTAGTTTAACGTTGACTATTTCCTAATTAAGAAGCCGAAATTTGTGTATTTTTTATTAGTTAACGGTATAATAGGTATATATTGAGAGAAGTTAATTTTTTTCAAGTATTATAACTTATATTTGGCAGAAAAACCACTCAATTTATTGGTTTAAAATAAGTTCTTTTTATTATGATTCACATTGTTAATTTTGTGACAACTTTTTTCATTATTTGAATCGAAAAGATATGCAAAAACATAGGTAAATGTAAATTTCTCGACAACCCGAGAAGACCCGAGAAATTGGCCTCGAGAATTCTCGAGACCCGAGAAACTGAAAAGCTCGAGAAATCATGAACCCTACTCCATAATAAGGAGTCTGTTTTTTTATTTGACGAAATTTGTATCGATTACAATAAATTCTTTCAAAATCAAAACCTAATTGGCAATGGGCAGGACACATAGCTTGAAGAATACAGATGGTAACGGTTACTGGGGCCGAAAAGTTGGCGATCGTACACGATGTGGCGCAGAGTAGGCAGATCTTCCACAAGTTGGTAAGGTGAAGGGTCACACAAATCCAGTCAGCCAATTGGTGGGCACCCTGAGCTACCTCGCCTCTCGCAGTATAGGATACATTACCAAATAAGGTATCAATAGCATAAGTTATGTAAGTAGTCTTATCTAATTGGATATAAATAAGTGATATCTTGTATCCTATCTATATTGAATAAAGATTTTTTTACTTTTGACTTTGACTATGACGTCTTTCGGCTGCCGATGATGATGAAATAAATATCTAGCTAGATTTTTAATACTTTTTTTTTTAAAACAGCGCTGAAAATCCCTTATATTTTCTTCTTTATGTTTCACCTCGCCCTCACTCCATTTTGGTGCCGCCAGAATACCAGCGTTACAGGAAACTGTGACATGATGCTGAGTCGGGGCCTTTTTTCAGTTGTAATACTTTTCGCACCTTTTGGAACTATACATTTTATATGTAAAATTGTTATTTGTCTTTTTATGTGTATTTTATGTTGTGTGTATTAGTATTATAAGTAGAAATAAATATGTTATCTATCTTTCTTATTTTAATGACCTAAGCGAATTAGGGTCAGTCAGATCAGTGAGGTACGATAACCTCAGAATTAAAGTTTTATTTAAACGTAACAAAAGGTGCGCGCGTTGTGTTTGCCCTGGCTTAATTAGAAGCGTGATTTGTAACTCAAAAACCGGCTGTGGGTCGGTATGAGCGTAGCGAGTTATAAAGGCTTTGACAAACAGAACGCGCTATAGCAGCGCCTAGAGCAGGGATGGCGAACCTATGGCACTCGTGCCACTAATGGCACGCAGCACAAAATTTTGGGCACGTCACTGATCACAAAATACTTTACCAGACACATTGTGACCGTCTCTTAGATTCAGCATGCAGTGAGCATGCATTCTGCTAAGAGTAGAATCTCACAATCATAATATATTATGTCTTATTTGTCATCTAATATGCATAAATAAATAGTTTTGAGTATTTATCATTATATTTTTCCAAACAATCACGAAGTCAAAACTATATAATGGCACGTCTGCGACTTCAATAAAGACTTCTTTAGAAAAATGGCACGCTGATGCGTAAAGGTTCACCATGCCTGGCCTAGAGCGTCCTAGCGCGGTGTCAGAGCGCCCCAGCGCCGGCGCTCTGTGTGACAGCGAAATACCGTCAGTACATTACAATTCGACGCTGTAGCGCCGCGTCAGGCTAGCGCTCTAAGCCCTGTAGGTCCGGGCGTAAGAATAGATCTACGGTATGCCCTACCTGTCGTAAGAGGCGACTAAAAGGGTTCTTTTGGGGTCGTGGGTGTGAAGGGCGGGGGCCCGACACACTCATCAAACGGCCCCGAGATGGGCGGCGGCACAGCTTATGGCACTGTGCCGCCGCAGCTCCAAAGGCGAGCCGGGGAGGGAACAATATGCCCTCCCCGAGCACGAAACTGATAGTAGCTAAGCGTGGGAAGACTTCGGACGCGTGTGTGGTAATGTGTGGTTCCCGGGGTTCTTCCCAAAAGCGCCAAGACGGTCGCCGGGGGGTTTTAGTGGGTGCGAGCCCCACATACTCCCGACGCTCCCCCGAGCGCAATATAAATGCGATAGGCATTACCCTCGTTACAAAAAAAAAAAGGCTAGCGGTCTAAAACCGCACTATAGCGCGTTCTGTTTAGCACTAGCTTAAGAACCTTATTCAGAAAAAAAGTATGAGGCAGTACGAGAGGGCCACACGCTCCCAACAAAGTAGGTACATGTCGAGAAGGCCTTTAGTTACTACTACTAATAAACGATGGTATCCACATAATATTCGAATTCCAAAAGCAAGAAATTGTAAAACTTAAGTTGCTGAAAAACGATAAATATAGGTACGCTAGGGCCAAAAAGTTTTCGAGTCACGATCGAGCATAACAACATGCAGAGACGCAGCCTTCCCACGGTGGTCAGATAACCTGATGACTAATGCTCAAACTTACTCTAAAGTAATATAATCACTACATGCGACAAAGACAAATATAACCGGGTCAATGTACGAATTTCTTCCTGCATCGTGACCGCACTTAAGAGTAGAGGTGAGAATAACTGCTATTTTTCAATCGCATGCGATCGCTGTTATGCTATTTTCGAACAACTGCGATTTTAAAATGCGATCGGCAACGCGAATGCGATCGGCAACGAGAATGCGATCGGCAACGAGAATGCGATCGGCAACGAAAATGCGATCGGCAACGAAAATGCGACTGACAACTAAAACGCAGGATGTAACTATGCAAGTTTGCACTATTATCAATGTTAATATGGATATTTTTATCGAAGTGCAGCAATTATCGATATTACAAAACCTTATACAAATATTTTTCAGCAAAATGTATTTTCAGTACATTTCATATTAATTCGATAGGAGTGAGATCGCAATGCTTCAATGCGTTTCGTTGCTTTGCTAATGACAAGCTGTCACATGCGATCGCGTTTTCGTTGCTGACGGCAACGATCTCATTCTCGTTGCCGTCAGCAACGAAAACGCGATCGCATGTGACAGCTTGTCATTAGCAAAGCAACGAAACGCATTGAAGCATTGCGATCTCACTCATCGAATTAATATGAAATGTACTAAAAATACATTTTGCTGAAAAAAAATTGTATAAGGTTTTGAAATATCGATAATTGCTGCACTTCGATAAAAATATCCATATTAACATTGATATTAGAGCAAACTTGCATGTCTAGTTACATCCTGCGTTTTCGTTGTCAATCGCATTTTCGTTGCCGATCGCATTCTCGTTGCCGATCGCATTTTCGTTGCCGATCGCATTCTCGTTGCCGATCGCATTTTCGTTGCCGTTGCATGATATGCGATCCGGCAACGAAAATGCGATCGCAGTTTAAAATAGCAGTTATTCTCACCTCTACTTAAGAGGTTATAGGAAACAATATAATGCGTCATCCAAAAACGCTACATCCTATCACCAAGCCCACTGCCTCTCAGTTCCAATTCCAAGTAATGTTATTCGTCGGAGCGGACGACCGGCGTGATTACCATCCGGCGATTCTGCGGATAGAGCAGTGTGCACTAGGCCTAATTGTCATTTGGGAAATTACAACTGATGGATAATGAACGGAATGTTATATGCCAATGATTGCGGGTGTTTACTGCGTTTTCCGCTTCTAAAGATGAATGAATGAATGAGCGCTTTATTGTACAAAGAACATTTTTAAAATCAGAAATTTTGGACGATATACGAGAAATGATAAAAAAAAAAAAATGAAAAAATATTTATTGAAATATGTACAAATACAATCAAACGACCGAGGAACAAAGGATGCCCTTTTCCCTCAAACATACTGAGGGAAAAGGACAGTCATATGTCAGTCGCCCACATCTATTACTTCATTTTATTGGAAAAAGTAATAAATATTAAATATTTTTTTAAATATTACTTTTAAATCAAATTTGAATTACCAAAATGTGATATACTTTATTATCATTATTCCTATGTAGTTTCAACTAAAATAGTTAGTAATTTCGAAGAACTAGCTATTCCCGTTTTTTGAAATGGTTATCTTTGACGAAATATTGTATCGAGGTTTTTTGATTCCACGAGTTATATATTTTTATTATTATATCCTCAAAAACGTGATATTAAAATTCTAGAACGTTACCTCTTAAACATTAAGAGAATTACTAGATTTAAAACTCATATAGCGTCTTAATACCATCAGTAAGTTGACACAGGGGAGATTATAGCTTTCTTTTTTTGTACTAGCTGTGTCTACGAATTCCTTTGCGTGGAATAGTGACTTTTCCATATCTTCTCATTGTTCAGTTGAAACCTTATCCGGACTGCGACAAACATTTCGAACCAAAATCAGTTTTAGCGTAACAAACGATTAAGATTACAGAAATAAAGTCGTTTTATAATTAGTAAGTTACATTTACATAACATAAAATCTCATGCCTTTTATTCCCTTAAAAGTTACAGAGGCACCAGCTCTATCTATTAAATTGTATAGAGAGTGCCAAATTGTTTTTATCGTGTTTTGTAATCTGTTTGTTTAATATTCTTCTTCTTCAAATCAAAAAATCTTTATTTAATATAGGATACAAGATATCACTTATTGAAAGTCAATTAGACTACATCTAATCTAATCGCTATTGATACCTTATTTGGTAAAGTATCCTATACTGTAAGGGGGGGTAGTTCAGGGTGCCCACCAATTGGCTCAGGTAAACAAAATGTTTGCTTTGCCTTACGACAATGGTCGCCTGGAGACGCCCCCAAACGAGCCCTCCTCTGTCAAATGATTTTACTCCCTTTCGCAATGATTTTACAGCGTAGAGAAGAAAGGGGTAACAAACTCTACTTTACAATTTATCTCTCTTTTTTTTTTGTTTGTTTTGTGATATTTACAATATTTAATATCATTATAACTTATTATTGTTTTCTATGTTGTAAGCTGACTGTTCCATTGAATAAATATTATAATCAATCAATCAGCTCAGGAGTCGGACCCACGTTTAGCCGACTTTATGTTTTATTACCAACGTGACAAGGGGCCAGCTTGCATTTATGTAAACTTAATCTACATTATAGCATTCAAGTTACCTAGGTAATGTACTCTTCAAGAATTGATGTCTCAAGTTTTACCACCAAACAACATAAAATTTAAATATCATAAAGTAACGAATAAATTAAGTTAAAAAAATTGTGTAAGTTTTTTTTGCCAAAAGTTGTGGTTTTGACTGTCGCAATGCACTGCCACTGCAGTATTATTTTTTGTTAAACATAAAACAGTAAAATACTCTTGCATACTTTACTTCCTTGATTTAGTATTATTACTGTTTTCAAGCCAATACCAGTTATTTTGGCTTAAGTCCAAAAAAGCTATTATAAAAGTTTAAAATGGCATTTTTAACACGACACGTAGGAAAAATGTAACAAAAAGTTGCACAGTCACGTAAAGAAACAACGTTCTACAATCTACGTTGATACGTTGTAGGCTAAAGGTGAGACGTGGGAGCTTTCGAGTTTGTGTTTCTTTCTGCAGCTTTAAAGCTAATGTTATCAAACTAAACAAAAAGCTTGGATGTTCAGTGCTTTAATTTAAACTTTTTTTATTTATTTAGCCTAGTTAATGTCCCACTGCTGGGCAAAGGCCTCCTCCCTATTTCGCCAAGCCTTCCGATCTTGTGCCAACTCCGGCAAGTTCTCGAGGTGAGAGTCGAGATTTACACTCTCACCTCGAGAATTTAAACTAAAATACCAATAATTATACCTAGATAACAATAACTTAGTTGAGGCGTGTAGGCGGGGTATGGAATATTACCACCCATCTCCTCTCATGGGTGTCGCAAGAGGCGACAAGGGAACAACCAGACGGGCAACAGCGTCCTCTGTTGAAAAACTTGAAAACCCAATTTTACTGGGATCACCAAACCGCCTTGCAAGCGTGGCATTTGTTCTTGTGGGGGAGACCTTCATATGTCCAGCAGTAGACATCGATCGTTTGTAATTATGAAACAAAATAATAACAGATTTTCCTATAAAATAGGATTTCGAATTTCGAACCTGGATTTTTAAACAAATTTAATTGATAGAACGAATTCTCCGAAAGCGCGCTTTTAATTTGAATATCGAATTTCAAAATTTGAGCGTTCATCGCCGATCCGCGCAGCTACAACTAACATCCATAGACTTAGGAAAGTAGTACACATGAAGCTAGCATAGTAGCTACGCTTCTTTAGATACACAAGACAAACGAAGTTTGGGAACTGGACTTTAAATTCACACTTATCCCCACTCCCCAACACGATGAAGAAAAATATGCCAACAATGAGACAGTTTTTGGTTTGATTAAGAGAAGAGACCATAGCGGCCCATTGATGAACCCCTTCTACTACGTATTTTGTATGCGAATCTAGTTTTGATCAAGTGAAATCTCTGAAATTTTTCAATCAAAATTCTTGTCTACGTTACTTTCTGTAATTTTTGGTCTTAAAGCTAGCAGATTATAGTATAAGTCTGTCTAGCTAGCAGATTAATACATCCGTTAGGTTATAAACTAACGTAGGTTAGGTTGTTTATAAATCTACAACTAAAAATTTATAATTTTACGATAAAATTTATATTATTTTCCGGTATCAAGTCTGTGGCAACAACAAACTGGGGCCGTAAATCAAAAAGTTTGGTTCGTAATGCAGAAACCGCACTGCAGCGTGTACTTAGCACTTCCTGATGCCAAAATACCAAAATACTGAACTTCTCTGAGAAAATGAGATCGGGAAACCGCGCAAGAAGAACAACTTGCTGCAAAGTGGATTGTTTCTGGAACATTCTGTAGTCTCTAACTTAGTAATTTACCTCTTCTATAGAATACTCAATACTGTCAGTCTGAAACAATTTAACCGATTTAATGCTTTATTCAGTATAACTTAGATTCATTTAACTGTGGTGCGGAACATAGTTTGAGGTCATCTCCTTTTTTTTAGGCGGGGAAACTTCTAACGAGGAGGTTATGTTGGGTTCGCACCCACTAAAACCCCGCCGGTGTTCATCTCGGCTGTTAGCAAAGGGATCACGGTCACTTTCGATATTTATGTTCAACTCCGCGACCCTCTCCAGCATCGGCTGTTTAGCTTCTTCACGGGGGAACAATATGGAAGTCCCCCCAGAGCGTGGATGGCTTTCCCATCACTTTACGACGGAATCGGGACACCGCGTTCCGTCATCCTTCTGGGAGCCATTTATTATGACTACACGAGGCTCCCGCCTCGTCCACCCAACGACTTCGGGGTCCCCTCTTAGTCGCCTCTTACGACAGGCAGTGGATACCTCAGTCCTTTTCTTCGGCCCTGTACTGCAGGGCGTAGGGGATACCTCAGTAAGGGGTGACTAAGAGGGGACCCAGAGGCTCCATTGTTGGCTTTGCAAAAGGGGTTCGATCGTGGCATGCCCCGGCAGGGTGCAGTCTAGGTCGCGTGTTCCATACAGTGTTTTGTTATTCGGTAGTCTTCCTATATTACGTTCAAACTTTGAGCTTCAAAGTAAAATGAAGTTCTTTTCCCTTATGTTCCGTATCTCATTGCCAACAGCAGAACAATGCCACATCCAGCAGCAAGCAGAGCTAGCTAACCTTCACGGCGCGCCGGCGATGCCCCGGGCGCGCGCCGCGGCGGCGTCACGCCGACCGGACAATGCGCGCTACCCTCAACGCGACCGCGTGCGCTGCCCTAATAGACAACGTTCGCTGGGACGAGCCTAGCAGTCTTGTCAGCTTGGCTGTGCTGGCGCTTATTGATGTACTTGTTATTGCTGGTGAGTTTTTGTCTTTCTAAATACACAAGTACAGAACGGATCCATTTTTATTTTGAGTTGGGACCCTTAAAAAATTTACTTCTCGTACAGAAACAAAGCATGAATTTGTATAATTTTTTATGATGACTTATTTTAGGCTAAAATGTGTTTTATTGGAGAATTGTTATTACACATACAAAGTGGCGCACCCATTATTTTCTAGTTCTAGACTATTGCACCAAGCTGTAGTAGGTACATAATCTCCGAACAAATTAATAAGCGATTCTTGCATATAAGTAAGATTTTTATAAAAAACGAGCCGTCCCGGCTTATTTCGTTACGCCATAGAATATAACATACTACAAAAGACTTGGCTCTATGAGACTATGTTCTTTTGACTGCCCAGAATGGCCGAATAAAAAAACAAACAACAACAACAAACCACCTGTCAAAATATGTAAACAACGGCAAAATATTGCACCTTGGGTTACATTATTTGAGTTTAGGTATGGATCCCTAATTTTTTTGAATATCTAATATAGCCTATGAGCCGCTCAGGGTTAGTGTAGCTTCCTCTACCAGTGAAAGAATTTTTCAAATCGGTTCAGTATTTCCGGAGCCTATTGTTTACAAACAAACAAACAAATCTTTCCTCTTTATAATATTGGTATAGAAAAACGTAAAACACTCAAATCACCTCGCAACGTGACTACATACATTCGTCGACATAACGTGCTTTTCGAAGAACAGTATTAGTGACACCTTTAAAGTAACACAATGGACTCAATTCTATGTGCCGCTACCGGGGTTCAAACCTCAGATCGCCGAGAATCTTACGCGTTAAACTCTGGGCTACCACTGTTTCACCGATGATCAAAAGTAGACAACAGTTTCTTGGATTTCGGATTAACTTATCCGACCTTAAGCTGATATACAGCTTTCTTCACAGGTTCAACAGGTTCTACCTAGTGCAAGCGTGGCCTAAGCCTTGAGCACTGGGGGCTCAAATCTGAGTCCAGGCTTTTCTATCCCATATTATTGTATTGGCTGGTTTACTCAACTATTATGTTAAGCTTTATACTGTAATGGTTTTTTCAATAAATATATTTTCATTTTCATTTCATTCTTACACTCTTCGTATTTTTATACCACAAACTGTCATCACTCCTCTGAACCAGCTCGATCTATTTTCATTTTCATTGCATTGTTTATAAGATCCTATTTATTTTCATTATGTCGCACAGTTTACGAGGCGTAGAGCATTCCTAAGGTATTCATAAGGTACTCAACTACTCGTGTCTCGGAATATGGCAGGAAATGCTTCAATGTTGGTAAAATCTTGAAAGGTGTCCAACGATAAGTTGGTGAATACTCAAGAAGGCTATTTAATTTATGGAACCAAAAAAAAACAACGTATGAAAATCAACAATGTTGAACTTGCGTATTTTAAGTACATTTATTTTAGTGCTCTACCACAAAGGTCCTGCCTGGTCTAAATCACTAGACTAGGTTTAAATCACTAATTCGCCTAACATTTTGTGGTAAGGTGGAAGGTTTTATCAAAATCAATATATATAAAACTCTTCCGTTACTGACTGACTGACTGACAGACAACGAAGAGTCGAAACCCACTAGGCGTAGCGGGCTCAAAATTTTCATGAAGGTTCCTTAGGGAGTGTACGTGACGTGAGCACTAAGAAAGGATTTCCCGAAATTCCCATGGGAACGGGAAAAACCTGGATAGGTATTTGTGTGTATGAGGAATCTGCGCGAGTGAAACCGCGGGGCGGGGATGCCTCTAGTTGTTATATACAGGGTGTTTCTGACAAGGCGGTAATAAATCAAAGGAGGGCTTCTGCTCACCATAACTAACAACTTTCACAAAGCAACATGGGCCGAAATCTCAAAAAAAATTACAGCTGTTCCATACATTGGTTCGATCAGCTGACGGGGTCAATGTACGGGACGGCTGATTTTTGTTTTGAGATTTCGACCCATGTTGCTTTGGAAAAGTTGTTAAGTATGGTGAGCAGAATCCCTCCTTTGATTTATTACCGCCTTGTCAGAAACACCCGGTATATGTGAGCTTTACTGTTGAATTCCTGATTCGAACAGTAATCTAGTTGATTCAAAAAACTAAAATATCGATTTTTTTCAGCGAAAAAAGCATGTAATTGCATTGTTATGAAAATGCTTCGGGTTTTAATTCGGAAAACTCGATTTTGAACTAAATACTTACTAAGGAGTGAGTCTAGTGTTACTTTGTATCATAATGTTCCAATCACAGCTCTTCGTGACTACCGAGGGAAAACTCTCAAGTCAAGATAACAAAGTTAAGAAAAGTTTGCCCTTACCACAAACTGCGCATTACGCCCCTAACCGGCTATAACCAGTTTATGGAGACTTTATACAGCCATAAAGAAGTAATACAGCTTATAGCTTTATATCAGTATCTTGCGATAAAGCCGTCACGTGAGAGGGGACTTTTGGTGAAGCAAAAAAAAATATTTTTGTTTTTTTACTTAAATATTCTACTAAGGCTATTGGGAAATCTAGAGAGAAGTAAAAATTTATTTTGATACACTTAAAAATCTTTATCATAAATATAAAACTCTTCCGTTACTGACTGACTGACTGACTGACTGACAGACAGACAACGCAAAGCCGAAACTACTGGGCGTAGCGGCCTGAAATTTTCATGTAGGTTCCTTAGGGAGTTTAGGTGAGCACCAAGAAAGGATTTCCCGAAATTCCCATGGGAACGGGAAAAAACTGTATTTTAGTGTTTATGAGAAATCTGCGCGAGTGAAACCGCGGGGCAGCCTCTAGTTATTTTATAAAAAAAAAAAAAACTAAAAACTTTAAGGTGAGAGGCATATACACGAGAAAAAATATTTTGTTTTATTTTTAATCATTACACCAGCGTCAAAATCAAAAAGTACCTCTAAATTTGTCTTAAATTCAGAAACAAACCTTTTACAAATTAAAAACAGAAACTAAATTTATCAATACATAGTATAAAATAAAGTCGCTTTCCGCGTCTGTCCCTATGTATGCTTAAATCTTTAAAACTATACAACGGATTTTAATGCGGTTTTTTATATTAGATAGAGTGATGCAAAAGGAAGGTTTATAAGTATAATACATACACAAAATACTAATAGGTTGGGCGGTACGAAGTTCGCCGGGTCGACTAGTTAAAAATAAAAATGTTGAGTACTTTAGAGCAAAGATTAAGAGTTTGATTAACTTGTTCATCAAGCAGTAACCAGTTTCACGAAGTTTTACGAAGACTAAAAATACCATCGGCTTATTAAATAAAGAACGCATAGTAGCGAATAGAATAAATCAGAAAAAATCCAGGTACAAAACTTAATTAAAATCCCAAGTGGAAAGTTAGTCCGATTTGCAATATTAATGGCGGCATCGGCAATGAGCTGGCTGTCCACCACCAGAAAGATAAAAGTATCCTAAATACAGATACAAGATACAGAATACGTATCTTCAATCTTGTATCTAGATCCTTTTTTTTTAAATGCATTTTGTATCTGGTATTTAAATACTTTTGCTAGGTATCTTAGTATCTTGAAGATACTTTGTTTGCAAAATACTTTTAGATTGGATTATGAGTGTGTGTTTGTGCATGGCGTTTTAATTTTTAATAGGAATTTAAGAGGAAAAAAATTACTGTTTCTTTGTATCGCATAAACTCCGTCCATAACTAATTAGACCATTATTTAAAAAAAAACATTAGAATGCTGAATTATTCAGGACTAGCTTTCCCGGCGAACTTTGTATCGCGCCTTACAATTTTATATGGAAAAAATAAAATGTCGTTTTAACTAACTTCATATTTTCTAACCTATTAAACCTTCCCTGGACTAGAACGAACATTTCAAAACCAAAATCAGCTAAATCGTCCTGGCCGTTCTCGAGTTTTAGCCAGACTAACGAACCACGATTTATTTTTATAGATATATAGTAGAAGTTAGAATAGAGTATATTCAATAGACAATAGATATATAATATTCCCAAGAATTCAGAATAGGGGAAAGGCTTTAATTATGTAAATGTATAAGTATTATTTCTTTTTTTTTCATGTAATATTTGAGCTATTGCTTGTGCTATTTTGAATTTTTGCGAATATTCTTTACTATAATTATGTTCATCAGTGATAATGTAGGATTCATAAGATGAAAAAATAAAACGGTTCCGGTAATTATGAGCCTATTCGATGCAAACGAACACAAACATTGTCTATTCTTACATTGTAGGGCGGTACGAAGTTCGCCGTGCCAGCTTGTTTTATACAGTGTGTCCGGGGAAGTTAAAACATAATTTTAAGGGTGGATTCTATGATCAATTTCATCGACGTAAACACCCCATCTGGGGGGTCGCAGCCTCACCCCCCCCCCCTCAGTATGTTTTTTTTTTTTTTTTGCAAAAGTCGACCCCGCCTACTTTTAAATTCACAGTTAAAGATCTAAGGCTCACAGAACCTTCATGAAGGTCTTGATCGAAGGCTAAGTAGTTAGGCTACCTAAGTTACTAACAAAATAACCAAGTATTGCTTTATTTTTTTTTTTAAGTAGGTAAAAAAACAAAAAAAAAATTACGGTTTTTTAAAGTTACCACAAAAAAATGCAGATATTTTTTTTGTGTTTTGAGTTGTTCTCCAAAATAGTATTAGATTTATTTCTTTACGTCTATAACTTAAGAAATTATCAACTACGAAAAAAACCCTTCGCTTTTACCTAGTAATTTAAGATTTCAGTGTTACTCACTTTTATTAAAAAATAAAGTCAATATTTCATAATTTTTTTAGTTATTTAGGTAGCCTACCTACTTAGCCCTCGATCAAGACCTAAATTAGGAGTCCTTTTACGCGAGAAGTGGTGCCACTCTAAAAAAAAAATCTAAAGTAAAGCTTATTTAAAAAAAATGTGCTCCCTAGTGCATAAAATCTTGGTCCCTAGTATTTTTAAATATTTTAAATAATATCTAGGGTTAGACTGTTTATGAATTACTGTTTTTTGCTAAAAGTAGCCACTTAGCAACTTTTAGGAACAAACAGTAATACATGAAACAGTATGAACACTTTTAGCAACAAAAACATACACAGTCTAAACCTAGATATTATTTTAAATACTAATAAAATACGTGGGACCAAGATTTTATGCACTAGAGAGCACTTTTTTTGAAAAAAAAAAAGCCTTACTTTAGAAATTTTTTTTTATAGTGGCGCCACTGTTCGCGTAAAAGGACTCTTAATTTAGGTCTTAATCGAAGGCTTAGTAGGCAGGCTACCTAAATAATTAACAAAAGTATTAAATATTGACTTTATTCTTTAACGAGCTTTCCCGGCTTACTTCGTTACGCCATAGAATATAAGATACTACTAAAGACTTGGCTCTATAGACTTTGTTCTTTTGACTGCCCAGAACGGCCGAATAAAAAACAACAATAACTAACCACCTGTCAAAATATGTAAACAACGGAAAAAATATTGCACCTTGGGTTATATTATTTGAGTTTAGGTAAGGATCCCTAATTTTTTTGAAAATCTAATATAGCCTATGACACTCGGGGTTAATGTAGCTTCCTACCAGTGATAGAATTTTTCAAATAGGTTCAGTATTTCCGGAGCCTATTCGTTACAAACAAACAAACAAACAAACAAACAAATCTTTCCTCTTTATAATATTGGTATAGATAAAAGTGGGTTAAACTGAAATCTTAAATTAAAAGGTAAAAGCGAAGGGTATTTTTGGTAGTTGATACATAATTTCTGAAGTAATAGACGTAAATAAATAAATCTAATACCATTTTGGAGAACAACTCAACAGGTAATGATAAAACACAAAAAAAAGTATCTGCATTTTATGTGGTGACTAAACCCATAAAACATGCACACAAAAAAATTTTGGTTTACCCACTTTAAAAAAAAAGTGAAAGCAATACTTTTAGTATCTTGGGTAGCCTAACTACTTAGCCTTCGATCAAGACCTTAATGAAGGTTCTGTGAGCCTTAGATCTTTAACTGTGAATTTAAAAGTAGACGGGGTCGACTTTAGCAAAAAAAAAATAAAAAACATCATACTGAGGGGGGGTGAGGCTGCAACCCCCATATGGGGTGTTTTCGTCGATGAAATTGATCATAGAATCCACCCTTAAAATTATGTTATAACACACTGTATAATGTTTGTCCAATAGACGAAATGAACGCGATTTATTCTTTAAAAAAACTCATAAAAAAAGGTTATGTAAAAAGTATTTTATCTATAAAAAAGTATCTTAAAGATACGTATTTTGTATCTTGTATTTCAGATACTATTTTAGAAAGGTATCTGCATCTGGTATCTGAAATACTTATTTCAAAAGGTATTTGTATCTTGTATTCAGATACTGTAATTAAGGTATCTTGTACATCTCTGTCCACCACAGATGTTTCTTAAAGAGTAGATATGTAGTACTGGTTGGTTGTTGGTTGTTGGATCCTATGGTACCCCAGTGGTACAAAGGGCCTTCGTGAGACGTCGCCATCCGCCCCTGTCTTGCGCCTCGCGCTCCGCGTCCCTCCGCGTCCCTCCAACTCATCCCGGCTGCCCGCAGCTCGGCGTCGACGGTGCGTTGCCAGGTGTGCGCCGGCCGGCCTCGGCGCCGGCTTCCACACGGCCGGCTTCCGATATGTAGTAGTAAGATTTGATAATTAGTTTTTAGTTCTCTTTAGCGTCAAAGGATATTTTAACGAACCAATCAGAATAAGAATTTACCAGCAAGCAATAATCTTGCCAATCAGAGATAAGGAAGGTTTCAAATTTTTTAATTATACTAGGTATTTTGCAAAAAAAACTGCTTTGTAAAGTAATGTTTATATCAAATTATCCGGGTTTTCGCAAAATCCCTAGTTTTTTTTGCAAAATACCTAATTATCAAATCTTACTACGATAGATATAAAACTAAAAAAAATAAACATTACAGAAACTAGATTGCATTCGACGCTAATAGATATGAAACTTAAAAAAATATATAACTTCACTGTTACTAAACTTACATACGATGCTGCTTGTGTTCTGGAGAATTCACACATAATTTTTAAACAGTCCAATATTGTAAGAATTTAAAATGTTAATTTTTTTGGATCATATTTCTACACATTTATTTTTTAACGCTAATTGTGTATCGCGCATGCTATTTGTAATATAATCATTTTATGGTAATATTTGACCTATCAGAGCTATAGAGGAATTGTAAATAATTTAAAACTAGTCAAGTTCTTGGTATTAATTTTGAGGTATTAATTATTAGTTTGTATTTTTTTATTTTATAAAATCTTAGTTGCTGGAATTTAAAAAAGGACGCTCTCAACTCTTGGTAGGCAGCCATCTTTAATCCTCATTTAATTCTAGCCAAATTATGAGACGATTTGGATCTAAACTTTCGTTATTAGCGACTTCAGTGGAGCGCAAAGTGGTCGCGACCGGCGGAGCTCGGCGAAAGTCGGAGATCACTGAGATTTTTGCTAAATTGGGATAGTAGGTATTTAGTTGTAGTTTTCGCAAACTTTCAGACAATGGGTTTAAAGGTCACATATTATTATTATTACTAGCCTATGTTATCCCACTGCTGGGCAAAGGCCTTTTTCCCCTCCTTCCACACTTTCCTATCCTGGACAGATTCCCACCAATCCCTATCGTGTGCTCCCAATTCGTCGCTCCATCGCTTCCTGGGGCGACCACGTCGTTTCTTGGCGTGTTCGGGACCCACTCAGTGGCCCATAGGCCCAAAGGTCAACGAATTCTTATAATTTCTCTAAGTCTATCTATCTGTCGCTTTAAATTTCTCAGGAACTATTGGGTTACAGTATTGTAATTATGCAATCATTTTGATTAAAACTAAAAAGAGTTGACTAAAAATTCACACAAATTATTGCACAACGCACCAAAATATGACGCTAACGGAGGCATGATTGAGCGATCGTAGACGGTTATATCAATTAGACATATTTTGATGTAGCCATATTTACTGTGCCATTGCTGAACAAGGGCCTCTCTCCTACTTTTTTACCTATATCAAAGGAAGACCTGCCCGCGCAGCATGACGGACCATTTGTCGAATCTTTCTGTCACTTTAAATCGCTTTTGACATTTAAATGCGGGAAAATGTATGGAGATGATCGGCAAAAGTGACAGATAGATACGACAAATTTGACAAATTGTCCGTCATGCTACCGCCGCAGCCTTTACCTGTAAATAATAGAAATACACTAGAATAAAGAAAACTTATATCCAAAATTAAATAAGCACTACAGTTTATCTTAAAAGAACATTCACCAACGAACAAAGACCGTTAGCAATAAAATAAAATTGGACCAAAATGGATCTTAATTCGATTCAATGACTATAAACCCCCACACCTTTTCAGCTCCCAGTAAAACCCTCAAACCCCTCCTAACCCCCGCAGGTAGCTCATTAGCAGTCCGGCACACGCAAGCGCCCGTAGTGAATACTAAACGAGCTAGGTTTTTCAGGCAACCTAGAGTTGTGGCCTGGATTTGGGATGTTACGATGTTTATTGGCTGAATATGTTAACGATATATTTACTTGATGCGATAAATTGTTTGCGCTTAAGGGAATAACTTGTAGAGAGTCGTAATTATAGTTTTAGGTGGTGAGATAAAATCGTCCTTCATCTCCAATAACAATGTAAAGCAGTCTCAAAGATTAAAGTAGTCTCTATATTTTATCAGACAAATCAAACAAATCCAAACCATAAATGTAACTTTCGAATGAACTTTATGCGGCGTGACAAAAGGTATTGTTAAATAGCAACCACCAAAAAAGGATAAATAACCTTTTCCGATCGCACACACAATATCACACTTCCCGCGGTAATTAATGGGAATGATTTAAACACCCTTACCACCGACCGACCGACGCACGACAATGAAATCTTCAAAAAAGGTTTCCATTTTTAGTCGACTTTGGTTAGTGTGTAGAGAGCTTTTTTTTGAACAAATACCTATCTGAAACCTCTGTCTTTTTAACATCGACATCGATGATAGAAAAAAAGTCTCTAAGCACTCAGTTTGTTTGCACGCGTTATAACTGAAGTAAGTACGCGTAGATTTAAGTTACACGCAAAATTTTTGTTTCTGCGCTTTCTTGCGCTTAATTTTTGTTTCTGAGGATATACCCATCTTAGGTATATCTTTTCTTCTGCTAGTTATAAGAATTTTCATGCAACTACAAAGTGAAACCCTGTTATTGGCTTATTTGTTAGTTTTAAAATTACTTTAACTAATTTATTTTGTAACGCTGTTGGGTTTTTGTTAATAAAGAAAAATAAAATAAATAATAAAATAAAACTTACGTAATCAATCAATATATATAAAACTCTTCCGTTACTGACTGACTGACTGACTGACAGACAACGCAGAGCCGAAACTACTGGGCGTAGCGGGCTGAAAATTTGCATGTAGGTTCCTTAGGGAGTATAGGTGAGCACTAAGAAGGGAATTCCCGAAATTCCCACGGGAACGGGAAAAAACGTGATTTTTGTGTTTATAAGAAATCTGCGCGAGTGAAACCGCGGGGCAGCCTCTAGTCATTAAATATTTAAAGGACACTCATTTTATACTGGGTGTTTTTATGACAAGGCCGTTTGATATTTTGACCAATGTTGCTTTGGGAAAGTTGTTAGGTATGGTGAGCTGAATATCTCCTTTGATTTATTACCGCCTTGTCAGAAACATCCTGTAAGTTACGTAAGCACGTGAAAGTTTACAGGACACACGGTATACTGACTGTTTTTTAATGGGAACCTAATAAATTTGAGCGCCGTATTATAAAAAAGAATAACTGTATATTCTAATCTTACGATTTAGTCTGTGAAATTTTGGTGCCAAAAGTAGCAGAAAGGTATAATTTAGGGTCGAACCTGCGGCCGCGGGTTACAGCTCCCGACAATACCACTTACGTTGGGTTAGTATAGACAACAAGCGATACCATAAGTTTTTTAACTTTTGTTTTTTTTTTTTAATTAAAAAAACTTGTTTAAGGCCGATAAACCCATTGTTCACCCCCATGCGCATTGCTCTTCACCCCCTGACTCGTCTAGCACCTGAGATACCGTAGGTCATTGCTCAGATGCTACATATCGTTTTTAGTAAAAAAAATTGTACAAAAACTTTCAAACTACCTCAAGTGAAAACGGTTCATTTAGAGCTTTCTATTAATAATTACATCAATATATATAAATCTCTTTCGTTACTGACTGACTGACTGACTGACATACAACGCAGAGCCGAAACTACTGGGCGTAGAAAGCTGAAAATTGGCACGTGGGTTCCTTGGGTAGTGAGCACTAAGAAGGGATTTCCCGAAATTCCCACGGGAACGGGAGAAAACGAGATTTTTGTGTTTATGAGAAATCTGCGCGGGAAAAACCGCGAGGCAGCTTCTAGTTTAAGTATATTACAATTTACATTACATATTTCCAAAAAAAAAGGAAAAGAAAAACAATAAAAATTAACACGGTTCATTATTTTACAATTTTGTTTACAGGAATCAGTCCTGTATAACTATTCCTACCGTGTGTTTAATTTTTCTCCACGATAAAAAAGTTACGGTATGTATATGAGCGAGACTGGGGGCATGACTTTTATCATATATCGTTTGAAACTTTTTTTTTTCACTAGCGCGAGTTATAGCATCCACTGTGCTTCCGGTCTAAGGTCCCGGCTACACAGTAATCGTAAACGGCCAGTAACGACGCCGAATAGAAATTACTTCCGGCGCACAGAAGCCTTGTTTGAACGATTCTGACAAGTCCTTGAAGTTACTTTACGGCATCGTAACAATGCTTTTTAGGATTCTGTACCCAGTGTGTGTCTCCGCCAATATATTTTCAGTTTTTATTTGAAAAAAAAAAAGAGTTTCTATCTTGTTTTCGAGATATTGATTAGTCAGTCAAAAATTTTTTTTTTTTCAAATTTAAAATCGAATCAAATAATTCTTTATTCAATATACGATACAAGATATCACTTATTGAAAGTCAATTAAAAAACAAAAAAAAATTAAAATTACCTGGGATACCCTACATTACTTTAAGAACTTAGTAATTTGATTATTATTTAATGCTTTTCAGTAATTTTTTCGGTGGTTTTATTTTTTGATAAAAAGTTTTTATATTAAAATACCGACTGTTATTTCCTGACTATCTGTTCTGGGAAAGTTAGCAAACATTAATAGAGCTGTGGCCACTGTGTGATGAAGAATGGCTACCTTTACGTGGCCTGGGCGTTGAGGGAATAAGAGAGAAATGAAACGTATTAAATAAAATTATATAGGTAATACAATTTTATTACGTAAGTAAGTTCTGTTGAGGTGATAATCTATACCAATATTATAAAGAGGAAAGATTTGTTTGTTTGTAACGAATAGGCTCCGGAAATACTGAACCGATTTAAAAAAATCTTTCACTGGTAGGAAGCTACATTAACCCCGAGTGTCATAGGCTATATGAGATTGTCAAAAAAATTAGGGATCCTTACCTAAACTCAAATAATGTAACCCAATGCAATATTTTTTCCGTTGTTTACATATTTTGACAGGTGGTTTGTTGTTGTTGTTTGTTTTTAATTCGGCCATTCTGGGCAGTCAAAAGAACATAGTCTATAAAGCCAAGTCTTTTGTAGTATCTTATATCCTATGGCGTAACGAAGTAAGCCGGGAAAGCTCGTATGAAAATAAAAAGAATGAAAATTGATTTAATTACACGAGCGATCACGAAAGTTAGACAAAAATTAATTACATTAAAGACGTATGTCGTATGAAAGGGAGATAAAAAAAGAGTTTTTAACACACGAAAACATATGAAACACCTAAATAAACAAATTTTAATTAGACCGATGAGTTAACCAATATTTAACTGTAAACTAAGATAAGTACCTAAATGTTAATTTTTTAATCAATCTTTAGGCATCAAGTTATGTGAATTATCTTACAATTACTATAAAAAAAGCTATACGAAGCCAACGATATTATTTTTAAATCCAGTACATAATACGTTTTCAAAATTAATCACATCGTAGCTCAAAGGACGTCTACGGCGTAGTCACGTAGCTACGGCGTAGCAACTGTGTAGCTAAGAAACATGGATATAATAAATCATAGGGATTTCATTAATATCGTGGCCATGACTGTGTTAATATGTGATTTTATATATTTTTCTAATTTAAGACTTAATGTCATTATAATAATTATTTAAAAAATATAAAATAAAACGTTCCTTTGCAAGCCTCACAATGTACCGGGCTCCATATCTTTGTGATTTCCGAATGAAAGAGATACAATCAATATATATAAAACTCTTCCGTTACTGACTGACTGACTGACTAACTGACTGACTGACTGACTGACAGACAACGCAGAGCCGAAACTACTGGGCGTAGAAAGCTGAAAATTGGCATGTGGGTTCCTTGGGGAGTGTAGGTGAGCACTAAGCAGGGATTTCCCGAAATTCCCACGGGAACGGGAAAAAACGGGATTTTCGTGTTTATGAGAAATCTGCGCGGGTGAAACTGCGGGACAGCCTTTAGTTAATAAAAACACATCAGACTCAGGACCTTAACTTAGATATAGAACTGCCTCAAGATTGCCTAAAAGACATAAGAAAACTAAGATCAATATCCATCATGCCAATATTCGCCTCCGGGAATCGAACCCTGAGCACCAAAGTCTAATGTATATAGTATAATGATATAATAGAGGATCAAAGATATAAAAGAGGTTGATTGTCAACCATTTCTTAAACAGACGCCATAATCATTGCCTTATTTTTAAATTAACTCTGTTCTCAAAGACTTCAAAGTTAAATTTTAACTTCAAGTAACAAAGCAAAATATAATGTCAATAAAACAAAAAATGCAGAAAATTTTCAAATTAACTCGGAGGGGCAAAAAATATCAATTTCTATCTCATTTCTTGGCGTAAGCCAGTCATTTGTCAAGTCATTATTTTTATTTGATTTCGAAAACATTTTTTATCTTTAGAGTGCATCCATTCAAATACGTTTTTTTTTGAAGAGAATCAATTTCCCGCCCTCAGAGCCGCCCGCCCAAACCATTTCTCTTCTTTTTGTATAAAAAAAAAACAGTCGTTTAAATAGAAACCCGTCGTGTAAAAAATAACACTCTCCTAGTCATGGACCGTGTTACTTACAAACATCTATTTATTAACTTTCATCGACATAATCAAACCTTGGGTACAATTCTCATATTTTAAAAATAAATTTTACTTATTTGCTATTCTCTAAACAAAAAATCCATAGAAATACTACTAATGGATCGCTTATTGTATAGAACCTTCTAACATTGATTTTTTTCTATTTGATTCTTTGAATGAAAAACATTTTGTAACTTTTGTGATAAGAATAGATTGCAAAACTACTAGGTGAATTTCTTAAATAAACAAAGAGATTCGCCTATATACCCGCAATGAGTATATAAAGGTACTTTACATTTTATAATGTTTTTAATTTTTATAGCCATTTGAGAACGGCAACAACCACATTGGTTGCCTGAAAGAAATCTCTTTTAGAGATAGGGTCGCGCATGTTGTCACCTTCCTATGTTATACAAATTGTTATATTATGTCCCTGTATTTGAGTACAATTAAGTGTTCATTCATTAATTTCTCTAGGGTTGAACAGAAGTCAAAAGTCAAGGTCAAAAATGATTTATTCAATATAGGATACAAGATATCACTTATTGAAAGTCAATTAGACTACCTACATCTAATTAATATTGATACCTTATTTGCTAAAGTATCCTATACTGCGAGACGCGAGGTATGTCAGAGTGCCCACCAATTGGCTCAGGCAAACAGAGGTTTGCCTTGCCTTACGACAATGGTCGCCCAGAGACGTCCCCACACACGGATTATTATTACTATTATGTTTCTCTTTCTCTTGGAAATCACTGGATGGAGCCCGGTCATCTAAGAGGTGTGCCAGGGGATGAATCCCACTCGTAGAGGCCCTTTCGAGAGTTTTTCATTTTGTTTATGGATCACCAACCAGGCACTACTACTTAATGCACAAATAGATCATGCACCCAGCGCCAACACCCAGGAGGTGATGATGATGATGATGATAATGAATAATCTTTTAACTCCCTCCCTCAACAGTCTACCTCCAGACTTCTCTGTTCCGCGATCTTCGTCTCGTCTCGTCGGTCCAGGTCATCCCTGCCGCCCTGAGTGATAGGAACGGAACTTATTATTATTATTTACAGCCTGTAGCGTCCCACTGCTGGGCAAAAGCCTCTTTCCCCATTTTGCACATTCCTTCAAGGTCTTGTGTGGACAGACGGATACAAAAGAGAATTCTAAGTAGTAAAGTTTATCGTCTCTGCACCGCCCACAAATGTCTCACACTAGCGTAGCCTCAAGTTGCTTTCTTCGCGCACTTTATTTATGGCTGCCATTACTCGTTCACTTAGGAAACCGCCACGGCAAAGACCGTGAGGGAACTCCGTTTGAAATGTGGCCAAGTTTTAAGAAAAACAAGACTAATACAAAATTTTTGCTCACACGGTTAAAGATTCTGCTTCAAAATTGACTTGCGAGATTTCGCTCTATCAAACAACATAAATTAAGGTAATCTTAATAACGACAGACCTATTTCCTATCGGGGTAGGCAGACACAATTTATGTCCTCTTGCTACGATCCTGACATACTTCTTCAGCTCATATCATAACCGCTTCCAATACCCGCATGTTGGTATTGTGAACTCTATTATGTGTCCTTTGATCGGTGCACGTTGGCCTATCTCAAAACCGTGCCTTAGCATTCGCTTTGTTAATTTCTTTCGTTAATCTTTATCCTCTATCCACTATAAATGTGAACAAACCACTGAACCGTTCTCAGCAATACGATCTTAAATTTAATAATTACCTTGCTATGGAAATAATAATGTATGCAAGGATGGGATCTTGATAGATTATCATATAATTTCGGTCCGAAGTTTGTGCTTAGTTAAGATTTAGTTTTGTGAAGGTTCCGTATTCCATAGGTATTCAAAGGACTTAACAGAGGCTAGATCCCTGTTTAACCAAGTTTCATGTACTATAGTTTTCCCTTCCACTCAACAGGGCATTGTAGTGGGTACAGATCTGTACCTTAATACCATACAGAACCTACATAAAATATTTGTATTGCAACGTAAGAGATAGTTAACACGTAAACGTTTACATATATTTCTGTTCTTTTACCTAAAATATTCCCCATTTATCAAAGTTTTTGTATCTTTCTCAGTTTTTACCAAACATTACAAACAAATTTGCCGCCTCCACCGAACCCGAGAAGTAAGAAACTTAACTTTTAGACATTTCTTTTAATATTCGCGCTCGCTGTTGAAGTGTAACGACAACCTTAGCCAAGCAAAAACTCTGCCAAAACTGTTTAGTACTCGTTCACATTTGGCAATATCAAAGAAAAACTTACATTGCAAGCGCGACTAACCAACTAATAAGTCATTGAGTGTTTTTTATTTTTTGCAATTATAAAAGAAACAAAAATCAAAATGTATTTATTTTTTAAAAGATAATTAATAAAGTTTTTTTTTTTTAAGCAAATATTTTTTTATCTTCAAACAAAAATTTTAAAAGAAACAAAAATAAAAATGTATTTATTTTTTAACAGATAATTAATAAAGTTTTTTTTTTACACAAATATTATTTTATCTTCAAACAAAAATTTTAAGAAAGAAAATAAACGCGATGTATGTGTGTGTAGCACTATATATAGTGCTGTTATGATAAGGCATGGGCTACTGTAAGTAAGAGAGAAATGGAACGTATTAAATAAATTTAAATATGTACAGTGGCGGACTAGGAGGCCGTAACAGATTTGTCTATAGTTTCGTCAGCCCTAGACTTTATTACCAAAGAACAAGAGCTATTTTGCAATACAGAAAAACCGGAAGTGTTACACCGACCGTGTCCGCCACTGTACAGTGGCGGTCTAGGAGGGCGTAACAGATTTGTCCATGTTCTCATCCGGCCTAGACCAAATAACAAAGCTATTTTGCAATACAGAAAAACCGGAACCGGAACCACTGTATAAATATCTAGTAAATACGCCCGAATAATCCGAGTCTAAATAATTTTTCATACTAAATTGCAAACGGTCTGAACTAAACCTAAACCAGCAAGTTTTCCAATAATTCTCCGGCGCCGCTGCCTATGACAAGTGTCGGGATTGCGATCGAGTATTGAGACGGCGAGTGCTCCAACATTTTTGTAACTACGTCCTTTTCTTAGCGCTTAAACAGACGACGCCGCCACCGCGCCGCCGCCGCACCGCCGTCGCGCCGCAAAGCTGATCACACACGCCGCCGCGCCAAAGCCGCGCTGCCGTCTCGTGCGATGTTCAGAACTAGCAATGTATTACTAACAATACAATTACAATTTACAATAAACTTCCCAATATGTTCAAAACAAAATCAATGCCTCAACTTAAAAAAATATTTACACAGGTTCCTAATCACAAAAATGTATTATTCCGTTGATGAATATCTAAAAGACAAAATCTAAATATTAAGTATATAATATTATTTATTTACAATATAAAGCCATCTGTGACATCCTAAATAATTTAGCCATTGACATTCTAAGAAATTTGTAATATTTTGTAAATACTGCATGATTTTAATTTCAAATAAGTATTTGCACACTGACTTTCAGTAGAATATATTAGATCCTAGTGTATAATTGACCATATATTGCAATGAAACTCATATTCTGGCAAATAAATAAATTTCATTTTCAAAATAGTACTTACAGTGGAACGATAAAATTTGCATTGATTGCGGCGGCGTCGTCTGTTTGAGCTCTTACTGAAGGTCTTATCTGAACAAAACACTGAAAGTTTTCAATGAAAAACAACGAAAGATTTGTTTGCTTGGAATTTTTTGTTCGAGTTGCTATTTTTCTTTCGCAAAATAGGTTGTTCCTTTACTTTTCGTACAGATCTCAATCAGCTACTTAGTAATTAAGTAGATTTATTATAAATTGGAAGTCGTTGAAAAGTTAAAATAAGTTTAAGGTTAAAAACCTTTTTAAAATCAAGCATTTATGTCGTTAAGTTATTTTTCGAGTTATTCTCAGCAAGGCCTTTCATATGATACCCATATTGTAGTAGTACACTAAAAACAACTCGTCTGCCATCTTGATTTTTCTGACATGTTGGATTTTTAATGACGTCACATTAGCTTAATATTGTATCGTTGTTGGGCGCCATGAATAAGTATACAAAAATATCAATCCAATAAGTTAAAGAAATCTGCTTTAAAATAGAGTTGCAAGATTTCAATCGAATATCACATACACATACATTGCAAGTTAAATAAAAGTTTTTAATAATAAAAATTAACATAATTTCGATCCTTACAAAATCAATTGGTATGCCATTATATGCACGCACGCTATAATGAGATATAATCCACATAAGTCACTCCCATGATACATCGACATTTATGGCAAAGTCAAATCTGAGATCTTACCCAAATCAATACATATCAAAATCTGAACATACCTGATATAATTAATTCACGTAAATAACACTGCAACACCTCTCTTGTTTACGTTGAAGGTTAATTATGATTGAATGCTCACACAATATTCAAACTTCACTGATTGTTGTTCATTAAAACAATTATTAGGTGGTGGAGCATAAAGCTTGTATTATATGAACCACCACTCTTTGTTCGCGCACACGATGGATACAACAGTGGCGACAAATTAAGTATCTAAGTGCAGCTAACAACTTAAATCGTTTTGAATTTTGGAGACTAGTTTTTTCAATTTGAAAATCTTCCGTTACTAATTGAAGGTAATGGACCCCAGGAGTCCAAGGGAAAAACGTCTAGGGTCTTGAGCTGCATATACATCGCCGGCATCGCTCGACATTGGACTGCATCGGATTTTACAATCCTCAAACGAAAATAAATCTTGTACACAGGGTTGACCTTAATATTACACAATATTACAAAGTCAATGACAGCAGCTCGACGGCGGGCATTTTTTTCGGCTCGGCATACGTCGGAATACCGACAAAGACTTTAAACCCTATTTACAAGATTTATTTGAATTAATATGTGGTATGAATGTAGCTGCGCGAGATACACCGGACCGGACCCAGTCTAATTTTAAAAGTGGTCTATGAGAATAAAAAATTGGGAACCTCTAGCAAATTATAATAAAAAGTACTACTTAAGGGTATTCCCTGCCTCCCGCAGCAAGTGCGGCCCCCGCGCTCAGTTACCTCTCAGTTTATGCTCAGTAAAAATAGCACGACTTATCTCACTCACACAAAAATGGTGCGAGTGCCCGTACGCGAGTTTTGGCTGTGCGCGCAGCAACGCACATTTTTTCCTATTAAGTGTCCGAGGTGTGCCTCTAGTAAAGAGTGTCTTGTAGCTGCCGTGTGCGCTGCTAATCTTGTGGTACAATCCAAATGAATTCTACCAGCGTAAGGTGCGTCGCACTAAAATAATCAAATTATGCCGCAACTCGATTTAAGACGGTATTCATTAAATATTCTGCTTTAATATGATTACTTACTCTGAGCTCGGCTCATGTGGGGTGTGGGGTGGGGTGGGGGAGGCATTGATTTTTTATTCCCTTGATTACACATTTAGTGACAGAGAAAAAAATAAGTAAATTTTCTTAATGTTTCACAGTAGTCTAAAGTAAGTTAAAAAACCTTTTCAAAATCAAGCTTTTATTTCGTTAAGTTTTTTTTAAGTTACTCTCAGCAAGGCCTTTCATTTGATACCCATATTGCAGTAGTACACTAAAAACAACACGTCCGCCATCTTGATTTTTCTGACATGTTGGATTTTTAATAATAATAATAATAATGACGTCATATTAGCTTGATTGTTAGGATCCTTAAACGTGTATATATGTCGTGGCCAAATCGTAAAATTGGCCATTTCATGATATGGCTGGCCATTTCATGAAAGGTGCATATTTCATGAAATGGCCAAATATTCGTTGGCCAGATCGTTAAAACCTCAACGTTTAACGCTAGATTTAATAATGTACTTTGTATGCAATAAAGGGTTTTCTATTCTATTCTAACTCCAATGCAATTTTAGGTTTTTTTGATTAACCCTCCTGTTGAATTTCTTTCACAAAGAAGTAACCTTGTGTAGGTACATGCGAGACAGGGCGCCAATCGTCTGAACGCGGCATGTAACTTGCACCAATTTATTTGTATTTTAATTAAAAACACGTTTTTGTACTCCGAAAGCCACTGGAGCGTGTATTTTATTGATGAAATCAGCATACTATTAACCGTTCTCTAATAGTAACACATATTTCTTTGGTTTGAATAAATTGTAATTTAACGACAAGAAAATCACTCTGCTTGAATGATTGTAACGCTTAAACGCCTAAACCTAGTTGGGTAAAAAACAAAAGCGGACTCTGAAAAAAAATAAAATAAAAATGCTTCTATAATTTCAAAATTAGACTTTATTGATTGCTAATGACATATGTAACATAAATAAAATAGTGAGCGAGATCATTCACACATGGGCTGTGATTAATTAACCATTTACTTTTTTTTTGGTCCACAGAAGTGACCAAATTCCACAGGAAAGAAAGAATCAAGTTACAGTTTTAATATTTCGTACTCTACTTTTATTTAAGTAACTAAAAACAATAAAGGATGAAATTTGACACAAAATAACTTCCTTAAATCCTTAGAACCACTTAATACAACAAAAATATATATGGTCTACAGAAGATATTTTTCTGTGGACACTTAACGTTGTACAATTACTTACTGAAAAAATATTTTCATCAGAATCATCAAAGAAAGATTGATTTGTTATTAGTTTAGCTTTAGAAAAATTAAAGAGGCATCAAAGTGAAGATCTTTAAATTAGAGGGTTTTTTCGGCGTTAGTGGTAGTGGTTGCGGAAATCGACGACGCAGACGATGGTGTGTGTTTTACAGATAATTGCAAAAATAGTGTTCTGTTCTATCCTTAGTGATTATTAGCTTGAAGATGCCGTAATGAATTATTAAATGTTAAGTCACGTTGTTTCAGTACCTATATATACAAGTATCATTTAAAAATATAATTATGTAGGCACGGTAACGGCATTACATTGTGTCATCTATAAGCTTATGGAATATCTATGGACTGACAAGATAGGTCTACCTAATAACCAAATTTCACGAGATCCTAAGGCTATCTTATATGAATCTAGATATATGATAGGTAGGGTAGGCTTGAGCATCAGGCGTAGCAGGGTTCTCCCCCTGGAGAATCCTGCTACGCCTGATGATCCTACGGGATAAGGATGGGCTGAACATATCATACATAACAGGTTCAGATATTTTAACCTAAAAGCATGTAAAATATCTGAACCTGAAAGGTCCCTTGAAAAGGTAAATTATACCCAAGTATGAATCGCATCTGCAGTATATTAAAATTTATTAACATCTGCTGTAATAGCAATCAGAATAATCTTATTTTTTATGGTTTCATCCGATATATTCCTTCTTAGTATTTCTTTATGCTTTCTGCGTCTTTTTTCTAAGTCTCAGTCATCTTTTCCTCAGTCAGCTCTTGCTCTCCTCATAATAATCTGTTTTTATACTCTACGGCGTTTCTTTTTCTCTTCTTTGCTAAAATGTAGGTACCTAAACGAGACTTAAGGTTTCCAGTTAATTAACTTTCCAGTAAATAAGCTTAATGACGCTGAAAATAACTGAAAAATATTAAAATCTCATAATAACGACTTTTCCGTGGTCAAATGTCTCTTCTGTGGGCGTCTAGTCCACAGAAAAGATGTCCACAGAAAATACAATTCAGTTTTAAAACATCGATAACGGTTATAATTTTTAGGGTAGAAAGAAAAAAAACTGTATTTGCAATACTACTCCCAGAAAGGTTCACTGAACTTAAGTCATTGCAATAATAATACTGAAACTTACCAGTTAATCCATAGAACAGGAAAGTTGCATCGATCTTTGACAAATTTCTAAAAACAAATATTATCAGCTGCATTCAAGAAACATTTCGACGCGCTCCGGTGAAAACGAAATGGTTTAGGACAGCTGATCGGTGTTGCTAGTGCATGATTCTCAAATTATCCAACTTTTTTAGTATTCTGGATGTTTATAGTCGTTTTTAAGGTCCACAGAAAAGTCGTTAGGACGTATAACCGATTGTTTATGATGAGTATTATTAATAAATACCTATTGCTTGTAATTATCAAATTGATGATGAAATATAGAAATATGAACAAGTAAAAAACAGTATTTATAGTAACGATATTGTTATTAATTATATTTTTTTAACGGGTGTATAGCCATCAACTGTCAATCTGAACAGACCACAGGAAATAGTTTTAAGGCATATATAATTTTTTTTTAATACTAAATTCTTACTTATTTAAATGGTTTTTACTAAAATATAAAAATATAGTGTCTTAAATATGTAAATAAATTAGAATACTGAAATATCGTCATACAAAATTTTTAGTTATAATGTCCGAACATGCTAATGTTTTTTACCCAGTTAGGTTAGGTTAGGCTAAACCACGCCCTGCAGTACCGGGCCAAAGAATAGGACTGAGGTATCCCCTGCCTGTCGTAAGAGGCGACTAAGAGGGGACCCCGGGGTCGTTGGGTGCACGAGGCAGGGGCCTCGTGTAGTCATATAACGGCCCCGAGAGGGACGGCGGAACGCGGTGTCCCGTTTCCGCCGTCGAGCGTAGGAAGAGCCATCCGCGCTCAGGGGGGACTACCTTCACCTGTCCCCCCGTGAAGAGGCTACACAGCCAATGCTGGTGGGGGTCGCGGAGAATTCCACAGGCTTACCCGCGACCCTCCTGCTATCAGCCGAGAAGGACACCGGCGGGGTTTTAGTGGGTGCGAACTCCACATAACCCTGCGGCTCCCCCCGGGGCTGCAGGGTACTCGTTAGGAGTTTCCCCGCCGAAGGCTAAACCGATATGGCTGAAACTTATAAGTAGGTAGCTTAGAGTCGCAAAAAGACAAAGAATAGGTTCTTTTTATCTTGAATATATAGTTGAATATTGAGATTTGGCAGTTTCAATGGAAAATGAGCTAGCGAAGCCGCAGGACGTACACCTGATTATTCTATATTATTAACTAACTGCAAAAAAAAGTATGTTTGTCTGCGATTATCTCGCGTTTGGCTGAACCGATTTCGATGCAGTTTTAAGAAATGTATTTGTTACATTCGGGAGAGTTTGATTTTTTTAACAGGCTTTAAAAAGACATAGTTCTCATGTATGTTTGTGTCAGGAGGCGGGCCTGTCGTAAGAGGGTGCACGAGGCGGGGGCCTCGTGTAGTCATATAAAGGTCCCGAGAAGGACTGCAGAACGAGGGTGTTCCGTTTCCGCCGTTGAGCGTTGGGAAGCTACCACGCTCCGGGGGGACAACCATCATGTCCCTCCGAGGAGAGGCTATACAGCCAATGCTGGGGTGCGGAGAATTCCACAGGCTCACCCGCGACCGTCCTGCTATCAGCCGAGAAGGACACCGGCGGGGTTTTAGTAGGTGCGAACCCCACATAACCTTGCGGCTCCCCCCGGGGCTGCAGGGTTCGTTAGGAGTTTCCCCGCCTAAAAAAAAAAAGGGTTTGGAGGCGGGTCCCTCTTTTTAAATATATTATTTTATTTTATTTCAGGTAACTGCCTAGTAATAGCAGCAGTCCTCTGCTCAACCAAGCTACGTTCCGTCACTAACCTGTTCATCGTGTCACTCGCCGTGGCCGACCTCCTTGTGGGAGTCGCTGTCCTGCCCTTCTCCGCGACGAGAGAGGTTTTTGAGGTAAGTCCCAAATGCTTCGCTAGCACAATTGGTTCGAGCGATCTCCTCATGAAATTGTAGCGCTAGTGTGCGAAATGCCTAACTCATGCGAAGCGACGCTCCCTCTACAACCGCTCCATTGCCGTCTTGGCGTTTTGGGAAGAACCTCAAAATTAATTGATGATCAGCATCTATGATAGCTATGAGAGCTGAAGACGTCACAAACCTGTTCATCGTGTCACTAGCCGTGGCCGACCTCCTTGTGGGAGTCGCTGTGCTGCCCTTCTCAGATACAAGAGAGATTTTTTAGGTGAAAATACAATTTAAGCCTTTTAAAGGTACTTTAAAGGGCATATTCGACTAATTATTTCATGTAACTATCAGAAATCGTCTAAGACTCAACACGCGCCGAACGTATTCCATTTAAAGAGGAACCGGTCAATCCTTCTCCAAGAATCTACCTTGGAAATTCTATTATGCTTAGAAACTTAGCTGGCGCGATGTAGGAATTGCTTCGAGCGATCTACTTACCCTACGAAGTTGTAGCGCCAACTTTCCGCTTTAACTGAATTTTATAACGTGGGTAAATGCCTTAAGCATTTCTCAAGGTTTGTTAGGTTTGCATTAACTAGAACCCCTCGGTGGCCGTCTTGGCGTTTTTGCGAAGGACTCCGGAATCATTGATGATCAGTATCCGGTATCCTACCCACGCCTAGCTGAGAGCACAGTATAGCTATGAGAGCTGAAGACGTCACAAACCTGTTCATCGTGTCACTAGCCGTGGCCGACTATTGGTGGGAGTCGCTGTGCTGCCCTTCTCTGCAACTAGAGGGGTTTTTGAGGTGAGAGCACAGCTTAGCCCATTTAAAGAGGAACGGCCATTACCTCCCCATGCATCTTCATCACCTTTGAAATAAAATTCTATAATGCTAGTTGCGCTAGAAACTTCTCTGACGTGATGTAGGAATTGGTTCGAGAAAATTATCAGGCAAAAAAATTATAATTTGAATTAGCATGCAACGGGCGACCTTATCGCTAGAAGCGATTTCTTCTAGGCAATCCAGACAATTATTATTTATTGTGAAACATCGGATATGGGACTAAGTATTTAAGTTATGGATGTATTGCTAAACAATTCGTAGGCTAAACACCTGTTAGTTCATTCTATTACTTAAATACTACTTGTGCTGTAACTTTTTTTTCATTGTAAGTAATTACGTTGTTACTTAAATCTTATCTTAATAATTGGTTTTGTAAGCTCTCGTATTCTTTAAGTTTGATGTACTTATTTTAGGAAACTCAAGGTCTTCTTGATTGTTTTATGTTTATTATCATGTATATGACTGTCTGTTTCTAAATAAAGAAAAGAAAAAGAAAAGAAAGTAACCTGAAATAAACATATTTTATTTTATTTTATTATTATTAATCCACTTGGACTTGGAACCGTATAGTTTAGGTAGATATTGTTCAGTGACTCAACACAGCCTTCCCGCGCCAGCGTATAGTATTGTTTTCTCGCTTCAATCAATCCAGTTCTTTGATCTATTGACTGACGAACAATGAAGCGCCCAACACACTCTACCCTTGACTACAACTAGATCCAAAAGCAAAGGATTATTGTTTTACAGGCAAATTTACGTCCTGTAGATTTTTCAGCGTTATTTTTCAGCATAAAAACAAGATTATACAAAGTTTGTGGCTTTTTTCCTAAATATTTTTACTATCTTATCTGCGCAAGAGAAATGATAAAAAGGTGTATCTTTTTGTTTTTCTGTTCCCTAAAGAATCTTTATTGAAATTTGTTATAGTAGGTAGGTAGGGTATAGTATATAGGTGTAGGTGGTATAGTGGTCTAAATTGTCAGGTTTAGTTAATGCATAGTATTCATGTATAATGCATGTGTTTGACTTTAATTTTATGATTTAGTATACTTTACTTCAGATTAATGTTAATGTTACAGAGCCTCAGACATGACGTAAACTATACATTTTTTGATTCAGTTAAAAAACGGACGTTTGCTGTTTCCAGCTGTCTCCCAGAGGAATAATTAGTAGAATGACTGAAATTGTGACGCGTCTAAAGCCCGAGTGACGTTTAAATAGGATTTCACGTTTGATTGCGTCGACTGTACTGTCTGTACAGTCAGGCAAAATATTTATTTTATCGTACTCATTAAGTTAACTAAATATTTTTGAATAAATTGCGGAATCTGCAATAGTTTTTTTTTACTTAGCCACATTGCATGCAAGGTTGAGTGCGAATTATTAATCGGTATACCTCCAAAGGTTAGAAGAGCAGCACAATCCGTTTTTGTAGTGTTTCCTTACTTTTATTACTGTTTATAGATTTCATTGTTTCGTAAAACTTCGTAACCCACTTTTTCGTATTTTTTGACCGACGAAAAAAAAAGGAGGAGGTGCTCAATTCGAAACGTATATATATATTTTTTTTTAATGTTTGATCACGCATAACTTTTTGCAGAGTAGTCCCATTTAGATAATTCTTTTTTCAATCGATCTTTGTACGAGGATTCTGTGGCGCCGACTCAAAATTACTTGGTATACCCTACATTACTTTAAGAACTTAGTAATTCGATTATAATTTTATGCTTTTAATTTTTTTTTAGGCGGCTTTTTTTTTTGATAAAAAGTTTTATTAAAGAAATAGTGTCGCTTTAAGAGCCAGTTTACAGCGATGCTAGCGGCATTCGCGAAGAAAATTATTATCTTCTAAACTTAGGCAAATATCAAAAATGGGGCCCAGTATGACACTAGATAATCTTGCTCAGTATTTTTTAAACAGGAAAGTAGTCCTAAATGAAAATAACAAAATTATACACAGATTGTAGCAACACTTTGTAGTCATCTTTAAGCTATACAACAGTGCCCTAAAAATACTAGGCTACATTATCTAATGTCATATGTACTGTGCTACATTTTTTATATTTGTCTTAGTTTAGAAGATATATTTTTTTTTCGAGAATGGCGCTAGCATCGCGGTAAACTGGCTCTTAACTGCTTTACTTTAACCCTGTCAGCTTTTAGGTACCTTTTTTAGTGCTTTATTTCAAGGAATGTTTATCTATTGACTTTGCTAACTGTACCCGTCCAAGAGTACAAGCAAACAAAACTGTCGACTGAATGAACCATCTTTGTCTATACCCCTCCAGTCAACATTGAGCTCTGCGTGCCAACATTTACGACTCACATTTGCATAAAGAGATAAAATTCATAAATGAACAATACAAATGAATCTGCACTCTAGGGTGTTGTGAATAGGGTTAGATTTTGAATGAAATATGAGGGCTATTCGCAACAGATGTTTCAGGAATATCTCATAATTACTCCGAGAGCGTGCGCTGAAGATTTTTTCTTAATATATTTTTAATAAGTTCTAATAATATAAGACAAACATTTTAAACATAACTATGCAAACGAACTAATTAAGAGGTTCTACATTCTGATATTAATTTATAGCCTTTGCATAAACCTTTGAATATAAATTTTCCCATGTGTTTTAGTTTCTGGGAGCAACTTTTTATATTCAGAATACTTTCATTTTACTAGAAATTGTAATTTCTAATGAAAATTATAGATTTTTTGACGAATCTCGATCAATTTCGAACTAAAATAACGTTGAAATAGTTATTAAAATGTCACAAAAAAATGTATGTATGTGTGCAATAAAATTATTTTAAGACATAAAAAAATAATTTTCTTTTGTTTCTAATCATTACTTTAAAAACTTTGAATTCGGTAGGTATATAAAAACCGCGGTAATTTTGAGTGAATATTGGTTTAATGGTGATCTTCAATAGAAATAAATTGATTTAGTATAAGAACAATATAAGTCTATTTTGTAGGAAGAACAGAAAGTGATAAAGCAAGGATGAAACTAATAAAATTTTACCGTCCACTTAACTAACCCTTCTTGCTCGTTGAGGGCTATAAAGTTTTTATTAATTTGATAATAATATCTAGGTATTTCTTGTAGAATGGTTGATATTTTTTATTTTCAAGCCAGGACCTGTGTAGGAAGGGCCCTGAACCGACTCACCGCAAAATACTCTGTACCTATATTTGATATACTAGAGGCTGCCCCGGGAATTTTGGATAATTATTCCTTAGTGCTCCCCTACAATCCCCAAGGAGCCCACTTGCCAAATTTCAGCCCGCTACGCCCATTAGTTTAGGCTCTACATTGTCTGTCAGTCAGTATAACGGAAGAGTTTTATATATATTGACTAGAGGCTGCCCCGCGGTTTCACTCGTGCAGATTTCTCATAAACACAAAAATCCATTTTTTTTCCCGTTCCCATGGGAATTTCGGAAATCCTTTCTTAGTGCTCACCTACACTTCCTAAAGAACCTACATGCAAAATTTCAGCCCGCTACGCCCAGTAGTTTAGGCTCTACGTTGTCTGTCAGTCAGTCAGTATAACGGAAGAGTCAGTATAACATTTATATATATTGATTAAAGACATTGTTGTAAACTGGACCTGCATTATTACCTTGTGTTGTATATAGTTATGGTAAAAATGATGTCCTGGCTACCTCTAAAATGAACCGCAAAAATTTATCTTTAAAAAACTGGAGCAAAAAAAACAGTACGCAAAAAATGGTTCTGACAAAAAGCTCCATAATTTAATTCTTTGAATCTTATTTCCACTTTTTCATAACAAAACCAGCCTTGTGACGAGTTTCATTGTCATGTCATATTATTTTATTATCATATTATATTTCGCCTCAGTTCGAGTTTTGTCAGGTTTTTTCTCATTTTCCAGCACCGCAGTTTGGCGTGCCGCGGCTGTTGTAATAAGTGGGTATTACATCACACTTTTTGTAGTAGAAACTCTGAAATTGTCACTTTTTGATGAAATTCTGATGCTATTTCAAATTTGGGAAATAATCTTTTTTTTTCGTGCTTCGTGCGGAGTGGCGATACAGTGGGGCAGAAGCAAAGCTGGAAGGCCTCTGACTAGCAGTGGAGAACAAACCATGCTAAGTACATAAAATGAGAAGAGTTTTTGTATGTAGAATACTGCCCCGCAGCTTTGCCATTGAATTTTCCCTTAAAACATTAAATTCCCAATTTTCCCGTGGGAATTTCGGGATAAAAAGTAGCCTGTCCTTTATCAGGCTCTAGTCTAGACTATCCGTATACTTAGCAAATTTTATTTAAATCAGTTCAGTAGTTCTGTCGTGAAAGTGAGACAGACAGACTGAAGGACAGACAGGCACAGTTACTTTTATTTATTTTATTATGTTGTTCGTATGAAGAATGGATAGTATGGATATGTATGGATTGTTGACTGAGCTATCCATGTGACCGATTTAGATAAATTACGCTGATAATTACCTACGTAGTTACTTTAAGTAAAATTCCCTATATTTCATATGAAATGAACACTGATTACGAGCTTCCGAATTGTGAAGCAATAACTGAGACTAGAAGACTTATACACTTGTGCTAGCAATCAATATATATAAAACTCTTCCGTTACTGACTGACTGACTGACAGACAACGCAGAGCCGAAACTACTGGGCGTAGCGGGCTGAAATTTTGCATGTAGGTTCCTTAGGGAGTGTAGGTGATTGAAGGATTTCCCGAAATTCCCATGGGAACAGGAAAAAACTCGATTTTTGTGTTTATGAGAAATATGCGCGGGTGAAACCGCGGGGCAGCTTCTAGTAGGTAGATAAGAGAGATAATCGCGGACAAACATACATACATACATACAAACATATACATAAGATAAGATAAGATAGGAGAATGCTTTATTACAATCAAGATAAAACATTAAAACAAGTACATAAAACAATGCAATAGGCGGCTTTATCACTAAAAGCGATTTCTTCCAGGCAACCAAGGAGGTAAATAATACATACATACAGGTCAAACTGATAACCTCAATTTGTGAAGTCGGATAAAAAGAATAGTTCTCTGTCCATCGATCGTTTCCTCTGCGTAAATTCCAATTCACCCGCTCGGAATGATTGCCTGCTCGAACTTCGGGATTATTATGTTGTTTACAATGTTAATCCGGGAATCCGGGAAACGACAGCGGGATTCGGGTACTAGGTATGTGATTATTAGTTTTAATATCTGTTGTCAACATTATATCCAAATTATGCTACGGTTGAGTGAGTTTTGGGTGAGATTTAGACTGGAATTATAGTTAAATCCTATTTGAAATTAATACGGAACCCTTTTCATCATGACACTAGGGGTTGTGGCGATTTTTGGGAAAGCTCTATTACTAGCAGTGGACATCTATCTTTCTGCTGAGTTTTTAAGAGTTTTAATTTAATTGTTAGAAGTTGCAATAAGTTGGCTAAGTAGCACAAGAATTCTGTCAAATTTTATTTGGATGGTTTTTTCTCTCGAATTCTTGATATGTCTTGTTAATGATTAGTAAGATTATGAAGCTTTTTAACCGTCTTCATAAAATTAGGTTATCAGTTTGACCTTTGTGTGTTAGTATGTATGTAGAATAGAATAGAATAGAAAAGTTAATGCCAAACTGACAATACCATTACAAAAATAGACAAAAAGGTTAACAAAAACAATATAACGGTAATAATATTATGCCACTATAGTATGTATGTATGTAAGTCCGGGATTATCTCGCGTTTGACTGAACCGATTATAATGCGGCTTTCAGATAAGTTTTTCCAGGCAAGAACTACTAAACTTATTTTAGGGATCACATTATCAAAAAAGACAAGTCGCTTTATGAGAAGACAAGTCGCTTTATGAGATTTTCTTCATAAAAGCATCAAGCAAGCAACGACATATTTATAGCTTCATGAAATTCTATACACATCCTTCCTAGAAATCGTTCGCGTTTACATTCTACTAGGTTTCAATAATAGCTTATATCCCATTTTTCAAACGCCCACGACAGCCTATCTAAGGAGCCACCCACTCAAAGGCAATCAATAGCTAACTTTACAGAGCCAGGCTTTACGGGAATTACGCTGGAATTCCAGAGGATTTCATATACGGTAGAGCTATAATCCTACTCGCGTGAACACATTTTGTGGACATCTCTACACGACTCGTGTAGAGAGGAGTTTGTAAGATTTGCATACTTTACTTCCTTTTCCGTGTTTCGGAAGCAGCATTATGCCGTCGGTATTCATTTGTTTATTTTTTAAATTACTCGTGTGCGCCCCCGCGTCTTCGTCGGCGCATTAAATCTAAATTTGCCGGTTCCATTAGATTTTTTCATAGCTCAAAGAACAGATGGACGCTGGGGCCGAAAAGTTATCGAGTGGTGGCCGCGAACCTAAAGACGCAGAGTAGGCAGACCCCCCATAAGGTGGTCAGAGACGACCTGGTGAAGATGCAGGAATACACTGGATGAGGTTCGCTCAAGACCGCTCTCCGTGGCGTTCTGTGGGGGAGGCCTCTGGGCCTCTGTCCAAATGATGATGATGATGATTATTGGATTTTTTGGATAAAATCTATCCAATGATGATCCTATGTCCATCTTTAAAATGATTGAAGCAACATCTTAGAGTAACAACTTCTGAGATCTTTACACGGCACTTAAACTCATTGCTATAATTCTATCACTTTACAAAATCTCAGTTAGATGTCCGTCCACCAATCAGCACTAAACCTGTGTATTAGAATTTAGAACCAAACCTTCTTCTTATATCCAGAGATCCGAGCTCTGCAGTGATATAAAAACCCATCGAAAGGCCACTGTTGGACTCATCGCCACAAGGTTTTTTAAACATTTTTTATGCGGTTTGCCGTAATCACCACGCTTGGAGCCTGCCAAGCCGGCTGGCTTGAAGGTTGCAGTATGGTTTTTCATATTTTCCAACGAAGGACGCTGCTGCCCGTGCTTTGGGTGTTACCTTTGTCGCTTTTTGGGACACCCATGGAGGAGACGAGGAGGAGGGTATTCTATGCGTCACGGAGTTGAACATAAAGATCTAAAACTCTCCCGTAACCCCCCTGTTACTAGCCCAGATGGCCACCGGCGGGGTTTTAGTGGGTACGAACCCCACATAACCCTGCAGCTCCCCCCGATGCATAAAGGGTACTCGTTAAGAGTTTTCCCGTTTTTAGAAAAAAGGAGGTATTCTATGCAGCCACCACTCAGCAAAATATAAGATACGAGCTGTCCCGGCTATCTTCGTTACGCCATAGAATATAAGATATTACAAAAAACTTGGCTCTATAGAGTATGTTCTTTTGACTGCCCAGAATGGGCGAATAAAAGTACAAACAACAAACCACCTGTCAAAATATGTAAACAATGGAAAAAATATTGCACCTTATTGCACATTATTTGAGTTTAAGTAAGGATCCCAAATTTTTTCAAAATCTTATATAGCCTAAGACACTCGGGGATAGTGTAGCTTCCTACCAGTGAAAGAATTTTTCAAATCGGTTCAGTATTTCCGGAGCCTATTCGTTACAAACAAACAAACAAACAAATCTTTCCTCGTTATAATATTGGTATAGATCAAAATAGATACTAGTAAATCTTGCATATTGACTTTGGTAGACGAACTTTGTCGAAGTTCGCTTGTTTTCATTTCGAAACTCCCACTCGTACTTTCCGACTCGTGCGTGACCGACATTACCCTGACGAACGCGGTGCTTCAGAATATTCATGACACATAAAAGGTAGCTCAAAACTGTGGTTAGAACATTGATGGCACGCACTTTAGGTGGCTAATGTAAATTTAAGCTTATGTTAAGGAAAGAATGATTAATGATAACGAATCACACTCAGCACTAGCATATTGACTGTATGCTAGTGCTTTGAGTGGAACCAATAAAAGTCGCTTGGAGACGCCCCCAAACGAACTCACTTCTGTCAAATGATTCATTTTAATCCCTCACGCAATGATTTTACAGCTTAGAGAATAAGGCTTCAAACGCACAGGCGGATTTTTTAGCGCGGTTTTTATGTAACATATTGAATCCTTTGGAAGTGTCCGCACCAGCGGATAAAAAACCGCGCGGTTAAAAATCCGCTGTTGCGGTTTTATTTCCGCGCGGGTAAAAATTCACCTGTACGTTCGGGAACTAAGAATAAGGTTGATAATTAAATAACAACCTTTCAAACCGCGCGGAAATAAAACCGCAACAGCGGATTTTTATCCGCGCGGTTTGTTTCCGCGCGGATAAAAATCCGCCTGTGCGTTTGAAGCCTAAAGGGTAACTAATATTTATTAAAGATAAACTTCTTTCACTGCCATGCTTATACATTGATGAGATGGCTTGTTTTACAAAATCCCATTCAAGTCTTTTTACTAAAAATTGTGATGAATATACATTCCATACACGTTTTCCCAATAAACTAGTATTTCCTCAATATTCCACTGACTAATGCCAAAGAAATGTTAAGGTGGTAACTCTCGCTATGGCGCGAAATTCAAATTTTTTCGTGTTTTTTATTTATTCTGGCGAAGTATACATTTTTAATAAAGTTTAAATGAATTCGCGTATGTAAAAAACCATCTCCCATATTGTAAAACAAAGTTTTTTGAAGACAGACCTACAGATTTTGTGTCTAAGGGGTAAAAGGCCAAAAAACAAGTTCCTTGAATATACACAAAATCGGTAACTCTGTCTTTCAAAAACGATATATCGCAATGTGGGAAATAGGTTTTTACGTACGCGAATTCATTTAAACTTTATTTAAAATGAATACTTTCGCCAAAATAATTAAAAAACGTGAAAATTTTTGAATTTCGCGCCATACCGTGAGTTACCGCCTTAAGTACGCTATGCAAATAAAAATTTATAATAAGTTACCTGATAATTTAAAATAGTTACCAAAAAAAAAAGACTATATAGTTGGTTAGCTGACAAATGTGTTTACAGTATTAACGATTTTCTTAACCATAACAATAAAGAAATTGTTATAAAATGTTATGTTTATCAAATATTATACTTTAAAAAAAAAACACTGTTTTAATTTAAATTTAAAAAGGATATTTTGTTTAAAGTAAGTAGTACCTGTACGAGGTAGGTAACTAGCTAATTAAGCTAAAATGTAAATTTTGCATGTCAACATAAAATATGTGTGACAAATTGTGTTGGTTTCCCTAATAAATATAAGATCCTTTGTTATGTACCACAATTTATGCAAATAAATTAACTTTATCCATTATCTCAAACTCAAAAACTACACAACACAGATACCCCAATCTTTAGAACCTTTAACTAGATGGCGCTGTAATTTCTATATCGTACTCTCGTTGTCTTGCCAGCTTATAATATAAAGGATCAGTACCGTTCGTAAATTGCGATACAAAGTTTGTCGGGTCTCATACCCACTATATATATATAAAAATGAATCGTGATTATATATAACAGTTTTTGGTATTGTTGTGGTCAAACAACCCAACAATCTATTACCAATATTATAATTAGAGAAAAGATTTGTTTGTTTGTTTGTTACGAATGGGCTCCGGAAATACTGAACCGATTTGAAAAATTCTTTTACTGGTAGGAAGCTACACTATCCCCGAGTGACATAGGCAATATTAGATTTTCAAACAATTAGGGATCCTTACTTAAACTCAAAAAATGTAACCCAAGGTGCAATATTTTTTCCGTTGTTTACATATTTTGACAGTTGGTTTGTTGTTATTGTTTGTTTTTTTATTCGCCCATTCTGGGCAGTCAAAAGAACATAGTCTATAGAGCCAAGTCTTTAGTAGTAAGTATCTTATATTTCTATGGCGTAACGAAGTAAGGGACAGCTCGTCTAATAATAAAAGAACGAACGAGCGGTCCCGGCGGCGATCTTCGTCTTCGTTCGTTACGCCCGTAGAATCTATAACCAGGGCCCCAAGTTTCTTATCTTATTTAAGACCAATTGCGATTTTTTTTTGATTGTCTTGTCCACTTTTGGCAATTTTGGTAGTCTCTTATTTAACTATCAATCAATCGCGGCAATTGCAATCCAATTGTACTAAATTGGTAGTTTCTTAAACTGTAGGGGCAGAAGACAATTACAATGGATACAATTTTCGTAGTCTCTTAAAATTTTAAGTTTTCACGCTAGGGCCATTCCACGCCAATAAGTAGCCCAATGTATGTAGATATGTAGTACTATATTTATTATCACACCTCGGACATTTTAAAGAAAAAAGCGCGTTGTTTTGTGCACAGCCAAAACTCGTGTACGTGCACGCGTATCATGCTTGTGTGAGTGAGATGAGACGTGCTACTTGTACTGAGCTGTAACTGAAAGGTAACCGAGAGCGGGGGAGCCGCACTTGTTTGAGGGAGGCAAGGAGTGCCCATACTGTACGTGTATTTTATTCTATTTTTATTTAAGTATTTATTTTCCAACTTTACGTAGTACTATTTATTATAATGTGCCCAATGTGCGCTCTCTCTAATAACCAAACAATCGAATACCATTTATCTTACCAATCGATCAGGCAGCGATAAACAGGGGTAAATTTAGGTCATTTACAGTGTACTAATTTGAGGTTGCTATTCAGAGGTGAATTTGTACAGTACACGGCACGTCTACTTACCCGCCTTTTCAACCTTAACGCTTCATCATCAACACATAGTCAATATACATAGTATAAAATAAAGTCGCTTTCCGCGTCTGTCCCGATGTATGCTTAAATCTTTAAAACTACGCAACGGATTTTGATGCGGTTTTTTTTTAATGGATAGTGATTCAAGAGGAAGGTTTATAAGTATAATAAATGCACAAAATAGTAATAGGATAGGTTAGGCGGTACGAAGTTCGACGGGTCGACTAAATAAAAACCGGTTTAAAACAAAAACGTTAGGTTTATTTGTGGCCTACTGTAGTAACACGATCCGGGGCGGGCACGTCGCCAATTACTGAAAAAGGTACAATTTAACAAATACGCGGTGGGCGCTTATTCGTTTTTGATTATTGCCTTGAACGAAAATTGTGAAAAGTGTTCTTTAGGCTGTGAGGTCAGACTAGCTTTATTTTTAAACATATATATATAATACTCGTAAGTATTTATGGACTAAGAAGTTCTAAATCGACACATTGCTGGGTAGTCCTAAGTGCTGGGAAACTCCTAACTAGTACCCTGCGACCCCGGGGGGAGCCGCAGGGATATGTGGGGTTCGCACCCACTAAAACCCCGCCGATGTCCATCTCGGGTGTTAGCAAGGGGGTCACTGGAGATCTTTTGAATTTTTGTTCAGCTCCGCGACCCTCTCCAGCATGGGCTGATTAGCCTCTTCACGGGGGGGCAAGATGGTAGTCCTCCCTGATCGTGGATGGCTCTTCCCAACGCTTGAAGGAACTGGACACCGCAGTCCTTCTCGGGGCCGTTATATGACTACACAAGGCCCCCGCCTCGTGCACCCAACGACCCCGGGGTCCCCTTTTAGTCACCTTTTACGACAGGCAGGGGATACCTCAGTCCTATTCTTCGGCCCGGTACTGCAGGGCGTAAGTGCTTTGTGCCTAATTTAACCTATGTACAGTGGCGGACTAGGAGGCCGTAACAGATTTGTTTATGGTTTCGTCAGCCCTAGACTGTATTACCAAAGAACAAGTGCTATTTTGCAATACAGAAAAACCGGAAGTGTTACGCCGACCGTGTCCGACACTGTACATCACTAAGTACGCTTTTACTTCTTGTATCTTGTATCTTTCTGTACGTAGGTACCACATCTATGATTTAAAATTTAAACCTTTTTTAAAGGGTTTAAATTTTTGTACTGATAGAGCGACAGATTCTAAATAAAAACAAAACTGACAAAATCGTTACAAATTATATACAATGACATTGAATAAATCTCAAAAATAAAATGCCACAACGTTTATTTTTTTTTCAAATTCATGCTAGCTCCTCTAAATATCTGTTTTTTACACATTGAAATAAAATTCCAAAGGCAGGAGTGATTGATTAGTTTGATAACCAGTGACCCGCCTATTTGTACCTCGATTGTAAAACCTTGGCCTGTGGGGGTGTGAGGGGGGTGCGTGGTGAGGTGTGGGGAGGGTACACCGCTATACTTGCTGTCTCATGTACCTTTTGAAATCGGAAAAGTATATTTTCCAGGCTTAAATGAGTTTTAAAAAAAAAAAAATCTTTTTTCCATTTTTGAAAACCTTTGCCCGAATACATGAAATCCATTTCATGAAATACAAGTGTGTGCAGCTTCCGTGGCTTCCCAAAAATCCCAATTTTCCTTTCCCGTAGGATTTTTAATATAAACTATCCTTAGTCCGTCTCGTGGTTCTTAGCTACTTGTCTACCAATTTTTAACCATATCGGTTCAGTAGTTTAGGCGTAATTACATAGCTCACAGACTGACGGAGTTACTGTCGTATTTATAATTTTAATCTTTGATACATTCATAGCATTTATACAAACCTGTAGGTATATTGCGCTTCTTGGTGGCTTTGTAAATGAAAAGCATTTTGTTATGTGATACTCTTATTGGTTATATACCTCACAAATAAACAAAGATTTAGATAAGCATTCATTAAATCTTAATGAAATGTCCAAATTCCTTTATTCTCATAGCCATGAGAACATGCCCACTGCTTTCATTAATATTTCCACTAATATTAAGATGGACAGACAGCAAATATTTTTTAATTTAAAAGAGACTTTAATTATTTCAAACATTAAATACAAAGCACTTTTCTAAGAATATTCATCTTTTCCCTAAACTCTCAGAAAAGACGTCGAAGTTTTAAATGATTTTTGTTTTCATTGCGGACTAAATTAAAAACTTGTCCAATGAAACATCCAAATTAAGACGCCTTTATCATTTTACTGGCTCAAACTTCCTCCGCTCGAGTTTGGAAACCACTGGAGCGGCCCCCATAGAACAAAACTCAAAGATCTTTATGGTTTTATGAGTTTTTAGAACTTAATCAGCAGAAGTCATATTATTGGGAATGATAATGGTTTTATCTTATGATAGACTAGAGGCTGCCCCGCGGTTGCACCCGTTACTGACTGACTGACAGACCACGCAGAGCCAAAACTTCTGGGCGTAGCGGGCTGAAATTTTGCACGTGGGTTCCTTGGGGAGTGTGGGAGAGCATTAAGGAATAAATTCCCATGGGATCGGAAAAAAACGTGATTTTGGTGTTTATAAGAAATCTACGCGGGTAAAACCGCGGGCAGCCTCTAGTTATAAATATGTTAAAATCACATTATGTTCCTATAAATTAGTTAATTAGTTATATAAAGTACTTATAATGTGTATCAATAATTATTTATTCATTAAAGTGTACAATATATCACCTTATTTAAAAGCAATTAGACTATCTAATCTAATTTGTTTTAATAGCTTTGGTAAAGTATCCTATACTGCGAGAGGCGAGGTAGTCTATGTCTATTTCCGTGAAGCGCCCATTATTCTAAAATGATGTTTTTGTCCCAGGTATGGATATTCGGAGACGTGTGGTGCTCAGTCTGGCTAGCAGTGGACGTGTGGATGTGCACAGCCTCCATCCTCAACCTTTGTGCCATATCCCTGGACAGATACGTGGCAGTCACCAGGCCTGTCAGCTATCCTTCCATCATGAGCAGGAAGAGAGCCAAGGGTCTCATCGCTGGTCTGTGGGTTCTGTCGTTTGTGATCTGCGCGCCTCCTTTGGTCGGATGGAAGGACCCTGAGGTTTGTTAAAAAAAAAAAATCAAAGGACACAAATTTTAGAGTAACAATAAATACTGTGGTGGTTCAGAGTCGTCCTCCATGCATGCAAAATATGAAACCAACAGTCCGCAGAAGCACAGACCCTCGAATATCAAAAAACTGTACCAAGAAAACTGTCATGCCAACATGCCACACGAATCAGACCGCGCCTTTCCGCTGTATGCTGCCAATCAGCCCCATTTACAAAACCAACGATAGATACGTCAGGAAACGACCCCAAATAACATTTCCACTCTAAAATGATGTAACTCTACTACATCACTCTTCAAAGTCGCTTGCAGCTCTTTGCTGTCTGTGTGAATGTATGCTTAGATCTTTAAAACTACGCAACGGCTTTTTATTCTGATTTTTTAATAGATAGAGTGATTGAAGAGATTTTTTTTTATCTTTAATTCATGCATTATATAAACGAGGTTCATAGTTCGCCGGGTCGGCTAGTTAACACAAAATAAATTTAAAGACCTTTTCTCTTCCTTCAGCCAAAAGACGGTGCACCTCCAGACCCTCAGTGCCCCTGGACGTGCGAGCTCACAAACGACACGGGCTACGTCCTGTACTCCGCCCTGGGATCCTTCTACTTACCCATGTTCGTGATGCTGTTCTTCTACTGGAGGATCTACAAGGCTGCTGTGAGGACTACCAAGGCTATCAACCAGGGCTTCAGAACTACCAAAGGTATCATCATCATTATTTCAGACGAAAGATGTTCACTGCTGTACATTATAGACCTCCTTCATAAATCACCACAACGACCGGTATTTGTGCGTGTAAGAAGATAGATTCATATGGAGATAGAGAAGTATTTCTGATGATGATGATGATGAAAATAAACCACTGAAATATCGCGTCTGTCCTTATGTCTGCTTAAATCTTTAAAAGTATGCATCGGATTTTGATGAAGTTTTTTATAATACGTTTTTGAAATTAAACGTGAAGAAATTTGTTCGTTAGAAGGAATGATGGTGTATTTTCAACAAAATAAGGAAAATCGGATTGATTACGTTTGGAAAAACTTTTTAAGGTACCGCGTAGCAATATGTGCCTATGTGATTAATATTATCGATCACGCCTCTGATAAAAAATATATTTAAATGACTATCTATATATCAAAAAACTTAAATAGGTAATGGGACTCAAAGGCAAAGCGCAAGTCAAAGTTAGAGAATGTGAAAACTTAGAGCCATTTAGAAAGGGTATTTTTACTTTTCACAGGCTTTTTTTTTAATAATAATATTATTCTTATTCCTTTATAACTTTGCCAAAGAAGCGTGGTCCCCATGTAACTCATACAACGAATACGCACTTTGCCGTTTTTTCGCCGAAAAAGTTATTTTTTGGAACTTTTCGATTGATTGATTTGGAAGCTCGCTCGTTCTTCGTCACTTCCCGTGACGTCACGTTTCAAGAATGATGAGGAAAATTTGCTGAAGTTTTAACAATGACACGGAATTAATAAGAATTACTTAGAGCTTACAATTTGATTGAATTTTAAAAGTGTTTTCGCCCTGCCAATTACCATTTAAGTTTTGCAAATATAAATTTTTGTCTAAGCCAGTCTGTGCGCTTTTAATTGCGCTTTAAGTAGCTTTTTTAGTCATCTATCAGAAAAAAGAAAGAAATCATTTATTTGCCAAAACTATGACACACGCTTTACAAATGTACAACAAGTAGAAAAAAACATTAAAAAGAACTAAAACCAAATTAAGAACAAATTAAAAGCCAGTTTACCGCGATGCTAGCGCCATTCGCGTAAAAAATTAAATCTTCTAAACTAAGGCAAATACTGGGTGTTTCTGACAAGGCGGTAATAAATGAAAGGAGGGATAAAGCTCACCATAACAAACAACTTTCCCAAAGAAACATGGGTCGAAATCTCAAAACTAAAATCAGCTGTTCCATACATTTGTTCGATCAGCTGACGGGGTCAATGTATGGGACAGCTGATTTTTGTTTTGATATTTCGACCTATGTTGCTTAGGGAAAGTTGTTAGGTATGGTGAGCTGAATCACTCCTTTGATTTATTACCGCCTTGTCAGAAACACCTGTATAAAAAATGTGGCACAGTATGACACTAGATAATCTTGATTAGTAGTTTTTGAGCACAGTAAAGTAGTCCTAACTTAAAAGAACAAAATTATAAACAGATTTTTACTAAAAGTGGCCACTTTTAGCAACACTCTGTAGCTTTCTTTGGTCTTTAACCTAAAAGCTATACAATCGTGCCCTAAAAATACAAGGCTACATTAAGTAGTGTCCTACTGTGCCCGATTTTTGATATTTGCGAATGGCGCTAGCATCGCTGTAAACGGGCTCTTAAAAAAAACCACAAAAACGAAAATAAATTCTAACAAAAATATTAAAAAAAAAAACATTTACAATTTAAACTATTTGCCTAGGTCCTACCTAAGGTCTATGGTTTGGTGTGTCGCATTTGCCGCCAAATGTTGAACCAACTTTTTATATTATCTCTGAATCAAATTTTTATATTTCTATATTCAATATTTTCAGTCAAATTTGGTCAATGTCTCAAAATTACTTGGTATACCTAAGAGTAAATTAATTTTTAATAGAAAATGTTTCCCTATTATTTTATGCTTTTCAATTTTTTCGTGGGTTTAATTTTTTTTTTTTTTTTTTAAATGTTTAATTCAATTTATTTCACTTACTTACCAGGAAAAGGCTTCGGGAATCGTTTCGACGACAATCGTCTAACGTTACGCATCCATCGCGGGCGCGGCTCGGCTCGGCCACACGGCTCTCCTATGTCGACTGCCAGTAATCACTCCACTAGCACTTCGCTTAGCGCTTCGCCTGAGAGGCTTAGAAGGTAAGTTGGCGTAAGGCAAGGCAAACATTTGTTTGCCGGAGCCGCTTGGTGGGCACCCTGAACTACTTTGCCTCTCGCAGTATAGGATACTTAGGTATCAATACCAATAGATTAAATTGTCTGATTGACCTACATAGTGATATCTTGTATCCTATATAATGAATAAATATTTTTTGTTTTTTTTTGACGTTTGCCTATTTTGAAAACTTAGAAAATAGAAAATAGTATTATAAGAAAACTAAACTACCTACCTCATAAATTTTAATAAAGAAAGCGCTCCCTTTGTATACGTCAACGGCAACCACTGACATTTTAGGACGACATGTGAAACGTGGTTGATGTGGAAAATCATCTACACTGACCGCAAACCCACACTCAACACAATCGACATGGAGATAGATTCAGGACCCAACGAGAGCTTTAACGTGCCTTCCGAAAAACAGACATTTCATGTAAGATCAGTATTAATAGGAAATTTCAAGTTATGCCAAAAGTGGTCCTTGGTGGGGTTCTGGAAGATGTTATAATAATAACGCATCACGTTCGGAGCCCTAACTAGGCAGAATATGTAATTATGGTCCCGAAATACATGCAAAGACATACAAAACAAACTCAAAAAGCCCACCACCACCCAACCCCACTAGAGCCAGCAAAATACATCGATCTCCTATAATAATATCTATCAATGTTTCGATATAATCATCGATCGATGTTCATCATAACAATGTAGAGAGGAAGATATAGAGTCCAAATTATATGGTTCCTAATTCTTTTAAAATAATTTCAGACACTCAAGCGCACGCCGAGCGCACGACAAGGTCAAAATCTCAGTCTCCTACCCTTCATCAGAGCAGATCTGCCAGAACGACCACTCGCGATCGCCAAGTCCGTCTCTATACGCAGTCCACTACGAGAGAGATGGCAGAGAGCTGACTGAGTCCAGGTTGAGGGTCAGGTCTCAGCATTTGGCTCCAAATCCTTTTTGTGAGGAAGACGATAAGCCGAGGACTACTCGGAGGATGGGGAAGAGGAATATTAAGGCTCAGGTAAGAACTCTATAGCTTGTCTACACGCGTGCGCTTTGCTGTTCTTCATCTTGCGTATTTCTCTGTGGCATGCCTCTACATCACAGTGTTGCGCTAATGATACCAATTCGGCTACAATGCATGTCAGAGAGAGAGAGAGAGAGCAGTCTGCCTTGTTCTGTGCCGATAATGCACGCTGATCTGTCATTAGTGGGTTCGTGTGCAACGACACGACCATGAAAGCGCAATTGAAATTGACATCCTGAAGATGACGGCATTCAAAAACCAATGCTTATTATACTTAGGCTCATGTAATGTTCATGATATCTATATATATAAAATTCAAAGGTGACTGACTGACTGACTGACTGACTGACTGACTGACTGACTGACTGACATAGTGATCTATCAACGCACAGCCCGAACCACTTGACGGATTGAGCTGAAATTTGGCATGCAGGTAGATGTTATGACGTAGGCATCCGCTAAGAAAGGATTTCCCGAAATTCCCTCAGGAACGGGAATTAAGAGACTTTTTAGTTAGTATGAAAAATCGTCATTATTGAGTGTACCAACGTGAAATTTGGTGAACAGGTTCCTTCGTGATTAGAAGAGTGTTGAAAGAAAGGAATTTACAAAATTCCCACGGGAACGGGAATTACGGGACTTTTTTAGTGAGAATGAAAAATCGACATCCTTGAGTGTATCGACATGAAATTTGGTGTACAAGTTCCTCAGTTAATGTAGAAATGTTGAAAGAAAGTAATTTACAAAATTCCCACGGGAACGGGAATAACGGGACTTTTATGTGAGACTAGCTTTTGCCCGCAGCTTCGCACGCGCTTTATTATTAAAATCGTTAATTACTGGTTGATATACGACTCAGGATTTTGGTGACATCATTTGGGAATAGGGTTACAGGACTAATTATTTAGTATGAAAAATCAATTTCCTTGAGTATGATAACGTGAAATTTGGTCTACAAGTGTAAGTTTGTTGGAAGGAAGAAATATACTAAATTTCCACGGGAACGTAAAACGGGACTCTTTAGTTAGTATTAAAACAATGTAACGTAAAAATAGGAAAACGGGTTCTTCAGTGGGTGTAATTAGATTCAGAGTTCTATTAAGAAAAAAATAACCAAAATTCACATGGTAACGGAACATTCCCAAAAACATAAAGCGCCTAAAAATCTTCAACTTTTTTTTACTCGAGTAGGTACATATATAAGGTATGTAGGTACGTATATCCAAGTTCTTTTACCCAACCAGCTAATAGAAATGTTAGAAGTTTCAGTGTCTGCATGGTGGAATTTATGGAGTTGCCACGGGAACTGAAATAAAGATAGATATTTTTAGGGGGTATGGGTGCGATCAGAAATGATGTCACCAAAATCCTGAGTCGTATATCAACCAGTAATTAACGATTTTAATAATAAAGCGCGTGCGAAGCTGCGGGCAAAAGCTAGTTTTATATATATAGATTCAAAGGTGACTGACTGACTGACTGATTGACATAGTGATCTATCAACGCACAGCCCAAACTACTGGACGCATTAAGCTGAAATTTGGCATGCAGGTAGATGTTATGGTGTAGGCATCCGCTAAGAAAGGATTTCATAAAATTCCCTCAAAAACGGGAATTACGGGACTTTTTAGTTAGTATAAAAAATCGACATTTTTGAGTGTATCGACGTGAAACTTGGTGAACAGGTTCCTCAGTGAATGAAAGAGTGTTGAAAGAAAGGAATTTACAAAATTCCCACGGGAACGGGAATTACGGGACTTTTTAGTTAGTATGAAAAATCGTCATTATTGAGTGTATCAACGTGTAATTTGGTGTACAGGTTCCTCAGTGAATGTAAGAGTGTTGGAAGAAAGGAATTTATAAAATTCCTACGGGAACGGCAATCACGGGACTTTTTTAGTGATAATGAAAAATCGACATCCTTGAGTGTATCGACGTGAAATTTGGTGTACAGGTTCCTCAGTTAATGTAGAAATGTTGAAAGAAAGTAATTTACGAAATTCCTACGGGAACGGGAATAACGGGACTTTTTTGTGAGAGTGAAAAATCGACTTCCGTAAGTGTATCGACGTGAAATTTGTGTTCAGTAGATGAAAGGGTGTTGAAGAAAGGAATTAACTAAATTCCCATGGGAATAGGGTTACAGGACTAATTATTTAGTATGAAAAATCGATTTCCTTGAGTATGATAACGTGAAATTTGGTCTACAAGTGTAAGTTTGTTGGAAGGAAGAAATATACTAAATTTCCACGGGAACGTAAAACGGGACTCTTTAGTTAGTATTAAAACAATGTAACGTAAAAATAGGAAAACGGGTTCTTCAGTGGGTGTAATTAGATTCAGAGTTCTATTAAGAAAAAAATAACCAAAATTCACATGGTAACGGAACATTCCCAAAAACATAAAGCGCCTAAAAATCTTCAACTTTTCTTTACTCGAGTAGGTACATATATAAGGTATGTAGGTACGTATATCCAAGTTCTTTTACCCAACCAGCTAATAGAAATGTTAGAAGTTTCAGTGTCTGCATGGTGGAATTTATGGAGTTGCCACGGGAACTGAAATAAAGATAGATATTTTTAGGGGGTATGGGTGCGATCAGAAATGATGTCACCAAAATCCTGAGTCGTATATCAACCAGTAATTAACGATTTTAATAATAAAGCGCGTGCGAAGCTGCGGGCAAAAGCTAGTTTATTATTATGAGAGTTCAACCGTTGAACTACTGTCATTATCAGCCAGCAATTTCGTTAAATAAAAACATCTCTTATTGAATGTAAATACAATAACGCATTTGTTTTAAATAGGTATCAATAAAGTTTAAGCTAGAGGCACTCAGAAACTTACGATAAGTTCACATCAAATTAGTTAGAGTACTGTATTAAACCTCATCGCGTCGTGCGCACATAAACTGTGCATAATTTAAATGCGTTTGAGGGTAGTCAATCGTTCCACGGGAGGATAGGAGTTGCTAAAACCGAAGAGTGCTTACTATGCAAATTTAACAGGATAAAAAATCAAGATTCAGTCAAATAGTTTGCCTTTTCTTTTTTTACTTAATGTTTTTTGTTTCAACGTTCAACCAATACAAAACCATCGCTAAGTAGGCAACGTTTTATCAAAGGATCGTTTATCAGCCACCTGTAACTTAAAAACTTAATAAAGAAAACAGATATTTCAGCCGAAAATACTTTACTGCTATTCGACCTAACTCCACGTTAACCCAAATAGTTCACCAACTGAAATCTAAGTAACGTCGTATCTCAAAGAACATTGTTTCGTAGTCTTAAATTCCAACTTCAAGCCGAAACTTCGGTCCCTAAACAAACAGTCAAATTGTAAAATGGCTAAGGTAAATTGTGTACGCTAGATGAAACTTCGTACGAGTTGAAAACTATCCTCTTTGAGAGACGACACTATTTGCAGCAAGTTGATAGTTTCAAAAGTTAACTCTAGAAGTTTCCGCGTAATAACATTACATCACTTTATTGGTTCTTCGTCGGATGTAACTTGGTGACTCGATTGCGCTTTTAAGTCAGAAACAGGAGATAATATAGACGCTTCTGAGCCACTAAGTACCTAACAAAATAAAAATATAACTTAGAGAAATCAAGACCCGAAAACTATGTATTTAGAAAGTTTTAGCAAGGCTTTAGTGTATACATATTTGAGATCAGATACCCAACACTTTTACACGGAAACACCAACGGATTTTACAAAGAGAAATCTTTTGATCTATAGTAAAGTACAGAAAGGTTTACTAAAAGTAAACATAAACCTTTATATGCTGGTGCTTCTGCCTAACCTCGAAGGGTTAGGCAGAAGTACCAGCTCATCAGAGCTGGACCCACGTTTAGTCAATTTTATAATTTTAAACTTTCGTTACAAAAGGCCAGCTTGTCGCCGCGATTTTTTTTTTTTATATTATAACTATATTATAACGACCTCTACTGTTACATTACAGAAATGTGCACTGGTGTGGACATTGATAGTTTCTTACTTTAAGACTTTCCATACCACGATTTGATAGATGGGGGTTCGACAGACCTGTAAATGTATTTCTCGTTCTTCCAGGTAAAGCGCTTTCGAATGGAGACGAAAGCAGCCAAGACCCTGGGCATCATCGTGGGTGGTTTTGTCCTGTGCTGGCTTCCGTTCTTCAGCGTTTACGTCGTGAGGGCGTTCTGCTCCCAGTGCGTTCTTCCCTTGGTCTTCTCAGTTCTCTTCTGGCTGGGTTATTGCAACTCTGCTATAAATCCACTGGTTTACGCTCTCTTCTCAAAAGATTTTAGGTAAGGATTTCAGTTTAGTAATAAGCCTATAGATAGGGTTATGCTTGGAGTTTTTCTGAGTGATCGAATCACAAATAGAATCATTTGACAGAGGAGGGCTCGTTTGGGGGCCTGTCCAGGCGACCATTGTCGTAAGGCAAGGCAAACATTTTGTTTGCCTGAGCCAATTGGTGGGCACCCTGAACTACCTCGCCTCTGAGACTTTACCAAATAAGGTAAGGTAGCAATTAGATTAGATGTAGTCTAGTTGACTTTCAATAAGTGATATCTTGTATCCTATATTTAATAAAAAAATTATTTTTTTGATCAAACGATGAGATTCACAGAAAACCTGAAGTAACTTACCGATATAGCACAAAGAATTGTTATAATGGGCAAAGCACATAGCTCGAAGAACAGATGGTCGCTGGGACCAAAAAGTTCTTGAGTGGCGACCCCACTTTTGAAAACATAGGCGGTCAGACGACCTGCTGAAGATTGCAGGAATACGCTTAATAAAGGTGCGAACGGTCGGTATAGCGATCTGTGTGGGAGAGGCCATTTTGCCCAGCAGAGGACGTCTTTGACTGAGATAATGATGAAAGCATTGTAAATTAGCTCGTGTCTTGTATCACACAGTTTTGCGACCTACAAAATTATTCTATTGATTTTGTGTTCTCTGAATGACTACGATTTTTTGCTTCATTTGTACATACTATTTGAACAAGACTTACCGTGTTATTTATAAAGATACAGTAGATTTTAAGAATCGTTACTGGAGGTCTACTTCTCTGGTTTGTTGTATGGTAAATACGTGACATCCAGTCTAAATTGACATACGTCAAATAACTAAAATGCTCTTTAACTTTTTAAGAATAAGAGGGTTATCCTATAAAAGTTCGGCGGCTCAGAGGCATTGTGTCAGGTCAGGATTCCATTCTCTGAGCGGCCAGCCTTTCAATATAATACCTACTAGCCCCAAAAATCGTTCCAGATTTGCCTTTAAGCGTATAATCTGCAAGTGCTTCTGCGGCGGCGGCGCGCGGCGGGACTCCGACGGCTCAGCGCGCCCGCAGCGGAGCCCGAGCGCTCGACAACACAACTCCCACTCCAATGATGAGCAGGAACCTAACAGTGGCTCGAATGATAGGTTAGTCTTTCTGGTACCTACTCAAACTTGAACTGGCCAGGGAGGTAAGAAAATTCGGTGATAATGACAGCATTCAAAGCAATTCTTGCTTTTTAAGGTCCACAACCGTATAACTGCTCCGTGGCTCAGTTGGCAGTAATGTGGACTGAGTAAGCGTGTGCACCCGGGTTCGTTTCTCGGGCGGGGCGAATATTGATATGATGAATATCGATGTTTGTTTCCGGTCTGGGTGTGATGTTCGTCTCTGTGTGTGTTTCGGGCACCCTAGAAACAGGTTCTTCCTAGTTAATGGCTCTGAGTGTGATGTGTTATTATTATTATTATTATTATAATGCTCTTAAAAGAGCAGGGCGGCAAGTTTCTTAGCTAAAAATGATCGATTTGTTAGCGACTTCGTTAACCATTGCCGGTTTAAGAAAGACAATTACTGTTGCACGCCCAAAGAAAACAGCAATGGTTATAGAAGACCCTAACCAAGAGTCGATCGTTTTTAATTAAAAAAACTTTCCCCTCAGCAATGGTTTTGAATTTTTTAATTGCATTTTACTTACTCACCTTATACCAACTATAAGTATACCTCTACCTCTATATATACAGTGGCGGTCTAGGAGGGCGTAACAAATTTATCTATGGTCTCGTGCAACCTAGACTGTATTACCAAAGAACAGTTATTTTGCAATTTAGAAAAAGCGGAAGTGTTACGCCTTTCTAGACCGACACTGTACCAATTATTTTAGTAATGTGACAATTGATTGTAAAAATTTCAGGTGACGTCAAGCAGTGCGGCGGCAGAACCCGCAGTTCCAAGCAACCGTCGCCTGCGTCTAGTCTAGCTAACTTATAATTAATTCAAATTGTATTAATAATAGTTTTTCTAAGTATGAATGTTTGATACAACCTGGGAATCTAATGCCGTTCAAAATGAAAATGAGAATGTGAATCAGTTTGACATGTGATAGTATACATTGCGTGTATAAATATTAGTAAAATTAGGTGAATCATTTCGTCTACACAAGAGATTCAGCTGTAAAACCGCAATGTATATTATCAAATGTCAAAAATGTTTCTCATTTTTATTTTCATTGTGAACGGCAATTAGTCTAACTGATTGTAGATATATGTTATCAGAAGGGACTCGATTCCCACTGTATTTTTAGATTATATCTTCTTAGTTGTAAATATATAATTAAGAAAAGTCAGATGTATTGTATATAGGTATAAATATTCGATAAATACTTATGTAAAATAGTGTATAAAGTTAGATAGACAATTTTATATCAATAAGTTAAGTATAGTGAGTTCAAGAATCCTTCAAAAGGCTGCGCTTTAAAAATAACTTTAGTAACTAGGTAAGCACAAAATGTTTTAATGAGCTTTCCATCAGAGATGCTAATGTGTAATAAGTAATGACTTTCGCACCGCATTTCCCATCGCTCTGGGGTTTGAAGGGGTATGTGGGGCTAAGCCCTATAGGTCCAGGCGTAAGAATAGTTCTACGATATGCCCTGCCTGTCGTAAGAGGAGACTAAAAAAGGTCCTTGGGATCGTGGGTGTTCGTGGCGGGGGCCCGACACACTCGTCAAACTGCCCCGAGATGGGCCGCGGCACAGCTTGTGGCACTGTGCCGCCGCAGCTCCTGAGGCGAGCCGGGAAGGGAACAACGCTGATAATCTACGGTTTCCGGGGTTCTTCCCCAAACGCTGAAAAACGCCACGGGGGGGTTTTAGTGGGTAGGAGCCTCACATACCCCCGACGCTCCCCCGAGCATCGATAAATGTGTAGGCGTTTCCCCCGTAACCAAAAAAGGGGGTATGTGAGGCTTGCACCCACTCAAACCAAAAACAAAATCAAAAATTATTTATTCATTATAGGATACAAGATATCACTTATTGAAAGTCAATTAGACTACAACCCCCGGTGGCTGCCTTGGCGCTTTAGGGAAGGACCCGGCTTAGGACGCCCTGCAGTAGCGGGCCGAAGAATAGGACTAAGGTATGCCTGTCGTAAGAAGCGACAAAAAGGGGACCCCGGGGTCACGGGGCCTTGTGTAGTCATATAACGGCCCCGAGAAGGACGACAGAACGGTGTCCATAAAGTTCGAGAGATCTCCCGTGACCCCCTTGCTAACAGCCGAGATGGACACCAGCGGGGTTTTAGTGGGTGCGAACCCCACATAACATAATAAAAAAAGGACCCGGCTTTGGAACCATAGATTATCAGCGTGCGTTGTATCACTTCACCCTAGCAACAAGTGATTAAAGTGATTCCATTGGTTCTAAAAATCACATCCCTCGCTACGCATCTCTGGTCGAAATACTCCCTTAGTTTAGTAATTTTGGAAAAGGATGGTAGTCATATCATACATATTTTTAATAGAATCGTAATTTCATTGCATATTGCCGGGACCGTGTTTTTATGGGGTTTAAAAAGAAAGAAAATGGAGGAGTATTGTATGGAAATAATGTACGATATTGTCTGCTATCCCAAAGATTAATTATATGTAGGTAGTTAAGTGTGTACTTACCCATGCGATCAAGTACAGTGGCGGACACGGTCGCCGTAACAATTCCGGTTTTTCAGTATTGCAAAATAGCTCTTGTTCTTTGGCAATACAGTCTAGGGCTGACGAAACCATAGACAAATCTGTTACGGCCTCCTAGACCGCCACTGTACGGTTTAAACGAGGTTAAGAGATAATATAAACCCATAAAATCAATAAAAAAATATTGATCTTATGGCTCTTATTAAAAAGGTTTTTATATTAATATTTTGTCTAAATAATAACCTAATTATCAAATCTGATTTGATAATTAGGTTTTTTGCAAAAAAAAACTAGGGATTTTGCAAAAACCCGGATAATGTGATATAAGGATCATTTGTTTCCAATTATCCTGACAAAAAGCTACTCTATGTCCGGATGATTGAAAAAAAAGTTTTCCTATTATCAAATTATCCGAGTTTTCGCAAAATCCCTAGTTTTTTTTGCAAAAAAACTGATTATCAAATCTTCACATAATAAATAAGACCTTACCAATACCAGAGTATTTAGCTTAGACCACAAAAGTGTTTCCAGATTTCTTTTTCATTCAAAATTTAGCTGATTCCGGTGGACCCCTTGCAGCTAAATTTATATTTACCATATCCTTAAAATTTTAAAATAGATAATATACTCACCCACGTTCAACGGGGAACTACTCATATGTAAGTCGCGCTCCTAAAGAAAATACTTCCTGCGAACCAATTAAATCTTGCCCTTTTAAATAATCCACAATCTCAATCGAAATCGTCTAAGTAAGGTTATTATTTTTCTTAACCTAACTTAATTTGTGTTAAGTAAGTAGGTAGATGTTCCTTTGTTCTTTCGTTATTTCACTTTCATAGATTTTGTTTGTATTAAAACCTGACTAATAGGTATTTAGTATTAATAAAATGTTCGTTGTAAACTTATTAAGAAAATTAAACAGGGTTTAAAACTAGAATAACTTATTACCTAGCCGATTCTAGAAACATTTTTATATAAAGGTAAAATTAAAACAATTTAAATGTAAAAAGGTAAGTAGGTAACTAAAGTTATCAATGTTTTCAATTTGAATTTTAAGATGACCTTCTTACTTTTTTATCTTTTGACTGCCTCTGTGGTGCAGTAGGAAGCGATATCGACTTTAATGCCGAAGGTTCGGTTTTGATTAAAAAATTATAGAAGGTTTTCGCGTCCGTGGGTCCGGCACTTAAGCTGGTGCCTCTGCCTAACCCTTCGGGGAATAAAAGGCGTGAGTGAGATTATGTCATGTTATGTGGTGTTCGCGTTTATTTCGGTTAAGTAGGTATATTTATTATTACAATAAATCAACATCCAACTACGTTATCATAAAGTTTAATTTTTTTCTCGTTTCTGATTCGGCTAGATTAATAAAATTCAAATCCCATAACTAATTAACCGACTTCAAAAAATGAGGTTATCATTTTGACCTGTATGTATGTATGTACGTTTGTATGTATGTATGTTTGTCCACGATTATCTCGCGTTTGGCTGAACCGATTTTGATGCGGTTTTCAGTTAAGTATTTGTTACATTCAGGAGAAGGTTTTAGAACCATTTTCAACCGACTTCGAAATAGAGAAAGTGCTCAGTTGATGTATGTGTCAGTTTATTGAAGGCGGGTTCCTTTTTTGTAAAAAATAAATTATATATAACTTGTTTTACCTATTACTTAGTTAATCTTTATTCTCTAATGAGTAGTTGAGTAATGTATCAAATTGATGTTTGATGTCGTAAAAATAATAATGTTGTGTCGTGTGAATGGTAGGTGTGCCTAAAATTAAATAACTTTACAAACAAAATAAAAATAATATACGAAATGTTACCAAAACAGTTTTTTTTTTAATTCTTAACTTTTTTTTACGAGTGAGCTGTGATCGTTGCGAACACTGAGAAAGGAAAGGAAACCGCCGCTAGTTGCGAACACCGCGTTTAACTTTTAAACAATTTTAATTGGCAGGCAAAGGAACTTAGTCCATACAGCCAAGTCTTCAGTAGTTAATTTCTTAGTATTCAAGTCTTCTGTAGTTTAATACTTTGTTTTCTTAGCCTAGGATCCTAACCTAACCCATTGAAATGTGAGGGTGGTCTCACATTTCAATGTTCACACCGACTACTTCACGGGACATCGATCAGAATTATTCGGGAGCAGCAACCTTTATTTCTCACTTCACTACACAGTTTTCCTTAAAGGGCACATTATTACACTAATTCCACCACACTAGCACAATAATAGCCACGGAAAACTAATTTAGCAAATTGACAAAAAAAGCCCGACATGTTCCTCACATTTCCCGCCAAGCAGTTTTCTTGTCAATTTTAAATAAAAGCGCCCTTTTTTTTATGTTCATTCAGTGTTCAGTCCAATCAGTCAGACAGTGATGCAAATGCGAAGCGAATAGGTGAAGCCGTTATAACGCTAACCGATACCCGTTTCGAAACGAAAAACAGCTATTTGAACCATAGACAATCTTTGCAGCATTCGTTCACTTGTTAATAGTTCATTCACCTTTTATAATATCATTCATTCAATTTTCTGTCAGACAATCGCAGATCGCAGAGAACATAAAATTCCTGGCAGTAATTAGATCGTATTCGTGGCGGAAATACGTATTTCACTTTAATTTCTTATCAGAAACAAATAGTTCGCTTATCAAAATAAACACCCACAACTTTTATTTTAGTTTTTTACTATCCTGAGTTTGTTTTTATTTTGTTTAGATGTATTTTGGAGGCGTGGAAGGGTAAGTGGAGTACAGTGCACTAGTTTCTTGATTTCCGCTTTATGTTGAAAGTAGGAGAGTAAACCTTGAATGCAGATTTCGAAACTTGTTGAATAGAAAGGAGTTATTAATAGATTTAGGTACTTAAGTAATTGTCTATTTTTTTGTAAATAAAAATTATTACTATGTATCATATTAAATTTTCTTAATCAATACAATAAGGTCCCATACATACATACACAAAATAAAAATATGAGTTTTTCTTTATATGAGCATATAAATAAAAACAAAAATAAATAGACGACTTTACTTACCTAAGTATCTTTTTTATATTTTATATTTGTAGTTACAACTTAATTAATTTTCTACAACAAAATTCTAAAAGGTAAAACCCGCATTACATTTTTTTCTTAAAATCGATTTAAGCAAAACAAAATACTAACCTATCCTACCAATTTTTTATCTTGTATTAAAATCATGCGGGCAGACGTCAAATGGATTTTAACTTTGGTATACATACGATCGGGGACGGTAATACCTACTTTACGCTTGGTTAAATTAACAAATTATAGTGAAAACTCGAGTACCTAAGTAAGTAACATATAAACATATTGTTCGTTCGGAACTAATTACCATTAAATTTATAAATGAAGTCTTAGAATGAAACTATGGTATTCTTTTATTTATTTAACATTAATATGTAAATAATTAGTAAACTGATTTTGTGAAAGAAATAAAAAATACCTATTAATCTTAATATCGCAACCCTGAACTTCATTTCAATTTTAGGTACAATAATAGTTATTGCTTTTCATTAACATTATCTGCGATTTGCGACAATCGACAATGTACTAAGAGATTTCTACAATGTCAAAGTCAAAATCGTTAATAAGTACCTAGGTGAAACTTTCATGCTTCTATGTAAATTCAAATTCAATTCTTGTGGTACTTAAATGCATTTTAAATACTTTTACCATTAATACAAACAAGGTCATCAACAACCACTAACCTACACTTTTGTAAATTACTGAAAACTAAGAATAATAATAACACTTTATTCCTTTTAGAGTTAAGTATTAGAGTAAGTAAAAGATACCTACTAACTACTTTCGAGGTACGCAACATGCGTACCTGTATTTTTCGCTCCTGTAAATTAACATTTTAAATTCATAATTTCTGTCTTCAAATTCCCAGTGGGGCAACCCATTCGAACCTGGTCATCTGCAATGAGCAAGGTCAAGTGGTGGGTCGTGCCAAAGGACCCGGGACTAATCACTGGACACTTGGGATCGACGCGTGCGCAGACCGCCTGATCGACATGCTAAAGAATGCTAAGAATGAGGCTGGAATTCCTTTGGATAAACCTTTAGATTGTTTGGTAAGTGAATATAGTTATTCAAGAAACTAACCTTTTATTGTAGAAATAACAGAGTTCTATGTCGTCAATGATTTCCGCAACATGTGGGAGTTTTTATGAATTATCTGATTCACCAAAGATACCATTATCAGTGCATAAACTACGCATCACATAATGAAAGTTGATAATAATAAAACAATTGACACTAGTTTATAGTGCATAAATTATTTTTATGCCCCGAGTTTATATAACGTCAAATGTGTTGTGTATCCACTCACTTTGTTTTATATCAATCTTAAGAACAAATGTGCTAAAATTTGCACCATAAGTTTGATTTGGAAATGTATTTATAGCAACAGAATTACATCGAAAAATTAAAGATTGATTGCCAAATTTTCAGGGTCTGACCCTCTCGGGTTGTGAGCAAGAAAGCAGCAACGCAGAGCTGGCAGCAAGAGTAAAAGATAAGGATCCCCAATCTGCAAAGTACGTCTATGTGGCGTCAGATACTGCTGGCAGCCTGGCCACCGGGGCTCCAGATGGTGGCATGGTTATTATTGCTGGTAAATAACATTTGTTATGTATACTAATATTATAAATGTGAAAGTAACTCTGTCTGTCTGCCTCGCTTTTGCGCTAAAACTACTCAACCAATTTAGATGAAATTTAGTACAGAGATTGTCTTAAGCCTGACACATAATATATGCTAGTTTTTAAAACAAACATTCCACAAAAACTTCGAATCTATGGAGCGCTCACTAGTATTATAAGTTTTAAACGAAAGTGATAATATACTGTAAACATTTTGCTGCCTTCCCTCCTGCACTCTTTATTTATTTAACAGAAATCTTTTACGTGTTCAGTTTTTTTTTGGCAATAAATCTATTATATATATTCTGTCATAGTGAAATATAATTCTTAAATTGTTTACTTAATTTCTGATGATTTTTACAAACAAATGTTTAATCAAAGTTGATAAACCTCAAAAACCAAACCTTGATCTTTAGGAAATAAGTTATAAATTGATGTTCAAAACAAATAATTGATCAAGGTTTCCTATCTCAGTCCAATTCAAATGTTATCGCTATAATGCTGGCTTCGATGTAGCATGTGTGCCCTCTCTACCCTATCTAGTAATTTCATGTATGAAAGCGCACTTTTATTTTATTATTTCGCTATCACCGATGCAATTTAATCTCACATTAGACGAGAATATAAAAAATTATATTAGTTTTGATAAGTAACAAACACGAACGCTTAGTGTAGCCAAAATATTTAATATAAAAATCACATTTAATCTCATGCATTATTCAATAACGTGTATTACGGTTACTGTGTTTTCATTATTTGTTTTGAATGTTGGTAGGTATTATATTAAGCATTTTTTTAATACATACTTACTAAGTTATTTTTAACTTGGGTTCGTTAAGGAGGTAGGTATCATTAAAATCCCTCACAAATATTTTTACTTAGGTGCATATTCCCCAACTAAATCGCTTGAGTATGTAAATTACGTATTTATTTATAGGAATTTCTTTACTTTTAATTTAACTCGAGAAAACTAAGTGGCTGACCGATATACATTGATTTCTCATTCATCATACCGTTTCAAATACAAACTTTTATTATTTTCTTAAAGTTGAGTTGTGTGTGGTGCACTAAGAAAGAAAAACACCTAAAATTCTCACGGGATCGAGAATTTAAAATTTCAAAGTGCAGTTTGCCACTGAGGGTATCCTCTGGTATTTTATTAAAGTAGAATAATCGTATTGTTTTTAACGTCTCAGACTCAGATATAGCTCAACAAGAGCACAATCACAATGGCCTACTTACAGGAGACTTTAGATAACCTTTCACCTTGATTGTTACATTATAAAAATAAACATTGTAATAAGGTCAATGATTGTTTATAACAATTAATCATTTAGATAGTATAAATATTCAGGTTTATGAGTGCTATTTGCAATTACGATGGTAACAAAATTTATTATAGCATTACAGATGGCAGTTAAAACATTAACTAATTATTATCCTTATTACACTTAGTGGTTAAAAGTTTCCATGAAATGTCCATTTCATAGTAATTAAGATATGTACCAAAATTAGTTTCCTGCGTTACCTGGAAGAAATCGTTTTAAGTTACAGAACTCTTATGACGTTAGAATAATATTTTATTTAATGCTTTGTTTAATAGTTTTTGTTTGCAGTAACGATTTCTCTCATTTTGTATTTTCAGGTACAGGATCAAACGCACTACTACAAGGACCTGAAGGAAATAAACTAGGATGTGGTGGATGGGGGTTCCTCTTAGGTGACGAAGGTGGAGGTAAGGCTCATTTATTTATTACTTAAAATGACGTTCTTATGAAAAACGAAAAAATAGTATAGCTATTTTTAGATTAGATAAGAGAATGAGGGGTTTTCAAAGTGACAGAAAAGAAAAAAAAAAGTTTCATGATACGCCGGTAGATGGCGGTGTCTAAAGCAATATAAGAGAAATGGGAGATCGAATATTGACTGAATCTTTGGATTGGATCATTTTCTGCTAAGTATAAATCTTAATTTCACCTACTCCGTAACTGACTCAGTTAAATTTTTATTTTTATGTTTCATTTTGAGCTATTGAAACATTCATTTCAGCTTGACCTATTGCTCCTGGCAGAGCGCCATCTGGTAGCAACTTAATAAAACTTGTTTTTTTCTTCTGAGCTGTCAAATTGAAAACCTCTCATTCTTTATTGCAATCACAATAAAACAAAAAAGAGATCAATTCAAATGGCGGCATTATCACTAAAAGCGATTTCTTCCAGGCAACTAATATAATAATATTATTTGTTAAGTTATTGTTTAAAATGTTTACTTCGCTAGTGTATTAAAAAAATATTTTAAATCTATTGTTATATTCTGAAATTCAGCGTACTGGATCGCACACCGGGCAGTTAAGACAATATTCGACGACAAGGACGGTCTGCGACCCGCGCCGCACCCCACGCACGGGGTGTGGGGCGTGCTGAGGGAACACTTCGGTGCTGACAACCAGGCTGATCTTCTACCTCATGCTTACAAGCATTTTGACAAATCGTTTTTTGCTGGTAAGTCTTTCGTAGGAGCGATAAAATTTAAGTTACTTAGGCCCTTATTATCCAACCCGGTTTAAACTACGTCAGTAGTTTAAGCTGCATCTGTCACTGTCACACACACAGTTTAAACCGAGTTGGATATTACGGACATTATTGTTGTAAGCCTTCAGTTCTTATTATTAGCATATCTGAATAAATATAAGATGGGTGTCTAACTAAGATACTACCCGAGGGACGACAGCCAGCTGCCTTCGTTAAAATCTTAAACGGCCATACTACAATCGCCAAACTGCCTGCCAAGCTTGGACATTATGTTTAAATCCCCTTAAAATATGTCTATGTTTAACTGTGGACTCCCTCTTGCAGAAATGATGGTGATACAAGAGTATATTTCAGTGATTTTAGACCCAATTGTATAAAGCTCAGTTATTTTCAGGAGTAACAATTAAACTAGCCGAGCTAGCTCACTCCGGCGACTCGCTCAGTCAGCATCTTTTCGCGGAGGCAGGCAGTGCGCTCGCTTCGCACGCTGCCGCGCTAGCGAAGCGAGCGGGCTCTGAAAGCCTGAGGGTTGTCTGCGTCGGATCCGTGTGGAAGAGTTGGGAGCTTCTAAAGCCTGGAGTTCTAAAGGAGTTGGCTTTGAGACGAGTAAGATTATAATAATAATTATTATTATTATAAAGGGGAAAGATTTGATATAAAAAAATATTTTACTAAAGCTACTATCTTTGGATAACATAGACTAGATAGATAGATAGATAAAATATTTATTTCGGTAAGCAATACACACACACATAAATTAAATTAACAATAAATACAAAAAGACAATATAAAATTACAATATTACAAACAAGTTACATTAACAGAACACAGAATACAGAATATTCTATTAAATTTTATTGCTAGAACTTTGCCGTGTTTGCTAGTAGTTAATAAATTGATTTTGGCTGAAACTAAATAAATAGGTAAATTAATTTTTAAAGATTAATAAAACGTTTATGTAATAGTAAAAAATAATTTTTATTTTACTAATATTATTTAAAAAAAATAACTTGTTTTAGAAGGTTTATAATTATTAGTGGCAAATATTTTTACTCGATGCCCTAAAGATTTTTTATCAATTTTCAGGTAAACACAGAATTAGAGCTGGTCCGTTTGAAGGTATCAAGCGCGATGGGCGCCGCCTGGCTCGCCGCGAAACACGTCGACTTCTCTCTACCGCGTGACGATTCTGCTTACTGCGAAATATTCTACACATATCGACCAGTGAACTTGCAAATTTTAAACAGACCAAATGCACAAAATGGGCATAAAGTTGCCAATGGGTTTACTAATGGTGTAAGCCTCTTTAAAGGTTGTGGCTGTGATAGACTGAAGTCGTGGAGTGGAGTTTCTAATCTGTGAAGTTTTTTTAAATTAAGGTATGCCATTGTATAATTATGTAGGTTTGCCTTGCCACTTCAATGTTGTTATATAACTTTGTATGAAAACTTTTTTAATAACGCTGATTACAGTAAGTAAGTATAAGTATGTAAATGACACTTCGAAATTATAGCCTTATAAAAAATATAATACGTAATAAGATAATTATAGTCACTATGAATATGTTTAAATATAAGTAGTACATTGTACCCTTTAATCTTAAAATTAGATCTGATGCAAAATAAAAAAGATTATTTTTATTAAATAAAATAAATAAATATTCCCCTAAACAGTATTTTTGTTAATAAGAAGAGCTCCCAGAATAAGGAGTTGGTACCTATCAGTTAGTTAGGAGTACCTAACGATGAATTTCTGATAGGTACCAACTCTTCTTAATCTGTTTATCTATAGAAAAAAGGTAGGTATGTACGCTAAACTTTCTTGAAACAATGGCTTAAATGTATTAAAATAAACTAGGTACATGAATACTAAATTAATACTTTTGAATAGAAACCTCATCATTCATCATCATTTCAGCCGTAAGACGTCCACTGCTGGACATAGGCCTCCCTCAAGGCTCTCCATCTGTACCGATCGCAGGTGGCCTGCATCCAGCGTGGACCCGCAGCCTTGCGCAGATCATCCGTCCATCTGGTCGGTGGACGTCCTACGCTGCGCTTGCCGATCCGTGGTCTCCACTTGAGAACTTTTCGGCCCCAGCGGCCATCTGTTCTGCGGGCTATATGACCTGCCCATTGCCACTTCAACGAGCTTATCCGCTTGGCTATGTCGGTGACCCTGGTTTCTCTGCGTATGTCCTCATTTCTGATTCGATCCCGCAGAGAAATCCCGAGCATAGCCCGCTCCATGGCTCGTTGAGCTACTCGGAGCCTGTTCATAAGCCCTATAGTGAAGCACCACGTTTCAGAACCGTATGTCATCACTGGCAGCACACATTGGTTAAATACCTTCGTCTTCAGGCACTGAGGCATATTGGACGAGAAGACGTTGCGTAGTTTCCCGAACGCCGCCCATCCGAGCTGGATTCGGCGATTGACCTCCTTCTCGAAGTCTGACCTACCTAACTGGATGGTTTGTCCTAGGTATACGTACTCGTCGACAACTTCGAGAACCGAGTTCCCAACCATAACTTTTTAGCATAATTAATAGAAACCTAATTATTTCCATTTATATTTGAATAAGAAAATGCAAATACGTAGCGAAATCGAATAGCGAATTAATAAGTAAGTATAGTAATGTTAACCGTAACACAGTATAAAATTAATATCCGTTATTTGGATAACCGTTATGTAACCGCTATTTAGGACGTCACTACTATTCACAAGTGGGGTGTGCATCTTTACCATCCAAGTTTTACACGGCCAAGTTTTGTACAGCAGGGTCGTTCGTGTCATTCACTAAAAACTTGGCTGGTAAAAGCCCTGTCGTGCAAAACCTTTACGGCAAAAACTTCCTGTACGTCCGAGAAGTTTTTCACGACACAGTCTTTCGTGTTACCACTAAAAACTTGGACGGTAAAAACTTGTCGTACAAAACCTTCCGGACATAACAAAGACAATTTCTATGCGTATAGACCCTATTTGAAATACATCGTTTTGGTTGGTCGGCACTAAATTTATATTGACCAATCAGGAAGAAGAAATGATTTACACAAATCAGAATTAAAATTTCAATGAGAACAAAAGATTATTGTCAATCAGTTTCAGTCAATCAACCAAACAGAAAGAAGATAAACACTACCGATTTAAGAGAGCCCACTCTAGCAATATTTAAGTGTTATTTAAAAAAGGAGCGAAAATAAGTTTTAGCATCGTTATATTGGCACCGTTGACTATTGTATTTATTAAACGACTTCAAAAAAGGAGGTTATCAGTTTGACCTGTATGTATGTATGTATATTTGTCCGCGATTATCTCGTTGACTATTGTATTTATTAAACGACTTCAAAAAAGGAGGATATCAGTTTGACCTGTATGTATGTATGTATGTATATTTGTCCGCGATTATTTCGCGTTTGGCTGAACCGATTTTAATGCGGTTTTCAGATATGTATTCGTTACATTTAGGAGAAGGTTTTTGTACCTATTTAAACGACTTCGAAAAAGAGAAGTTCTCAGTTTATGTATGTTTCTCTTTGTAAAAAAAAAATTATTGTTAATTATTTTAACATTTGATGAATAAAATTTAAAAAAATATATTGTTATGTTGTTTTTAAATTAATGAAACCTGTAATCATTTATACACTACTAATTTGTGCCAGCGGGACATTTCCATACAAAACATACAAATATGTATACATTAATAAGGAACGTTTCTAGCGTAGCGAATATCACGGCCGGATAAATGATCACTGGATGCAATTATTTTGCTATTTCTGTATGGAATAAAAACTTTACTGTACGTTTATAATTATTCGTTTCGTTTTCGTGTAGTATTTCATTTCAGTTTACCATTTTGAACTAAATAAAACAATTAAATTATTTTAATGCACTTGTTATTATACATTATAGTATGCTTGCATAAAAGAATAAGAGAAAAGGAATAAGAAGAATAGAAAAATATAACTTAAAATATTGAAAATTAAAAAAAAAAAACAAAAAATTAAAGGAAAACGACACAGTTTCTCATACTGAAAGCCTCATGTTCGCGACAACTACGGCTTACCTATATACCGGTTGTTCTGACAAGGTGGTAATAAATCAAAGGAGGGCTTTAGCTCACCATAACTAACAACTTTCCCAAAGCAACATAAATCGAAATCTCAAAAAAAAATACCAGCTGTTCCATACATTGATCAGCTGGCGGGGTCAATGTACGGGACAGCTGATTTTTGTTTTGAGATATCGATCCATGTTGCTTTGGGAAAGTTGTTAAGTATGGTGAGCTGAATCCTTCCTTTGATTTAAAACCGCTTTGTCAGAAACACCCGGTATATTGTAAATCAATTATTACATAGTATAAAATAAAGTTTCTTCCCGCGTCTGTCCCTATGTATGCTTATATCCTTAAAACTATGCAACGGATTTTGATGAGGTTTTTTTTTATTAGAAAGAGGAATTCAAGAGGAAGGTTTATAAGTTTATTACATGCACAAGCTAGTAATAGGTTAGGCGGTACGAAGTTGGCCATGTCGACTAGCAGATTATAACTTTAGCCTTCAAAAGTATAAATATAGAGCATTAAATAGGTAAGTAAGATAATTTATAAAATGGTGATTATTAAAAAAAAAAGGTTCAAGGTAACCGGTTGGTTGGTAAAGGTTTTGGAAATACTAAAAGGTACATAAACCTTATAGGAAACCTATGTAGTAGATACTTAAATGCTTAAAATAATAATATAATAAACGAGCTTTCCCGGCTTACTTCGTTACGCCATAGAATATAAGAGACTACAAAAGACTTAGCTCTATAGACTATGTTCTTTTGACTGCTCAGAATGGCTGAATAAAAAACAAACAATAAGAACAAACCACCTGTCAAAATAAAATATGTAAACAACGGAAAAAATATTACACCTTGGGTTATATTATTTAAGTTTAGGTAAGGATCCTTAATTTTTTTGAAAATATAGTATAGCCTATGACACTCGCGGTTAATGTAGCTTCCTACCAGTGAAAGAATTTTTCAAATCGGTTCAGTATTTCCGGAGCCTATTCGTTACAAACAAACAAACAAACAAATCTTTCCTCTTTATAATATTGGTATATTCGTTACAAACAAACAAATCTTTCCTCTTTATAATATTGGTATGGATTGAATATTTAGATTTTGGAAATAAGATAGTTAGAATCAGTCTAAATAACAACATTAGAAAGATGGCCACCTGAATCGCGTGGGTGGGATGACAATACCTGTCTCTATACAGTATTCGGGCTGATCTGTCCGTTATCTGTGGCAAACCAAGTTAAGTCTTATGTAAATAATATAGTAAAATAATAATAGCAAAAACGGTGGGTCTATATCCAGCGGGAACATAATGTATTTTGTAAATATTTTTTATACTAAAACTAGAGGCTGCCCCGCGGTATCACCCGCGCAGGCTTCTTATAAACACATAAATTCTGTTTTTTTTCCGTTCCCATGGGAATTTTGGGAAATTATTTCTTAGTACTGCCATACACTATCCGAGAAACCCACGTGCAAAATTTCAGCCCGCTACGCCCAGGTGTTTCGGCTCTACGTTGTATGTCAGTCAGTCAGTAACCGAAGAGTTTTATATATATTGATTGATGTACCTTATAATTTGTTCTAAATAAATAATAAAGATATCATTTGTTCAATGTTATTTGCTGAAATATTTGTAGTTTATAGAAACCTATAGGCAGCGGGAAACTTTTTTATCCGAATACGAATCTTTTTAAAGCCTAGTTTAATAATTAGTGCTATACAAGCTATACACACAATTTACAAAACAAATACAAAATCCATTTAAATATTAACCTATTAACGTAAGCTTTGTTAGTTTGAAAAATCTGTTCCCAGAGGGAATTAATTTTATTTTAATAAGAATCGTTTTGAAAACTATCTTAATATAAATTAAATTAGTGCTTTGCAAATTATGCACTTGACTACGTATGTACATTACTATGAAATTTAAATATTAAGGTGTCAGTGGTGCCAAAACAGCGATACTAAAAAAAATTTCGCTCCCTCGGATATAAAAAACATATCCCACCCTAACTATCTCTTAAAACGGTTAGTGCTTATCTTCTCTGTGAACAAAATGTAAACAAACAAACAAAACAATGTCTGATCCTCAGACTCTGAAGGGAACGCAGAACAACGTTGGAAACCAAGAAAAATGTATTTCTTTTATTCTCTTCCCAACCACCTGAACACAATTAGTAGGTACTGCCCTGGATCGTTCAAGCAGTTACCTCTCTTCTCTAAGAAAAAAAGATCGATCCATCGCGAGCTGAAAGCCACAGAACATATATACTCTGCCGAGCTGAAAGCGCGCCGTGAAGATGGATACGGGTTTTGATCTCTTTACGAGTCAAGGTAATACCTAACTAATGCTTCGTTAATCAGTATAGAATGCCAATATTTTCGCAAGCTTTATTTGCTCATAGATAGTGACTTAATTTCTACAATAATAACGAAGTAAAGAACGCCCAAACGTAAACTAACATCACATTTGTACAGTTTAACTAGTTGTTTTAATCTGATCTACAAGTAATTTTTTACTATTTTCAGTTTCCTGTACGATGATGTTCTCCAACTTTTAAGGTGATGGTTATCAGTCAAACATTGAAGAATTTGATGAAGACGATGAGGAAATGCATCCTTAGTTTCTTGGAAAACATGTAGTGAAAAACATTCCACTGAATAAGATCCACTGACTCTAGAGGATTTTTCATACCAGCCTTGTATGATTTTGGTTTTACCAGATACATTAATCTCTAAGCTAGATATGTATTGATTGTGAAGTAGGGTATGTTCCTAATATTTTCTATTGTTTATGACAATGAAAGAATATCTGATTGTATTTTGTTGCTAGATGTAACATTTTATAGATTTCAAATGTTCTTATTCTGTCCATAACATCTGTTTTTTGCATATAAAATTATAATATTTGGCATTACAGTGATGTTGTTTGTAATTGACTGTCATTTTCAGGATTATTGTTTTAATGTTGGTTCTGAAACCACGTGTTTTGTAAGCGGGCTTTAAAACAATAATTGAATAAACTTTTAATAACCGTACAACGTTGCCGGGCTTAATACTCTACTGAAGTGGAGTCAAGTCCATTACATTAAAATAATAATAATAAATGTCATTTTCAGCTCAGTTAGAAGTGATTTGAACTGAGACGTGGAAACACTGGGTTTGATCCCTGCAGGGCAAACATTGTTATGATGAAATAGATTTTAGTTTCCCGGTCTAGGTCGCTGTACCAGGGTGTTCTAAAACTCGTAAGTACCTGCCTACAATAAAATTGTTTATTTTGTTCTTTTCTATCATTCTAAATTTTAGTATCGTTTCCACATAATTCTATTCAAACAGCAAATAATGGCATAAAATAGGTAAGTAATAAGTACGATAGACAGATTCTTTCCTAGCTCATAATGTATCATTGATTCAGTGAAAAGTACTTATTGTAAAGTATATGGGGCGGACGAACCATATCTTCTGAAACACGGAACTGATGATTAGCAACAAGCCTTAAAGATTCTAGCATTCCTCAGGGGATCAAACTCACACCACGGGATTAGGTAACAAACTATTATGGAGAAAGAACAAGACAGTACCTTGTGCCTACTATATTAAATGAATTACCTGTTTCATTTCGAACTCTAGAAAGTGTATCAAAGAAAACATACAAAAAATATTTAATAGATGAGCTTTTTAATCAACTAGTTAACACTTAATTACCTTAACTAACTTTTAGAATTGTAAAAGGATTGAATAATAATTATTAGGTAACTAATGTATTTAATTTAGAGAGCACTCTCTGCCAACAAACTGCTCTGTAGTTTGGCGGATATTATGTTTAGTATTTTCTTGTAAATGTTGAAATGAATAAACGCTTTATTTATTTATTTATTTTTTAGGTCATTATGACAAACATAAACTTATTTTACAAACATAATAATGGCTTTAAAAGTACAGTAACCATTAACAATAATAAACAAAAATCTTAATTATTCATATTAATTTCAGGTTTGCCGAACCCGGAGAGACAACCAGACAGATTCCGAACATGGTTGTATAGTATTTTTAACCGACTTCAAAAAAGGAGGTTATTAGTTGGACCTGTATGTATGTATGTTTGTCCGCGATTATCTCGCGTTTGGCTGAACCGATTTTGATGCGGTTTTCGGATAAGTATTTGTTACATTCAGGAGAAGGTTTTAGTACCTATTTGAACCGACTTCGACAAAGAGGAAGTGCTCAGTTGATGTATGTGTCAGTGTATATTAAAGGCGGGTTCCATTTTTGTAAAAAATAAATTATATTGGTGATATTTTGGCACTAGACAACTAAAAAATACAGAAAAATACAGAAAAGTTTGCCATTCTCACTTTGAATCGCAATACAACAAACCTCAAGCAAACATGAAAACATGGTGTAGGCACACGAATAGAATTTTAAAAGGTAAACGCTGTGATTATATAGATGATTTTCAAAAAATTGCAAATGATTATTATACCAAAAGAAGAAAATAATAAATATTGTTAATTAAATATAGAATTTTTATTTTAAATTAAGTTTGAGTTACATTTATTGAAATTATTGTAAGATAATAAGCATGCAAACATCTAATGTTGAGATTAATCTGTAAAGCGAGATAGTAGTAAAATGTAAACTTGGCTGTCAGCTTGTGCAATTAATCTCAACCTAAAAAGGATGTCTACATGAAAAAAATACCTACATAGACACCAACTAGCTAGGTGCGGTAGGTACCTATCTAAAGGATATAATATGTTGTATGACGTGGTGTGGAGAATTACCCCTTGGGGCGCTGACGTCTAAAATGCAGACTCGCATTATCTATTTGTATGTATTCAATATTATCATTAAGGGTAGGGATCCAAATAAGTTCTAAAATAATTTTCTCTACATATTTTTTATTTTTTTATATTATTTACAAGTTGTTTTTTCTAATTTATTTAATGTAATTTTATTTATTAAGTTAAGTCCTGTCACCTACCAGTAATTTTTCTGAAGATCCATTCACAACATTATAACACAAAGTGCCACATCATCACTGCACTTTAATGACGGTGGAGGCAATACAGAAATCAATGAATGAGTGAGTTCCATGTGCAGCAGTTCTCTTCAGCTCTTCCAGAGCAAGTTGCAGCTGGGGCAGCAACCCCAAATACATCTTTAGTTGCCACAGAGTTTACCGTATTCCGCACCTTTGTTCTCTCTGCAATATCGACACTGCAAAGGCAAATTGATTTGCTTGTTCGACAGCAGGATCAGCAGGAGACCCAGCGACGACACAAGATTCTGCTCATACATGGCGTGCCTGAAGAGAAGGATGAGGACCCTTTAGCTGTGCTGACAACCATTCTCGAAGGCAAGTTGCAGTTGCCCGTTGCGGCTGGAGATTTGAAGCGGTGTCACAGGCTTGGAGGTACGACAAAAAGCCGGCCCCTGGTAGTAAAATTTTCCAGCACGACGTCTTCATGGCGGCTAGGCAGCGACATGGCGTAAAGAACGCCTGGACACGCAACGGCGTAGTGTTCGTATTAGCACCGGACGGCTCTCGCCATAGCGTAGTCAATCTGGATGAACTCGACGCGATTCCAGCTCCAGCTGCCCCAGCGGCGGATGATACTGCTGCTGCTCCATCGACAACTGCAAAGACCCAAGCCACTAAGCAGGGCGTGAAGGTGAAGTCGCAGAGACCTCGGCAAAAACGGCCTACGTAATTTTTCAATTGTTTTGTGCAACTGTGTTCTTAGATAGGTACCTAATGTATTTTCATTTTTCATTAATTATTTGCCTCCCGTCTTTTTTCTTGTTTTCGTTTTTTCGTTACGTTTGTTTGATTGATTGGAAGTTAGGTTTCATGTTTCATGGTTTCACCACGTTTCACTGAACTGCTCAGTCACAGTTCAATCCCGAGGTTCAATCAATCAATCGAATATTACCGTTTCGTTCCACTTCCACTCTGAGGTTCCACTGTTCCACTCTATGCATTTTCTCATGATTTTCTCTAAGGCAAATTTTTTAAAACCTAACGGCTCTACCACAAAAACAGTTAAACCTGGTCTAAATCTTTAGACTAGGTTTAAATCACTAATTCGTCATACAAATTGGCGATTTAGACCGGTCTAACTTTTTTGTGGTAAGGGGGTAAAACCTCAGAATAATAATAATACAAGAACAAGCCTATACATGTCAATTACTCAGTGCGCAGCGTAGACAGATGAGCTAGCTAGGGATATAAAGGAGCGATTACATTTCTCCTGAATCAGTATCTGAATTAGCAACCTAATTAGCTTCCTTTTTAGGAAACTATTTAGGCAGCGTAGTTTGCTATCACACCTTTTCTTAGTCAGTTACACCTTAGTGGATTTTCCACTAAATCTGGTGGTTTGGTTGGATTGGAACCCCCATTTAGTGGCATTTTTTTTTTCTAGTGGTTTTTAAAGCGGACTATGAGAATTATCTTAAAATAAAATAAAAACTACTATTTAGCTATATTTTTACTTTCAAAATAAAAACCTTTATATTTTTTTATTTTTTTCGAGGGGGTTAATTTTCATTAAATCAATATATATAAAACTCTTCCGTTACTGACTGACTGACAGACAACGCAGAGCCGAAACTACTGGGCGTAGAAAGCTGAAAATTGGCACGTGGGTTCCTTGGGGAGTGTAGGTGAGCACTAAGGGATTTCCCGAAATTCCCACGGGAACGGGAATTTTGTGTTTATGAGAAATCTGCGCGGGAAAAACCGCGGGGCAACCTCTAGTTTTTTATAAAGTTTAAAGTGATTCTCGTAATTGAAAAACCATCTCCTATATTGTAATATATCGTTTTTGAAAGACAGTTGCCGATTTTTGTGTATATACAAGGGACTTGATTTTTTTGCCTTCGAACCTTTAAACACAAATCAGTAGGTCTCTCTTCCAAAAACGTTGTATTACAATGTTGAAAACGGTTTTTTTCATACGCGAAGTAATTTAAAATTTATTAAAAACGAATGCTTTCGTCATAATTTCATAATAAATAAAAAACGCAAAAAAAATTGAATTTCGCGCCATACCGAGAGTTACTACCTTAATCATCAATATATATAAAACTCTTCCGTTACTGACTGACTGACTGACTGACTGACAGACAACGCAGAGCCGAAACTACTGGGCGTAGAAAGCTGAAAATTGGCACGTGGGTTTCTTAAGGAGTGTAGGTGAGCACTAAGAAGGGATTTCCCAAAATTCCCACGGGAATGGGAAAAAACGGGATTATTGTGTTTATGAGAAATCTGCGCGGGAAAAACCGCGGGGCAGCCTCTAGTGTTTTATAATCTTAGTGAGAATTTTAGCGGTTTTTAGAGAGGGACACTGGTGGTGGTTTGAGGAGTGATGGGTTACTCAGTAATTTAAAATGAGGATTGAGGAAATGAGGTCCTCATTTTGAGGTGAGGCATTTCAACCCAAAAACAGGCCCAAACCTTCCCGCAGTGGGACTAATCTTACAAGTATTAATAGACATAATAATAATAATTTTATTAACTATAAAACACAGTTTTCTGATCTTAATTATAAATTACAAATTGATATTTTGCAGGTAGATTTAGATATATATGCAAAGGTTATGTTTAAATAGAAAAGAGAATAATTTTTAATTAGTTTTAGTTTAAATTGTGATTGCAATACCTATGTTACCCAATACCTACATAATTGAAATTAAAAATAATTTTGAATTCATGGGCTAAGTAGCACTCTGCCTGTCGTGGTACTTGCTTGAGCGTACTGTGCCTATTTATAAATTTGCCTATATTGACTCATTGTAAAATGACATAGGATTTTTCTAAATACGAAACATACTAATTTATGGATAGAGTTCCTGCGCTCGTCAACACCCTAAAACATCTTACCACAACGGGTTTTGTTAATTGAAATGCTTAAACCCTTGCCATAAGCCCAGATTTCCCGTCAGTTTACCTTTATTTTCAAGGTTTGTTTATTATTGTTATGCTCTCGAATCACAATACACTTCTACGACACACACAAGGAACTTACATCATTCAAATTCTCAAGATTTTGGTTTATTTTTCATTTTGGAATAGTGAGACGCCTCACTCCTCACGAGCCGTTTTACGAGTTTTATACGAGGTGCACAGGTGTCCTCACTCACATCACTGTAACGAGCCCCCTCAAATGAGGGAGTAACTCATCACTTGAGGAACCTTATCTGGCGGATTGCTATTTCATCCGTTGGCAACACTGGAGCTAGGACGTCTTTGTTCTTAGTCGGTGGCTAAATCGGAAGCTAGCTCCCTTAATGCAATTACACTGTCCTGAATCAGGACTGACTGAATTCAGAGACTGATTTAGGTTTAGGAAAGGTGTAATAGCCCCTTAACTATCAACTACTTACGTGCCAATCAACGAGATGTCGAAAAGTTTTTTGCATTGGGTGCATAAGTATTACTTACCGGTTTTTTTTTGCATCTAATACTTTACGCAGAAGAAATCTTGCGGGGAAGCTAGTTGATTTTTAAAATAAAAATAAAAAACGTTTTGTTTAAGTAATTTTTTTATTAACAATTAAAGTTTTTTAAAAGCATTTATTTAAATTGCATTGCAATGTATGTATGAATGATTGTTCGGATGAAATCTTACATCTTACTCAATTTTGAAGCAGATATCTTTGTTCGCGCCTTACGTGCGCGACCAATGCGTACTTTCAAGCAATATTTGCATAGAAAACTAATCAGGCGCTTAGCTCATTTTATGTCATACGAGTTGTACCCTTACTTCGTTACGCCATAGAATATAACATACTACAAAAGACTTGGCTCTATAGACTATGTTCTTTTGACTGCCCAGAATGGCCGAATAAAACAACAAACAACAACAAACCACCTCTCAAAATATGTAAACAACGGAAAAAATATTGCACCTTGGATTACATTATTTGAGTTTAGGTAAGGATCCCTAATTTTTTTGAAAGTCTTATATAGCCTATGACACTCGGGGTTAGTGTAGCTTCCTACCAGTGAAAGAATTTTTCAAATCGGTTCAGTATTTCCGGAGCCTATTCGTTACAAACAAACGAACAAACAAACAAACAAACAGATCTTTCCTTTTTATAATATTGGTATAGACTACGCGCCGTCAAAGCAAGACAGGTCGCCCATCTTCAACTTGCGAACCCCTCTTCCTCGCGACACACCCTATCGAGACGAACGCCTTCTGCGTTCTTAAATTAATTTAATTATAATAAAATACTTAAACCTAAAGTGAAACTTAAACTATTGTTTATTAAATAACTTAGAAAGTGATCTATAGTGTCTTGATATACGGGGCGGGAAGGAGCAAATCACTTAAATAAGCAAAAAGGAACCATCAAATCACTAATTTCGTCTGAGGACGAAACAATCTTTAAGGTGGTAACTGGCGCGAATTTTTTTTTTTTAACTTTATTAAATTTATTACTTTTGCCAGAATAATTAAAAAATACGAAAAAAATTGAATTTCGCACCATACCGAGAGTTACTACCTTAAGCTATTGAGATGAAATTTTGTTCAAAATTTTGTTTATTGTTGATGAAAGATTTTTCTTCGCCAGTACCTACTGATAGTTTAGCTCTCTCTTCTTCCGCATAGGTATGTAAAAAAGTTAAAAAGAATTCGCGTTTGTAAAAAACCAAGCCCCTACATTTTATTATATTTTCGTTTTTGAAAAACGAGTTACCGATTTAACCGAAATTCCGAAACGCTACCGCGTATGCGCCCGCTAAATCTCTGGCAATCGTAGTTTGCGGCGCCTACAAGACAGGTTTACACCTAGTGTAAGGTCGCTGGTAACTAATTTATACGCTCACTGTTAAAACGTTAAAACTACCCCACTTTAATTTCTAAAGTTTATTTTTTAAGTCGTATGTAAAAATTTTTGTATGTAGGTAATAATTATATTTTAGCAGTGTTTAAAAGCATTATTTGGTTAACGAAATAAACATTTTTCATTTTTTTTTTTCACTTTAATTTTTAAGCAAAATAAGGAGCGGTTTCGGTTTTTCATACAAACTTTAACACCCTGTATAATGGCTTACAGGACTAATTAACGCAGTTTTGATATCATATTTCATGTTGTTATATAAAAAGGACCTTATTTCGGAAATTACAAGTCTCTAGTGTAATTAGTTTAGATTTTAGCAAAAATCATATTTCACCCTGTATAAGAACTAAGGGGCAAAATATAAAAAACTAAAACCATTTATGATGTTTGTAATACAATGACAATATACAGTGTGAATTTTAACTCTCTAAACCCTGCAGTTTAGGAGTTTCATTCAAACTGTTACACCCTGTATACGGCGTCCCGGTTAAGTTATCCCAAAATCCCGCCTTAGTGGGTGCCTACGTCACGTAAGGAAGCTACTGTCCAAATTTTATCTTTCTATTTTCAGCTGTTTCGGCTGGGCGATGATGAGTGAGTGAGTAGATCAGTGGTATTTTGATTGTATATACAGTGTGTCCGGGGGAAGTTATAACATAATTTTAAGGGTGTATTCTATGATCAATTTCATCGATGAAAACACCCCATATGGGGGGTCGCAGTCTCACCCCCCCCCCCCCCTCAGTATGATGTTTTTTGTTTTTTGCAAAAGTCGACCCCTACTTTTAAATTCACAGTTAAAGATCTAAGTTTAAATCACTCCAAAGCAACCATACAACCTTTCAACAGCAAAGCTGCCAGGGAGGCTTTGGCGCTAAATAGGAACAACTTACGTACTCTGGTGCGAGCACTCACGGGACACTACAAGTTGAACAAGCATATGTTCAACTTAAAGTTGAAAGACACAAAAATGTGCAGACTCTGCCTAAATGCAGATGAAACTGCGATGCATATTTTGTGTGAGTGTGGTCCCCTAATACAAAAACGGTCAATCCATCTCGGAAAACATTTGTTGCAGCCGGATGAGATAAAATCTCTCAGTTTCAAGGACATACTGTTGTTCCTGAAAGCAACAGGCCTTGATGCTGAACTATAAAATATAATAGTGGCGATCACAATAGATCTGCAAAGGTCGCAGTGATACTGGGCTGTTAAAGCCCTGCATAGCCACCAATCAAATAATAAAATAAAAAAACACTTGGTTATTTTGTTAGTAACTTAGGTAGCCTAACTACTTAGCCTTCGATCAAGACCTTAATGAAGGTTCTGTGAGCCTTAGATCTTTAACTGTGAATTTAAAAGTAGGCGGGGTCGACTTTTGCAAAAAAATAATAATTAAAAACATCATACTGAGGGGGGGAAGAGGCTGCGACCACCCATATGGGGTGTTTTCATCGATGAAATTGATCATAGAATACACCCTTAAAATTATGTTATAACTTCCCCGGACACACTGTATATATTTACTATAAATATTTATTATATTACCTTATTTATCTTTATAGCATTGTATATTTTAATGATATCGGATGACAAAAGTGATGATGACGAATATTATTCTCTTTGCGACTCAAGTGAATAGTTGAATAGCACGTTGAACGATAGTTTCAATAGTATTCCCTCCCTTGGCGACACCCTCATCAATTCTCGGTTCTCATATGTACCGAACAACTTCAATGTGGTTTAAATGAACGCACTGAGCATTCCGGCCCACTTTCCCGACATGCTAGCTACGTTTGACGGGAAGAACATCCATGCCATCATCGTTTCAGAAACCTGGCTAAAACCATGTCTTCCTTCTTCGTTATTCACATTACCAGGTTTCCAACTGATTGGAAACGATCGCACAGGTAGCGTCGGCGGCGGTGTTGCTATCTATCTGAGAACGAATATTCAATTTTTTCATCATCTCGAGTTCAACACAGCCTCCGCCGTCGGATGCTGGTCCTGTCGAACGTCAAGGTATTGTTGGGTGCCTTCTATAGTCCATCCTGCTCTAATAATTACTTCGCCTCATTTGAGAGTCTCATAATAATTTAATCCCTTCCTACAGTCATTCTATTATAATGGGTGCTTTTAAATACATGTTTGTTAAAAAATTACTCCCGATCTAATTCAGTAAAATCAATTGTCAATTCTTGAAATATGCATATACTACCACTGGATGCGACGCATCATTTTCCAAACTGTGTCCCGTCTCTTCTTGATCTTATGCTACTATCTTCTCCCCACCATGTTGGTTTTCATGGGCAGTGACCGGCTGACGCTTTCTCTTACCACGATATGGTTTTCCTATCGTACGAACTCCGATCTCCGAAAGCAAAAGCCAAAATTCTTTTTCAACGCAATTTTCGTGGCATGGACAGGGAACGTTTTTTAGAAGATGCACGACAAGTGGACTGGATTGTGATCGGAAACGCGGCAGACGTTGACAAGCAAATCTCCTTGTTCAATTCTCTTCTCACTAAACTTTGCGCCGTTCACGCTCCCATTCGAGCCATTAAGGTAAAGCACCTTCCTGTGGTTAACGGAAGAATTAAAGTCGCTCTTGGTTCGCAAGGCTCGTGCCAAGACCAAACTAAGATCTGACCCATCCGATGCAGACAAAGACAAATATAAGTCTCTACGAAATCGCTGCAATAAGATGTGTAGGGACGCCCCAAGGCATCATATCCACAACTCAATTGAAAAAGGTGACCCAGCGAAAGTCTGGAAATTTCTTAGGACTTTAGGAGTTGGAAGTTCACCAAAACTCACTTCCTAATGATTTAAACGTTACCGAATTAAACAAACACTTTTCCTCGTCTTCAAAATTTGATGGTCCTTTGAAAACGCAAACGTTAAATCACATTTCCTTAATTCCGACTGACTTTGCTCCTTTTTCATTCCTTCAGTTTACTGATGAGTCTGTTAAGAGGAGCATTCTCCAAATTACTTCAAATGCTATTGGCAGTGACGACGTGTCCGTCTCTGTGGAAAAATGCATCAGTCACTCCGTTGCCTAAAATAAATAAACCATCTTTACTGACAGACTACAAACTTATTCATTTCGATTCTTCATTTCCTTTCAAAAGTTCTCGAACGCCTTGTTTATAACCAGCTTAGCTCTTTTCTTTCTAGTCATAACCTTCTTAACCCTTTTCAATCTGGATTTCGACTTGGTCACAGCACTGTGTGTGACAGCACTTACGAAAATTACAGACGATATCCGATGGGGCATGGACAGTGGTCAGGTTACGGACTTTAGCAATGCTTTTAATTCAGTCGATTTTGACATTCTCCAAGCTTTGTTAGGTTCTTTCAATATTTCTTCTGACGTCATCAACTGGTTCAGGTCCTATCTTCAGGATTTGGATTTCAAAATGATTGTCATTTTCGTAATCAGCGACCCCAAAAACCTATTAAACGACACCCATATCGATTTTTCACGAAAAAAATTGGTCCACCATCTTAACTTTCAAAATGATTGTCATTTGCGTTATCAGCGACCCCAAAAATCAATTTAACGACACCCATATCGATTTTTCGCGAAAGAATTTTGTCTAACATCTTGGATTTCAAAATGATTGTCATTTTTGTTATCAGTTCCCCAAAAACCTATTAAACGACACCCATATCGATTTTTCACGAAAAAATTTTGTCCACCATCTTGAATTTCAAAATGATTGTCATTTTCGTTATCAGTGCCCCCAAAAACCTATTAAACGACACCCATATCGATTTTTCACAAAAAAAATTTGTCCACCATCTTGGAATTCAAAATGATTGTCATTTTCGTTATCAGCACCCCCAAAAACCTATTTAACGACACCTATATCGATTTTTCACGCAAAAATGTATGTCCGCCATCTTGGATTTTAAAATGATTGTCTTTTCGTTATCAGCGACCCCAAAAATCTATTTAACGACACCCATATCGATTTTTCACGCAATAATTTTGTCCACCATCTTGGATTTCAAAGTGATTGTCATTTTCGTTATCAGCGCCCCGAAAACCTACTAAACGACACCCATATTGATTTTTCACGAAAAAAATATGTCTGACAACTTTAATTTCAAAATAATTGTCATTTTCGTTATCAGCACCCCCAAAAACCTATTAAACGACACGCATATCGATTTAAAAAAAAAAAATAACTGACCGCCATCTTGGATTTTAAAATGATTGTCATTTTCGTTATTAACGCCCCCAAAAACCTATCAAACGGCACCCATAATTTGATTTTTCACGAAAAATTTTTGTCCGCCATCTTGGATTTCAAAATGATTGTCATTTTCGTTATCAGCGACCCTAAAAACCTATTAAACGACACCCATATCGATTTTTCACGAAAAATTTTGTCCACCATCTTGAATTTCAAAATGATTGTTTTTTTCGTTATCCCCCAAAAACCTATCATACGACACCGATATTGATTTTTCACGAAAAAATTTTGTCCGCCATCTTGGATTTCAAAATGATTGTCATTTTCGTTATCAGCGACCCTAAAAACCTATTAAACGACACCCATATCGATTTTTCACGAAAAAATTTTGACCGCCATCTTGGATTTCAAAATTATTGTCATTTTCGTTATCAGCGCCCCCAAAATCCTAATAAACGACACCCATATCGATATTTCACGAAAAAAATTTGTCCACCATCTTGAATTTCAAAATTATTGTCATTTTCGTTATCAGCACCCCCAAAAACCTATTAAACGACACCCATATCGATTTTTCAAAAAGAAAAACTGACTGTCATGTTAAATTTTAAAATGATTGTCATTTTCGTTATCAGCGCCCCCAAAACCTATAAAACGACACCCATATTGATTTTCACGAAAAAATTTTGTCCGCCATCTTGGATTTCAATATGATTGTCATTTTCGTTATCAGCGCCCCCAAAAACCTAATAAACGACACCCATATCGAAATTTCACGAAAAAAATTTGTCCACCATCTTGAATTTCAAAATTATTGTCATTTTCGTTATCAGCACCCCCAAAAACCTATTAAACGACACCCATATCGATTTTTCAAAAAGAAAAACTGACTGCCATGTTGGATTTTAAAATGATTGTCATTTTCGTTATCAGCGCCCCCAAAAACCTATAAAACGACACCCATATTGATTTTCACGAAAAAAATTTGTCCGCCATCTTGGATTTCAATATGATTGTCATTTTCGTTATCAGCGCCCCCAAAAACCTAATAAACGACACCCATATCGATATTTCACGAAAAAAATTTGTCCACCATCTTGAATTTCAAAATGATTGTCATTTTCGTTATCAGCGCCCCCAAAAACCTATAAAACGACACTCATATTGATTTTTCACGAAAAAATTTTGTCCGCCATCTTGGATTTCAAAATGATTGTCATTTTCGTTATCACCGCCTCCAAAAACCTAATGAACGACACCCATATCAATATTTCACGAAAAAATTTTGTCCACCATCTTGGATTTTAAAAATATTGTCATTTTCGTTATCAGCGCCCCTAAAACCTATAAAACGACACCCATATCGATATTTTAAAACAAAAATTGTCCGCCATCTTGAATTTCAAAATAATTGTCATTTTCGTTATCAGCGCCCTGAAAAACCTATTAAACGACACCCATATCGATATTTCAAAAAAAAAGTCTGCCATCTTGAATTTCAAAATGATTGTCATTTTCGTTATCAGCGACCCCAAAAACCTATCAAACGACACCCATATTGATTTTTCACGAAAAAATTTTGTCCGCCATCTTGGATTTCAAAATGATTGTCATTTTCGTTATCAGCGCCCTCAAAAACCTATTAAACGACACCCATATTGATTTTTCACGAAAAAATTTTGTCCGCCATCTTGGATTTCAAAATGATTGTCATTTTCGTTATCAGCGACCCCAAAAACCTATTAAACGACACCCATATCGATTTTTCACGAAAAAATTTTGTCCACCATCTTAACTTTCAAAATGATTGTCATTTGCGTTATCAGCGCCCCCAAAAACCTATTTAACGACACCCACATCGATTTTTCAAAAAAAAACTGACCGCCATCTTGGATTTTAAAATGATTGTCATTTTCGTTATCAGCACCCCAAAAACCTATCAAACGACAATCATATTGATTTTTCTGGCCCGAAAAGCGACAGAAGGCTACCAAAAGACGCGAAGAGGCACCGTGGTCGCCCGAAAAAGAGATGGAGCGATGAGCTGAGAGCAGTAGACAAAAACTGGTGGCAGACCGCGCAAGAACGCGATGAGTGGAAGAAGGGGAGAGAGGCCTTTGCCCAGCAGTGGGACAGTATAGGCTCGTTATAATAATAATAATAAGTCTACACATACAAAGTGGCGCCCCCATTATTTTCTAGTTATCTGTGCCAAGCTGTTTGTAATGAATGTAGGTACCTATTGGTTTGAAATCAAAATAGTAATATTATTAATCTTAAGGTTTAATAAATTGCTTCGTTTGCCTGCAAAAAAAAGGTAACTGACCATAGACACGTAAGCCTAATAATTTTGTAAATGAAAACAAAGCTAGACAATATGATTGATGTGCCGAGCGTTGTGATTGGTCCAAATATAATCCAATTTGTGACGGAAGGGACACCAACGACACCTCTGTACAGCCGGGTATGAACGACACGTACGTGAAAAACTTGGATGTGCAAAACTTGTCGTACAAAACTCTGTCGTACAAAACTTGGGTGGTAACGACACCTTCGTGCAAGTTTTGTACGGCCTGTTCATGCGCGTCAATGTTTTTGCCATCCAAGTTTTACGTAGCCATGTACACAAAAAACTTGGCTGTGCAAAACTTGGCTGTGCAAAACCCGCACTCCACAAGTGCGTAACGCGCAACGTTTGATTCCATTCACTCTTTCATGTCGCTGGATGTCAAGATCTGTCAAAGTGACACTTGACTTGACACTTGACATTTTGACTTTAGTAAACAACGATGTCGATTACAAAGAATTTAATTTCACAAATAAAATATTTAAATCTTAAACCTGTACTAAATGTTAATATAAGATGTTTGTGCCGTGCTGCGGTTACCTCAAAGAATCAAAGAGAGGAGTCAGAACGACGAAAAAGCCGATATTTTGGGGGGATTTTAGGAGTTGCGGTCGGTTGGATCAGTTATGCTAGTTTTAAGGAAAAACTGGAGGCTGCTACTGTCTCCAACGATAGTTTGAAAGGTCGGAGAGAGAAATACAACTTCATAGCTGATGTGGTGAAGGTTTCAGCCCCGTCTGTGGTGTACATCGAGATAAAAGACGGGCGGAGAATCGACCTGTTTTCTGGCAATGCCATGACCCTTTCTAATGGTTCAGGGTTCATTGTGAAGGAGGATGGGCTGATCTTGACGAACGCTCACGTCGTGGTCAACAAGCCTAACGCTGTAGTCTTTGTGCGGTTGATGGTAAGTTTATTTTTATTTTTTTCTTGGTTTTCGCTGCTGTTTTTGCAAAATTTTAAAGTTTCATGTTCTTTTTAAAAGAATCTCATTAGTTTTAAAATTTTATTGCATCAAATTATTACTGTTAAATGTAAATTTCTTCAATTTATAAAAAGCAGAGGTCAGTGGGTCGTTATAGGGCATGATTTAGGAATTGCATCACATTTTAGTTTTTTACAAGAACATAATTTTGTTGATTATATTTAAAGGATGGAATACAAGTAGGTAAGTATTATGTAGAATTCAGATGGGTTGTTGTGTGCTAGAATGAGTATAGATTATAGGACCCTTTTTCAAGAAGGGACAATTAAAGGGAGGTAAGGAAGGGGTAACTAAGGGTCTAATTATCTATTCACACATTAACTAAACCAATATAATTTAAATAGATTTCCAATGTGCTCATAACAAAGCACGTCAATCAATACATAGTATAAAACAAAGTTACTTCCCGCGTCTGTCCCTATGTTGCTTAAATCTTTAAAACTATGCAATGGATTTTGATGTTTTTTTTTTTTTTGTAATAGATAGTGATTCAAGTGGAAAGTTTATAAGTGGGCCTCTTCCAGCATAGGTTTTTAACTTAAAAGGAGAGTGTTGAAAATGTTAAATTGTAATTGTGTTAGTTAATAAATAATTTTTTTTATTATTTTGAAGTGTAAAACATGCACAAAATAGTAATAGTTTAGGCAGTACGAACTTCGCCGGGTCAACTAGTATGAAATAACACAAAATTATAATAATGTCTTCCAGGACGGTTCAACGCACCAAGGGTTTGTAGAGGATGTGGACATGAAGTCAGACCTGGCGACGCTGCGGATACCCATCAAAGGGCTGCCCACTATGAAGCTGGGCAACTCTTCAGACATTCGGCCTGGCGAATGGGTTAGTTTTAATTTTCGCTCCTTATGTTTTTGAATTTAAAACTGAGATGATGATTACTCTCCTAATATTGAGGTACCTAAATAAAGTAAATTTAACATGCTTACATGCTATCTGTGTCAGTTGCTTAGAAGAAATAGTTTATATCTATAAGGCTGCTATTTGCAAGTCTCTCCTAGTCTAAATTTTAAGTATGTACTTTAGTTGTATTGTTAACTTTCTTGTATTTATATTATAGCATCTTTATCTTATCCTTAGTATATATATAGTGTTTAATTAGGGTAAGCCACCCCATTCTCAGCCCCCTTCATTGAATTGACGTGGTCCATTTAAAAGATTCTTGTCATTCTTCAGAATTCAATTTACATACTGTAAGGATTTTTCAAATAAACGAAAATAGACGGTAGTCTATCTTCCGTCTGTTAACCAAAAGCATATAAATACCGCACTCGACGAGCAGGCGGGGATTCTGTTCTGAGCCTTCGCGCGACCAAGACTTAATGAAAAGTTGTTAAGACCGTGCTGACAATGTTGTGAGTGAAGAATAAAAGTAGTAAAGTGATCCTTGTGTATTAATTTCATAACAAGTCAGAAGTGGTAAGTACACGCTGCCAATTTTGTAATTTGTTTTTTGCATGATTAGTATGGCCCTTTTTTCTATCACACGTTAAAATTAAAATTACGTCATTATTTAAAAATATTTTTGTTTTGAAATTGGAATTTTAATGTCCGTGTTGGTATCATTATTTAACCAGACAACCAACATCATTTTCATCATTTTATTCATGGCGTTATTAACAGTTACCCTACCTACGTACCAAAAAAAAAAAAGCAACAAGAGTGTAATTGCAAAAGATATTTATTATAATATAAAGTAGAGGGAGATTATAAGGGTATGAACTTGTCATCCGTTTTGCTTTAATGGAATACGTTGTTTCTGTGGTAATGCAGATATTTGTTTCTTATTAAATAGAGTTCAAGCTCAAATTCAAAATGTTTATTTTTGCAACATAGGTGTCAATGAAAGTTTTTATTTCTGATAAAATTAAAAGTACCTACATACTTTCCTTGTAGTCATTAAAATAAATTAAAATAAAGTGTCAAAAACACTCTTAAAACTTGTTTCAACTGTGTACTGTTTATCTTCTTTGTCTGAAATAAGGTAAGCCTGTGTCTCAGGCATAGCGCTCCAACTAAATTCATCCAAGTAATAATTTTAAATGTCTGCCGGTTACTTTTAAATTGATAAAAAAAAAACTTAAAGTAAGTAGGACTAAAATAAAAATAAATTATTATGGGTGTGTTATTTCTTTGGGTGTAAAAATATAAATTATTTAATTTGTACAAGAATTTATTCGGTGTCATTATAATCTAAAAATTTCAGCCTATCGGTGACTTTTAATTGAAAAAAAAAAAAAGTGTTTTAATCAATAATATTATATATTTTTTATTTACGATTAGATCAATTTTATAGTAAAAATTAAAACCAAGCCACTATTTATTTGTTTATATAAAAAAATACCTATTTGAGAAAATTGCATAAGTTTAGTGCATTATTTAAATCTGATCACACTGACTTGACTGGGTTTCTATCATGGAATAATGTAAAAGGAAATCTATAGCATTTGCAATGTCATTAATGCAAATTAGAATTAAAAGGGGCCTAATACTTTATATATTTCTTTTATATTTAAGACTTATTTTAGTTATCTGAATGAATCTGTTCGGCAAGGTAGGATTTATGCAGAAGAAATCAAAGAAAAAAAAAAAAAAAAAAAGAACAGAGACAGAGCTTCAATTAAGTTGCTAGCGTCGGTTTATTGGAAATCGTAATAATTATTTATTCTATTTTATTTTTATTAACTAATTCATTCAATCAATTGTTTGGGATCTTATAATAAATTTTATTTTTGTATTAAAATACTTACTTACCTAATAATAATAAGTTTATTATCGGGCACGACATCCATAGTTTGAAAGTAAAGTTTTAACAACTTGTCCTGTGCTGTTTGTTCTAAAGATTTGTTTATGTTAGGATATTTTTTGGTGGCGTTGTGGGTTTTATGAATATTGAGTTACATACCTTTGGAAGATTATAAATATATTGTCATTTGAGTATTGAATAAAACCTAGAATTTTAATGTCAAATCTTAATAAAATTACAATAACATTTTCTTTTCTTTCTGTATCTGAGTTATAGAGATGGAGCCAGACGAAGGGACTGATAGGCACCGCCTTTACACCTCTCACCGCGCTGCATCACGTGTCAGTGATGATGAAGGTGCCACGACCAGAAAAAGTCTTGAGTGGGCGTCGCAGCGCGGTGCAAGGGAAGCCCAAGCATTTAGGACAAAGAGCACAGCGGCCGTGCGCAAGGATCAATGTGATTGTGTATGTTATTTTATTTTATTTTTTTATACGTGACCCTGTGTGTCGGAAGAGGATAACGAAGTTATATTTTACTATACACTTTATTCGGCCATGTGTGCCATAAGGTAGAACACATACCATATAGGCAGTTATAGTGATCATTGTAGCCCTGTGTGTTACCAATGAAGATGGCACGTGGCAATTTGCTGTCTAAATAGGCCATGTGTGACGTAATGCAGACTAAATATAATATTGTGCTATCTAGAAAATGAAATAAAAGGAATTACAATTAACAAAAAAAAACTTAAAAGTAAAAAGATTGTATACTTTAGTTTTTTTGAGTTGTTTGTTGTTGTTGATCTGTTCAGCTCTGTGTGCCAAAAAGGATGTTATTTAGTTTTGAATTTGTAAGAAGTCTTAGTAAACCATTGTTTTTGATATTTTATTATTAATGTTAGAAGAAACTCGATTGATAGTTTGTTATAGCAGGCCGTGTCCCCAGTGTGGCAAACGATAGCTTGATTAATAATGTGTTATAGCAGGCCGTGTCCCAAGTGTGGCAAACGGTAGCTTGATTAATAATGTGTTATAGCAGGCCGTGTCCCAAGTGTGGCAAACGGTAGCTTGATTAATAATGTGTTATAGCAGGCCGTGTCCCAAGTGTGGCAAACGGTAGCTTGATTAATAATGTGTTATAGCAGGCCGTGTCCCAAGTGTGGCAAACGTTAGCTTGATTAATAATGTGTTATAGCAGGCCGTGTCCCAAGTGTGGCAAACGGTAGCTTATTAATAATGTTTTATAGCAAGCCGTGTCCCAAGTGTGGCAAACGGTAGCTTGATTAATAATGTGTTATAGCAGGCCGTGTCCCAAGTGTGGCAAACGGTAGCTTAATGAATAGTATGTCATAGCAGGCCCTGTCCCCGGTGTGGCAAACGGTAGCTTGAATAATGTAATGGAACAGCAAGCCGTGTCTGTTAAGTGTCAAACAAAAGCTTGAAATTGATTGAAACCTTGAACTTGTTAATCTGAAATTTATATAATGTTGTTGAAGTTAGCTTATATTTAAATAAGTTTTTTTATGTTTTTGAACTAATTTATATTCGTGAAGCTAATATGATTATATTTAGAAGAGGCATTATTTAGGCCTTAATCTTGATTGACTGATAATCTTTTTATTTATTGTTGTAATTTTTACGTTTTACCAAAAAAAAATATTGTTTAAGTAATAGTTTGTATGAGATTTTACACAATCGAGGAATACTGAGAATTCCTGAATGGAGACATCGAATAGACAAAGAATGGTATCCCCTTAGAATTTTATTTTTGATATGAATTGTTAAGTCAAAAGAATAATAGAAAAAGAATGGCATCCCCTTAGAATTTTATAATCATATAGTACGTAAATCAATATTTTTACTAAGATAATTTAATACGCATTGTTTAGTCAAAAACATTAGTTTTCAAAAGTACAATTGTTTAATTGATTAGAAATGTTGGTAGGTAATCTGTGACGTAGATGACGATTAGTTTTGGAAGAAATATTCATATATACTAGAATTTATGATTTTGTTTATTACTCTAATACACTTCCGTCTTATTCATAAAGATACAGTAGATTTTAAGTAGCTTTACTGGAGGTCTACTTCTCTGGTTTGTTGTATAGTAAATACGTGACATCCAGTCTAAATTGACATATGTTAAATAACTAAAGTGCTCTTTAACTTTTTATGAATAACAGGGTTAGTTTATGAGTTCTTGTGAAACTAAACGACAAAGATGCATGGAAGTAACGTACTTATTTTTTATCACTTAATGTACTTATTTTTTTTAAAGTAATTTGTATATATTTTTTTATTTGTTGTAAATTGAATTGTAATGTCTTAAAGAAAAAAAAAAAAAAAAGAGAGATAAATTGTAAAGTAGAGTTTGTTACCCCTTTCTTCTCTACGCTGTAAAATCATTGTGAAAGGGAGTAGAATCATGACTTTTTGACTTTGACTAGAGTGACTTCCGCTCGCCGAGTGTAAGGATTGTTATAATATCTTCTCCGTATTTCTGGTCACGTGTACGAGGACGTACACGCGGTCAGGATGGACGAGTGTAAGGATTTTTCAAATAAACGAAAATAGACGGTAGTCTATCTTCCGTCTGTTAACCAAAAGCATATAAATACCGCACTCGACGAGCAGGCGGGGATTCTGTTCTGAGCCTTCGCGCGACCAAGACTTAATGAAAAGTTGTTAAGACCGTGCTGACAATGTTGTGAGTGAAGAATAAAAGTAGTAAAGTGATCCTTGTGTATTAATTTCATAACAATACAATTATTTATTTGGTTTTTAATTCGGTAAAGTGCCAAAAATCCTCAATTCAACCTCTATAAAAGTACGATGGCATTAATAGTACTTGGGCCAAAAAAAGCCACCTGTTTTCCTGGCCCTAATTAATTGCAGGTGATGTAACTATAACATTTTGTCAGGTAGTAGCGATGGGCAGTCCGCTGGCTCTGAGCAACACGGTGACTGCTGGAGTCATCAGCTCCACGCAGCGAGCCAGCGAGGAGCTTGGCTTGAGAGGTAATGCTGTTTTTAAGTTGTTTTTTTAGAGGTTCTGGCAATGTCGAAGAATGTTTAATAGAAACGGGGATGGATCATCTTAGGGGCTGTTGTATGATGGACAAGAACAAATCTTGCCATCAATCTGTGTGGCAAATGTGCGATCGATAAACTACAGAAAATGCAGAGTTTAGCTTGTATGGCATTAACAGGATGCCTTGCCTATCATGCATGCCTTAGACTATCTTTCATCCTCATCATCATTTCAGCCGAAAAACGTCACTGCTGGACGTAGGCCCCCCCTACAGAACGTCACAGCGACCGTACCTGATCTAGTGTACTCCCGCAGCCTTCACCAGGTCGTCTGACCACCTTATGGGGGGTCTGCCTACTCTGCGTCTTCCGGTTCGTGGTCGCCACTCTATTACTTTTCGGCCCCGGCGACCATGCATTAGACTAACGGCACTGATTGATTGATTGATTATAACATTTATTCAATGGAACAGTTACAGCTTACAACATAGAAAACAGGAATATTATGAAAGAATAAACAAATAGATTATTTATACAAAAAACGAAGTACTGTTATAAGTAACTAGAGGCTGCCCCGCGGTTTCACTCGCGCAGATTTCTCATAAACACAAAAATCCCGTTTTTTTCCTGTTCCCGTGGGAATTTCGGGAAAACCCTTCTTAGTGCTCACCTACACTTACTAAGGAACCTACATGCTAAATTTCAGCCCGCTACGCCCAGTAGTTTCGGCTCTGCGTTGTCAGTCAGTCAGTCAGTCAGTCAGTCAGTCAGTCAGTCAGTCAGTCAGTCAGTCAGTCAGTCAGTCAGTCAGTCAGTCAGTCAGTCAGTCAGTCAGTCAGTCAGTCAGTCAGTCAGTCAGTCAGTCAGTCAGTCAGTCAGTCAGTCAGTCAGTCAGTCAGTCAGTCAGTCAGTCAGTCAGTCAGTCAGTCAGTCAGTCAGTCAGTCAGTCAGTCAGTCAGTCAGTCAGTCAGTCAGTCAGTCAGTCAGTCAGTCAGTCAGTCAGTCAGTCAGTCAGTCAGTCAGTCAGTCAGTAACGGAAGAGTTTTATATATATTGATTGTTCTCCTCAGGCAAAGACATGGTGTACATCCAGACGGACGCACCGATCACGTTCGGCAACAGCGGCGGGCCGCTCGTCAACCTGGACGGCGAGGCCATCGGCATCAACAGCATGAAGGTCACCTCGGGCATCTCCTTCGCCATACCCATCGACTACGTCAAGGAGTTCCTAGAGAAACGTAAGATTTTTTTTTCTAATTTGGGATTTCGAGGTTTTAGGGCGTTTCGGGGGTTTAGGGGGTTTAGGGGTTTGAGGGTAAACTTAGAGGTGGCGATGGAAGGTTCGGGGGCTTCCAATATTCTGAGGGTTTCGGGGGTACTGAGAGTTTCAAGGGTTCTGGGGGTTTTGGGGTTAAAATCATGGTGAACGTTGAGACAGTCGCACTCAGAGATTTTTATTTTGGGGCTTTGAGTGTTCTGATCTGGTTTTGGGGGTAAAACAAAGATGGGGTGCTCAACGGAGGTATTTTCGGGGGTTTCAGGAGTTTCGGGGGTTCTGAGGGTTTCGGGATAAAACAGATGGGAGCGAAGTATTTTTGGAGTTTTGGGGATTTGAGGGTTTCGGGGGTTTTGGTGGTAAAAATTAGTGTACATATACACGGAGACACTTATCACATTAGGCGCTACCAAAGTCTTGGGGCACAATTTTTAAATTAAAAATAGTATTTTTGTTTGTGTTACAAGACTTAACTTGTGTCTGCACTGTCGTCAGGCAAGACGGCCTCCCCGGCGGTGTCGCGGCGCTACCTCGGCATCACCATGCTGTCGCTGTCGCCCGCCATCCTGCAGGAGCTGCGCGCGCGCAACCCCGAGGTCAGTCGCCCCGCCCCCCGCCCCCCGCCCCGCGCAATCTTCATTACAGCCGAAATACAGACACTGCGGATCATTAGGCCTCCTCCATAAATCCCCACAGCAACCGGTCTTGCAGTGTATAATTATGTCGTAGTAAGATTTGATAGTTAGTTTTTTTGCAAAAAAAACTAGGGATTTTGCGAAAACCCGAATAATTTGATATAAGCATTACTTTTTTTTTTCAATCATCCTGACATAAAGCAGTTTTTTTTTGCAAAAAAACCTAGTATAATTGAAAACTTTGAAACCTTCTTTGACTCTGATTGGCTGGATTATTTCTTGCTGGTAAACTCTTATTCTGATTGGTTCGTTAAAATTTCCATTGACGCTACAGAGAACCAATCAGAATAAAAGTTTACCAGCAAGCAATAATCTAACCAATCAGAGTTAAGGCAGTTTTCAGATTTTTCAATTATACTAGTTAGGTTTTTTGCAAAAAAAACTGCTTTATGTGAGGATAATTAAAAAAAAAAATTAATGCTTATATCAAATTATCCGGGTTTTCGCAAAATCCCTAGTTTTTTTGCAAAAAACCTAATTATCAAATCTTACTACGACATATACAATGGCACAATTTTTTTAAAGTGGACACACTGTATGGAAATTTGACGGATTCTCTGAAATTGCAAGACAGTGTTGCCACTTTTTTATTACAACATTTTTGTGCCGCGCCGTACAGTACACACTTACCTGGCGCGGGCTTTACCTTGCTATCACTAGAGGGCGCTAGATTATGAATGAAATTGTGTGCTATTAAAACAACTATACTACTTTTACTGATTTAAAATAAAAATATTTGGTTGATTTTTTTCTTAAAAAACTTATAAAATTTCAGATGCCGACCAACATAGAACATGGAATCTTAGTATGGAAAGTTATCATTGGATCACCAGCATACAAGTAAGTTACTTAGTTGATACTGACTAAGGCCGCATTTAGGGAGACGCGGCGCGTTGCGCGAGGCGTCGTGCGGGCGCCGACGCGTCTCCATGTACGATATCGAACATAGGCATATGTTTAGATCTTGAAGTGTTTAACGACGCGAGCACCGCCGCGGCGCCTGCATTCACTGTGCCAACGCGTCTCCGTAAATAGTCTCATACATTGCTATACGCTACGAACAACAATACTCAGGAAGCGTAACTCTCCTACAAAACCGCTTCGATTTTGGTTCCACTTACGCACACACAGTAACTCTTATTGCAACAAACACTTACACATTCTCATAGACAAGCTTGCACGCTATTGGCCGCTTCGCTCGCGTCTGTCGACAAAGCAGCGCCCTGCTTTTGGCTGGTACATATTATCGCTACTAGATGGCGGTCAAGTGTTATTTTACAAAATATTTATTTAAAGGTAATATAAGTATTTTTTTGTCTATATGGCTTCTACATCACTTTATAATAAAGATAAGACACGGTCAGAAATACCCAAAAACACAGTAACCTGCCCCCGACGCTGCAGCCAAACTACTCAAGGCGCCACTAGGAACTGACGCGGCATGGTGTCCGTAACCTAAGCCCCGCCCACCGGGGCTTCTTTTCTGTGTGCATTGCGTTGGGCATTTTATTGGGCTAGTTACGCTTCTTGAGTATTGTTGTTAGTAGGCTATACGTCTGATTTAATCGCAGCACGCCCCGCACGACGCCCCGCGCAACGAGCCGCGTCTCCCTAAATGAGGGCATATAAAATGCAATACAAACATGTACATCCAAAACCAAGAAATATTAATCGATATCCCTCATCATCGTAACAATTTTCGCCCTAACCGGGATTCGATCCCCAAGTCACGGTCAAAATTACTGTCAAGCCAAATGAACCACGAACTTTGAAAGAGTAAAAACCAAAAAAAAAATCGTCTTACTTGACCGACTGATAGAGAATAACTGATTGATAGCGGCGGCCTGCAGCCCGGCGACATCGTGACGTCAATCAACGGAACGCCGGTTCACTCTGCTAGCGACATCTATGCTACACTAGAGAAGTCAAGCGGCCCTCTCAAAGTTGCCATCGTTCGTGGAAAACTGTCAACAACTCTCACGATTATACCGGAAGTACATTGATGTAGAATAGATCTGTGTTAATAAATATATTTTTACATCATATTTTCTAGTTCTAGATCATACTCATTTTTTTACATAACAGTATTGTATCGATGAAATGTATAAAGGAACCCAATAAACATTTTGCAACCGATTGCAATCACGGTGATCGGTGGGCAAATAATCCTAACTATCGATTACCAAACTTAAAAATATAAGTTTTTCTGCTCTTCAAAATGATATTACAGGTATTTATGCTTAAAAAGAGACCCTTTGTCTCATTATAATGTAACATTTTTTGGAAATAAATGTCTTTAATGAAAATGGAGACCAATATTTTTTTTGAATATTTCTCTGCAGTGACTGAAGTTTATCTTTTTTTTAAAGGTCATCCATACTCATTATTTGTGGATGCAATCGATGCCGCTAATATTTCTGTAAAAACATAAAAATATTGCATTTTGTATGTGTTTGACAACAACTTATAGTCTAGTTCCTAGGCAAAGCTTTATAGAAACATTGATTGTGCAATTGGCAATAGAATGGCGTAAATTTTTAAAAAGTGAACATCTAGAAAGTATATACTTATAATTTTTTTATTATGTACTTATGTATATTGTGTTAAGTAGGGTTATCTAGTAATGAATTCAGTGTGCTTTGTGTGACCGTCAGAATGGCTGGTCACCAGTCATGAAAAACGCTCTCGTGTGGTTTAAAAATTACTTCCTAATTGCTTCTATTTAGTTCCTATAAAGAGACATTTGCTTCCTCAGTACTTTGGGAGAAACACAACAATTTTAGGTGACCAGCCATTCTGACGTCAGAATGGCTGGTCACCTCTCCTAGTGTACTCACTATAACGAATCATCGATTATTTCATCGTTCATAATTTGCTTCCCATTTGCTTCCTCCTAATTTTTCAAACCTCGATGCTGTACCTATCATGGAAATAAAGATATCGAACATCACCCCAGTGCCTGGCAAAAATATGCAGGCAAAAATTTTTTTGTTTAAAAATAAGCTTTGTATGGTGTCATTGTATATAAATATAGGTGTAAATAGTAACATAAGGCTCATGTTTATCATCAGATTTATTATAAATACACATTCACTTGTATAAATGAACCATACAAAACTTAAATTTAAACAATTTTTTTTGGCCCATATCACAGGTCACCAGCCATGTAGAACGCTCGCATGTGGTTTAAAAATTAGTTCCCACTTGCTTCTATTTAATTCCTATAAAGAGACATTTGCTTCCTCAGTATTTTGGGAGAACCACCGCAGCGTCAGAATGGCTGGTCACCTCTCCTAGTGTACTCACTATAACGAATCATCGATTATTTGGGTTGTTCCCAACGAGTACTACCAAAACCTGTACCACTGGTACACGTTGGGAATTTTCTTTTTTTAAATTCGCAACCAGTACCACCAACTAACTTGACAAGTTTTGGTGGTACTCGTTGGGAACTACATATCAATAATGTTTTTTTTTTCACTTCAGTTGTATCGTGGGTATTTTATTAAGAATAACAATACCAGTGAGTGAGTGACCCTAGTAATGAACCTACCTATTACTCAAAGATATTTAGAAAATGAACAGGTATTTTTTCGAATGCTTACTGTCAATGCAGTTATCTTTGCAACCTTAATTTAGTTATTTAGTGGCTCAGTTGGCAGTGATGTGGACTGAGTAAACGTGTGCACCCGGGTTCGATTCCCGGGCGGGGCGAATATTGATATGACGAATATCGATGTTTGTTTCCGGTCTGGGTGTGATGTTCGTCTCTGTGTGTGTTTCGGGCACCCTAGATACAGGTTCTTCCTAGTTAGGGGCTCTGAGTGTGATGTGTTATAAAAAAAAAAAAAAAATATAAAAAATTTAAAAAATGTATTTTAGATCATTAAGAACAATAAAAAATTTAGTACCTACTGAGGCCTATGCACTGTTTAAACCGTGTTTTTTCATAATTTAATATTTAAAGTACCAGGGCACCATGTACAGTAGAAGGTTATGTCAACAACATCATCTATGGTTGATATTTAAACACGGTTTTAACTGTGATAGGTAGGTAGGTGTACAATTTTTTTACCCATGGTCCCAGTTGTACTGATTTAAATTGAAAGGACTATTGCACCATGAACTGTATGGCAAAAATAAAGTAAAGTAACGATAGAATTTGATTAGTTTATTTATATTTTATATTTTAAGTACAGTGGCGGACACATACGGCGTAACACTTTTCTTTATAATCTCGTGCGCCTTAGACTAATATCAAAAAACGCCATGGAAGTGTTAAGCCATCCGTGTCCGCCACTGTACCAGGATAACATGAACTAGTGGAAGGTTATTGTAGGCAATTATAGGCTTTGTCAAACAGACGGTATTACTGCGTCGCGTTAGATTAGAGCGCTAGCCTGACGCGGCGCTATAGCGTCTTGCTCTTTGATGTCACACACAACGCTCCTTTAAGTTGAGAATGAGCGCGAAGCTTAGCGACGACACGAACAGCTAGCATGTATCAAAAGACCTGTGTTGTGCGCTTCAGAACCTTCTACTGTTCATGGTGCCCTGGTATTTTAAATATGAAATTATGAAAAAACACGGTTATAGCGGGTGTAAGGCCTCAGTTATTTATTAGATCTTATTGACTTAAAATACATTTTAAAATAACTAAATTAAGATTGCAAAGATTACTACATTGACAGCAAGTATTCGACAAATACCTGTTCACTAGGGTCACTCACTCACCGGTATCGTTAATCTTAATAAAAGACTCACGATACAACTGAAGTGTTTTTTTTTATTGTAATTTAGTTCTCGACGAGTACCACCAAAACTTGTCGAGTTAGTTGGTGGTACTGGTTGGGAATTTTATAAAGGATATTCCCAACGAGTACCAGTGGTACAGGTTTTGGTAGTACTCGTTGGGAACAACCCGATTATTTCATCGTTCATAATTTGTTTCCCATTTGTAAATGTAAGCAAATGGGAAGCAAATTTTGAACGATGAAATAATCGATGATTCGTTATAGTGAGTACACTAGGAGAGGTGACCAGCCATTCTGACGTCAGAATGGCTGGTCACCTAAAATTGTTATATTTCTCCCAAAGTACTGAGGAAGCAAATGTTTCGTTATAGGAACTAAATAGAAGCAATTAGGAAGCAATTTTTAAACCACATGTGAGCGTTTTTCATGACTGGTGACCAGCCATTCTGACGGTCACTGCTTTGTAGTATGCTTATATAGTAAACTTGCAACGTGATTTTTACTTATAAGATGCCATTTAATGACATTGTATATAATTTATTTGGTTGAAAATATAAATAAATTATGTTTTCGTTATACAAAATATATATTTGTTTTTTCTTCTTCATATATGAATGCGAAATTTATAAAGAAAGACGACGTAACAATTTTGTTTATGGTCTCGTGCGCCCTAGACTAATACCAAACAACAAGAGCTATTTTGCAATACAGAATAAACGGAATTGTCACACCGACCGTGTCCGCCAATGTACCTACGAAATTGCTGTAATATCTGCTTTGTGTAGTGTACGTAACAATAGTCAAAAATAACAATAACACAAGCCTTTTGAAGAAAAACGGAAGTGACTTGCATTTACTATGATTCCTGCTCGCGGAGTAATGAGGTAATGCTATTAAAATATTAGATTGTTGAAATAATATCCATTAGGGCTGATTAGGGAGTAAACAAACGTACAGAGGCGGTCTCATACAGCGTAACACTTTGTCTAATGCCTTGTGCGCACTAGACTGTAATACCAAAGAGGAAGAGCTATTTTGCAATACAGAAAATGGAAGTGTTAAGCTGAACGAGACTGTGACTGTACCTACCCGCTTACGTTATTTGCGCGGAGCATCAAGCTTGGTTCAGTCAGCGTGACAGAAATAAATGTTTGATATATTATAATTATGTAGCTCATTTAGGCAAACAAGAGACGAAATAGCCAAAAATAAGGAAAAACAGTGTTTACGACAATTTTCCGCTTAATTTCCGTAGCGGGCTCGGGCGGGGTAAAACATTGCTGCCTCGAGCAATCAACATTATTACTGGATATTATATTACCAGCCTTTTATTTTGATAAAGAAAAAAAAAAATTAACAAAAGGCTCAAAAGTCTTTTGCTTTCCGTGAAAAATAAAACAGAGATAAGAAGTAAGTAAGAATAATACTTAATAACGTAAAGTAGAAAAAACTCAAATTTTGACCAATTTTATTATAATTTGCTTTGATAACTTAATCCCAATATTTTTTCTAGTTTTGTTGTTTCTAAAGTAAGTATATACTTAAACTAGTCAACCCGGCGAACTTCATATCGCCTAATTAATAAGTATTTTGTGCATTTTTTGTACTTATAAACCTGCCTTATCACTATCTATTAAAAAAAACCGCATCAAAATCCGTTCCATAGTTTTAAAAAATTAAAGCATACATAGGGACAGACGCGGGAAGCGACTTTAATAATTTATTCTATGTATTGATTCATTCTTGTAGTGTCCTAGGGTAGATTACATACTTACTTACTTTTGTATTCCAGGTAGTAAGTTACGCTGAGGGGCTCTCAGTTGAAAAATAAACTCAAACTTCACAACATATTTAGGCCTCCTTTACGAAGACGCGGCGCGTCGTGCGGGCTCCGACGCGGGCGCCGCTGCGGGTGCCGCGGAGGGAGCCGACGCGTTTCCTTATACAATATCGAACATAGGCCTATGTTGACGTTATGACGCGGGCCGGGCACCAACGCATCTCCGTAAACGGTCTCATACATTGCTATACGTTTGATTTAATTACAGCACGCCTTCGCACGACGCCCCGCGTGATTCTAAATGCGGCCTTAATGTGTTTCCTCAAGAGGCGATATCGGTCGCGCGATAGGGGTTCGACTCAATCAGGAAGGCTTCGTGGATGTAAGAGCGATTTCTATCGGCTGTCGAGCCCCTATCGCGCGATCGATATCGCTTCTTGAGAAAACACGCTTAGTCTTATATTACAAACATATCAATTATCTTACCCTAAATATCTAACTACTAGAGACTGCCCAGCGGTTTCACTCGCACAGATTTCCCACAAAAATTCAGTTTTTCCCGTTCCTATGGGAATTTCAGGAAATCCTTTCTTAGTGCTCACCTACACCCCCTAAGAAACCTACATGCAAAATTTCAGCCCGCTACGCCCAGTAGTTTCGGCTCTGCGTTGTCTGTCAGTCAGTCAGTCAGTCAGTAACGGAAGAGTTTTATATATATTGATTAGTTTATAAACTGCATGAAATTCTATCTTATTTTCTTTTAAATAATGTAAGTGAGGTATACTTGTTATGACTAAATGTAGTATACTTACCATTAATACACTAACAGTATTTTCTCAACATTCAAAGAAAACTATAAGCTATTTACCGGGACCTTTCTTTCTAAGAAGCAACCTATCCGATGTGAATGTTTTTCCCGCCATTTCCCTGGCTTCTTACCCGGCTTCTTTCCCCGGGAATAACCCTCGCTCTCTAACTTAGCTACCTTTTATACAGGGTGTTTCTGACAAGGGGGTAATAAATCAAAGAACGGATTCTGCTCACCATACCTAACAACTTGCCCAAAGCAACATGGGTCCAAATCTCAAAACAAAAATCAGCCGTCCCGTACATTGACCCCGTCAGCTGATCGAACCAATGTATGGAACAGCTGTTATTATTTTTGAGATTTCGTCCCATGTTGCTTTGGGAAAGTTGTTAGTTATGGTTAGCAGAATCCCTTCTTTGATTTATTACAGCCTTGTCAGAAACACCCAGTATTTTCAATGAAAAGTTCCAGTACTTATAGTTCCTACACTAGAAACTCAAGTACCAAGCTATGTGCAGTGCTGCGTCTCTCAAAGCCCATTTAGTTTTATGGACAGCGCCAAGACGCCATTTTGTTGTCGTTAAGTTCTGGCAAACTGGTCGCTTTCTTCAGATTAGGTACACTTAGGTAGCCTGTTAGTATTTACTTCAAGTAACTAGGTAATCTATACCAATATTATAAAGAGGAAAGATTTGTTTGTTTGTTTGTAACGAATAGGCTCCGGAAATACTGAACCGATTTGAAAAATTCTTTCACTGGTAGGAAGCTACACTAACCCCGAGTGTCATAGGCTATATAAGATTTTCAAATAAATTAGGGATCTCAACTCAAATAATGTCACCCAAGGTGCAATATTTTTTCCGTTGATATTTTGAAAGGTGGTTTGTTGTTATTGTTTGTTTTTTTATTCGGCCATTCTGGGCAGTCAAAAGAATGGAGCCAAGTCTTTTGTAGTATCTTATATTCTATAGCGTAACGAAGTAAGCCGGGACAGCTCGTCCTAGATAAAAGCAGCGGAGTGCAGTGCAGTGCTAAGTCGACCCGACAAACTTCGTACTTACCGCCTAAATTATTACTATGTTACGCATTTACGTTAAACCTGCCTCTTGAATCACTCTATCTATTAACAAAAACCGCATCAAAACTAATAGTTCAATGCATCAACATATTATTTAGTTATAAGTACTTTCAAAGATTGAAGCACGTAATAATCAAAACATAGTTTAAAACAAAGTCGCTTCCCGCGTCTGTCCCTATGTATGCTTATATCTTTAAAACTATGCAACGGATTTTGATGCGGTTTTTTTAATAGGATAGAGTGATTCAAGAGGAAGGTTTATATGTATAATTCATGCACAAAATAGTAATAGGTGAGGCGGTACGAAGTTCGCCGGGTCGACTAGTTTAATAATAATATTACGTGCTATATTAAGTTAAAATAGCGACAGCGGAAGGGACTTTGTTTTATACTATGTACTAGAGGCTGCCCCGCGGTTTTTCCCGCGCAGATTTCTCATAAACACAAAATTCCCGTTTTTTCCCGTTCCCGTGAGAATTTCGGGAAATCCCTTCTTAGTGCTCACCTACACTCTCTAAGGAACCTACATGCAAAATTTCAGCCCGCTACGCCCAGTAGTTTCGGCTCTGCGTTGTCTGTCAGTCAGTCAGTCAGTCAGTAACGGAAGAGTTTTATATATATTGATTTATGAAGGTATAGTCAGACGATCAAACCAATCACAAACAAGGCTAAATTGTCTTTAATAATACAACTAAATTGGCATGTTTTGGAAGTCCCACTAGCGGTGCCATCACGACGCGATTTCTTCCCGAGTTGAAGACGAAACTTCCTTCGAATCTGCTTAGTTGTTGGCGATAGTTTTGGGCGGCTACTCTAAGTGTTATGATTTGTAGAGATCCCTTGGCGAGCGAGGGCTTTGCTACTGCAGGAAAAAGCTCCCTTCTCTTATCTTAAACTAGTCGACCCGGCGAACTTCGTACCGCCTAACCTTTTACTATACTCTTAAATCACTTTATCTATTAAAACAAAACGCATAAAAATCCGTTGCATAGTTTTAAAGATATAAGCATACATAGGGACAGACGCGGGAAACGACTTTGTTTTATACTATGTATATATATTGATGATGATGAAGGAAAGCCAGAAAGCAACTGTTTTTTTAGTGCTAGACGACAATGGAATTGAGTCCTATACAATCCTCTCCGTCTGCGATTTTGTGATACTAGTGCCAATTTCGTAAAAAAATATAATATCTTCTAAACCATAAATAAAATCAAAAATATGCGCCAATGATGCACTAGTATAATAATGCTTAGAATTTTTTGTTGTGAACCAAGTTCTCAGTCTGAATAAAGTAACCACTACAAGCAACAAACATACCTATGATTTACGAAAATATGATTGATTCTTACTTAAAGTGTCTTTATAACTATACTGGTGACCCGGCGAACTTCGTACCGCCTACCTATTACTATTTTGTGCATGTATTATAATTCCCATAAACCTTCCTTTTAAATTACTCTATCTTTAAAAAAAAACACATCAAAATCCATTGCGTAGTTTTAAAGATTTAAGCATACATAGGGACATACGCGGGGAGCGACTTTATTTTATACTATGCTTTTTTTATACTATTGTATTGATAAGCGAGTGCGACGATGAATGAGCAATTATATTTTCTGTAAAGTGATAAATGTAGACTAATCCAGAGGAACCCTACGCATTAGTTAGACTCTTTGTGTTTTTTAGCATTTTTTCTGTACAAAAGTCCGAGCTCCCAAGCGGAGAAGTTTTTGCGGATTGATCGCGGCCAATGAATAAATTACTGGCTTTTTCAGGATTTCCATTTTTAAAGGAACAGTGGATTTCTGCAAGAATCTGTAAATTAGAATAGTGAGTTGTGGCTAAAAGCATTTGTCACTTAACTGACGAAATTCCGAACTTTTGAATGATTTGTTAAAGATTAAACAAAAAATCTAAAAACCGAGATGGAGTAACTGAATCCATACTATAATATTATAAACTAGTCGACCCGGCGAACTTCGTACCGCCAAACCTTTTAGTATTTTGTGCATGTTTTAACTTATAAACCTTCCTCTTGAATCACACAATTAAAAAAAAAACCGCATCAAAATCCGTAAGGTACTTTTAAAGATTTAAGCATACACAGGGACAGACTCGGGAAGCGACTTTATTTTATACTATGTATTTTGATGCGAAAGTCTGACTGTCCGTCCAGCTTTAAATGAAAGATTTAAATGAACTTTGGATGGATATTCTAGAGCCTGAGAAAAATTTATTAAAGTAAATAGTGTTTCAACGTTATCATCATTATTCATCTCCGCCGAAAGAAGTCCACAAATAAAGGTAGGTAAGTACTTCTTTTCCACAAGTCACAACATTTTCTGCCATAAACTTTGCATTGCAAGAGGGTTCAGGCTGGCAAGTTCTTCAAATTTTTATACGAAGGACGCTGCTGCACGTCCTTTGGGTTCTCCATTAGTCTTCTTTTTTCTTCAGAATCAGAATCAGAAACATTTATTTCGAACATGTAGTAAGATACAGGTGGTAGTGTATGGTAAAGTATAGCAAATGAACCCTGTAAGGGCACCGAAACATAAAAGTAGGTACTTAAAAAGACTAAAACTTAAAAACTAGGTAGGAACTTCCTATATATTGTTAAGAAGACAGATATTATTTTAAGACACCCATGAAAGGAGACGGGGTACTACGCAGGCTTTAACGCCAGTTATTAAAAAAAAAAGTTACGCTCCAGCCCAAAAAGACACACACAACTAGATTGACAATGTATAACCTCATCATGTATATGTCGTAGTAAGATTGGATAATCTGGTTTTTTGCAAAAAAAATAGGGATTTTGCAAAAACCCGGATAATTTTTATATCTAATTATCCGGGATTCGCGAAATCCCTAGTTTTTTTTTGCAAAAAACCTAATTATCAAATCTTACTACGACATACATATCATGTGATAAGATGTCTAGTAGAGGTACCTAATTTTTTTCTTGGAACAGAGTCAATTGCTACAAGAACTGGGTAGTGTCGGTCTAGAACGGCGTAACAGATTTGTCTATGGTCTCGTGCAGCCTAGACTGTATTATCAAAGAACAAGTGCTATTTTGCAATACATAAAAACGAAGCATAAAATCGGCTAAAAGTGGGTCCGGCTCTTGAGCTAGTACCTCTGCCTAACCCTTCGGGGAATAAAAGGCGTGAGATTATGTTATGTTATTAAAACGAAGAAGGTGTTACGCCGTCCCAGACCGCCAGTGTACCTTGTAAATTGTATGCCGGTAACTTTTTGGCTCGCAGTTCAGGTTCAAACTACCTACTTAAGAAAATTACTTTGAGAATCGTAACCAACAATCAATGAAGGTAATTCTCTTCTTTTACGAGTGTTTCTTTTGTTTTCACCTCGAAAAGTTTTTGATTACATTCCGGAAGTAAACAATATTGCCCGCACGCACATCAACCTACCCCTTTTTAACCGACTTCAAAAAAGGAGGTTAGCAATTTGACCTGTAAGTATGTATGTTTGTCCGCGATTATCTCGCGTTTGGCTGAACCGATTTTGATGGGGTTTTCAGATAAGTATTTGTTACATTCAGGAGAAGGTTTGACTACCTATTTCAACTGACTTTGAAAAAGAGCAAGTGCTCAGTCAATGTATGTGTCAGTTTATTCAAGGCGGGTTCCTGTTTTGTAAAAAAAGAAATTATTTGGTTATTAGAATAGAGAACATAATCTATAGAGAAACTTACATAATTGAATCAATATATATAAAACTCTTCCGTTACTGACTGACTGACAGACAACGCAGAGCCGAAACTACTGGGCGTAGCGGGCTGAAAATTTGCATGTTGGTTCCTTAGAGAGTGTAGGTGAGCACTAAGAAAGGATTTCCCAAAATTCCCATGGGGACGGGAAAAAAAACGGGATTTTTGTGTTTATGAGAAATCTGCGCGAGTGAAACCGCGGGGCAGCCTCTAGTAATATAATAAATCAATACGCTTTCAAGACTTGATGCAATAATATACATAAGAAGTAGAAAATACTTGGAAATAGTCGCTCGACTGTAAGTCGCGTCGACGTCTTTGATCGAATAAAGATTTTGAAGGACGCTCGACAGCTCGAATAGCTTTTAAATGTTCAATATACCTTTACTGATATGAATACTATTATGATAAACATACTTCAAAAGTTTTTAAGGATGTATGGAGGTTTGTTTCATTATTACGGTAAAACTACTGATTCGCATTAAGTGAAACTCTACAGTAAGGAACATTATTTTACGTTAAAAATGTGTTTTTAATTGTAAAAAAAACATTTTCTCTATTTCCTTGGTCATTGTGCTAATTTCGTTCTTTTTACCACGGACGTATACCGCGAACAGTTGACTGTTCACGGTATATTTATTAGAACTAAGGTAAAAACTAACCAATATGAGAAACAAGATAACAAACGGAGCTAGATTTCCAATTTCAGAAGATTTTAAATTAGAAAGTCTTTTAGCTTAATAGGGTCCTGGGTTCTATTCCCGTTCCAGACATTAATCTGGCCTCTTTCTTGATTGGAACTCGTTATGGATCATTTGGGACTGATTATGGCTGCCCTCTGTTTTATTTCCTTTTTTTTTTAAAGCGCGTCTCTCCCTATGTATTCTTACATTTTTAAAACTATGCAACGGATTTTGATGCGGTTTTTTTTTAAGATAGAGTGATTCAAAAGGAAGGTTTATATGTATAAAACATGCACAACATAGTAAAATGTTCGCCGAGTTGACGAGTTAAATAATAAATTAGTTAAATATACTATCAAACGAACAAAGAGTGAAACTTACAAAGATCTTAGCGAATTCTATTAAAGTACTATGCATTGTTACTATATTAAATTTAAATAAGCATAAGTTGTTATTTGTAATCGGTTTTCGTACCTATGAACTATAAAATTGTTTTCTGATACAAGATTTTCTTTCCTAAATGAGAAAAGATTCTATGCGAAAATTAATTCGTGACCAACGAATCTACCCAAACACCAATCAAACAAAAATACTAATAAAAAAAAACAAAATACCAATTAGGTTATGTTTTATATTATTCCTAATTATTAATTTCCTGTGTAAAATAAAACAGTAAAAGCATATCATACTAGCCCAGTGGTGGTCACAGGCCAGTATTCTCTCGCTCGGCCCACAGTGCGGAGGTGCGACGCGCGCTCGGCGAAACGCTAACCGAAAACTTTTGTTCCGCATTCGAAATTTGTTTTCGGAACAGTTGATGTGATTTTGTTTTTCTGGTGATTGCTGTTGTTGGAGGGAATAATTTGGTCAGTTACTTTTCTTTTTTTTAATTTACATAACGGTGTATGGGTTGATTGGAGTTTGAACTAATCCCAAAACATATGTAAAACAGTATTATAACTAATATTATTTAAGTAGGAATGTTCCTGGATAATATTTAGCTGAATTAAATAAATCGATTCTTTTTTTTAAACCTCTCCGTGATTTTTGTTACGTTTAATTAAAAAAGAAAAATGATACATAGATTAATTTGCCTTTAATTTGATTTTGGTGTGGGCCATCGAATTTAAGGTGAGTATTAATCGCGGTATTTCGGTAAATATATGCTTGCCTGAGAATAAACATAGAAATAATTTTCATCCCGAAAATCCCACGGGAACGGATAATTGAAATTTTGTTGAAAGACAACTGCACTGGCAAATCTGCGGGGCACGCACTAGTTATAATAAATAATTAGACTTTTGATTTTTAATTTATAATTATTATTATATAAATCGATGAATTCGTATAACACAGTTAAGTAGACACCAAAATCATTTGTCAGAGAAAACACTGATCGTGCAATCCTAGCTTTATATTAAACTAGTCGACCTGGGGAACTTCGTACCGCCTTTAAAAAAACCGCATCAAAATCCGTTGCGAAAGATTAAAGTATACCTACATAGGGACAGACGCGGAAAGCGACTTTATTTTATACTATGTATTGATAAAGCATTTATTTAAGATTTTTTCAGTTCGCTTCACGAGCGTAGCTATCGGTTGTTTAGCACGTTTAACTGCTCTATGCACAATGCTTCTATGTGAGGTGTTTCGGAAATTGATTTTTACAAAAAGCAAGTGGAAATCAATTGTCTCTGCCTAACCCGATGGGATAGAGGCGTGACGTTATTTATGAACGTTTGTATATTTTCACAAGTAAAGTACATATCTAAGCAGCTTCCTATTTTGCTATTCTGTACGCACTTAACCCATATTCTCTAGATGGTCTGAGACAAAGCCCGCACAGCCCTGCACGCGACAGATAAATATTTTATTTGGCGCTCGAGAAAACAAGGTACGAGCCACCCTTAGTACGAGATGCGATATATCACTAGTTCTTCTAGAGAAGCTCTATGTATATTTACCTTTTCTTTTTTTGTAACGGGGGCAAACGCCTATCGCATTTCCCGACGCTCAGGGGAGCGTCAGGGGTATGTGGGGCTTGCACCCACTAAAACCCCCCGGCGGCCGTCTTGGCGCTTTTGGGAAGAAACCGGGGAACCATACATTATTGGCGTCCAAAGTTCTTCCCACGCTCAGCTGCTATCAGCTTCGTGCTCGGGGGAGGGCATGCTGTTCCCTCCCCGGCTCGCCTTTTGAGCTGCGGCGGTACAGTGCCACAAGCTGTGCCGCCGCCCGTCTCGGGGCCGTTTGATGAGTGTGTAGGGCCCCCGCCCTTCGACCCCAAAGATCCCTTTTAGTCGCCTCTTACGACAGGCAGGGCATACCGTAGACCTATTCTTACGCTCGGACCTACAGGGCTTAAGTATAAACCTACCTGCCTTTAATATATTGACCCCGTCAGCTGATTGTAACCTGTATGAAAAACCTTTTTTTTATCCATGTTGCATTAAGCTCAACTCCACTGTACTTTTCCGCCTTATCAGAAATACCCAATATTGGTAAAAACAAACCGTTACTTAGGTACTGACAGACAGCGCGCAGTCTAAACCACTGAAGATAAAGACTTGTAATCTTGTAAACTAGTTTAAATACTAATTAGGAATGAAGGTTTCTTATAGCGAGCCTAAGGTTAAACGTAAGGAATTCCGAAAATTCCCACGGGAGCAGGGAAGAACCAGAGAAAGCAAGCGCTAATCTAGTATTAGTCGTGCGCTGTCTAGTATTTTATATATTGCGATCTCTGGCATTAATCCTATGTTTCTTTTAATTAAAATTCAGTTAAAAAGACCCTCGCATACCTGAATACTGCGGACAGCTTTTGGCTTTTAGTTTAATGAAGTCAAAACTTAATTTTAATTCATTTAATGCCCGCCGGGGCTCTGCGGCGCGCGGGACTTGCGAATATCAACCATTACTTACAAAACCGCCGAGTCATTCTTGTTTCGTAATTATGGAAAGATGTTAAGAGCCAGTTTACAGCGATGCTAGCGCTATTCGTGAAAAAAATAATATCTTCTAAACTAAAGCAATTATTAGAAATGTGGCACTGTATGACACTAGATAATGTAGCCTAGTATTTTTTGAGCACAGAAAAGTAGTCCTAAGTAAAAAGAACAAAAAAAAAACATAGATTGTTGCCAAAAGTGGCCACTTTTAGCAACACTTTGTAGCTTTCTTTGGTCTTCAACCTAAAAGCTGTACAGAAGTGCCCTAAAAATAGGCTACATTATCTAGTGTCATACAGTGCCACATTTTTGATATTTGCCTTAGTTTAGAAGATATTAATTTTTTTCGAGAATGGCGCTAGCATCGCTGTAAACTGGCTCTTAATGTTTAATGGCGTGAAACTAATTATTTTGAGACTTCTTTGTCGATTAACACTGTACTTGTTATAGAGTTTTTTGTGAAGCAAACTTATTAACATTAGTACACTGGATGAAGGGTCGCTAAAGACCGGTGTCGTAGATTGTGGGGGAGCCCTATGAACGGACAGCAGTGGACGTCTTTCGGTTGAAATGATAATTGATCCTTAAGACGCTATATGAGTTTTGAAGGGATTATAATCAAGTAATTCTCTTAGCTTCTTATTCATAAAGATACAGTAGATTTAAAGTAGCGTGACTGGAGTTCTACTTCAAATTCTCTGGTTTGTTGTATGGTAAATAGGTACGTGACATCCAGTCTAAACTGACATACGTCAAATAACTGAAATGCTTTTTAACTTTTTATGAATAAGAGGGTTAATAATCTATAGGAGGTAAAGATCTGGATTTTTGATATAACCTTTTTTAAGGATATAACAAAGTTTTTTATAATTGAGAAACAGTAGTGGAACCAAAAAACCTCGATACATTATTTCGTCAAAGATAACCTTTACAAAAAACGGGAATAGCTAGTTCTTCGAAATTACTTACTAGTTATTGTTATAACTACCTAGGAATATTGATAATAAACAAAATCAAATTCTGGTAATTTATATTTGATTTAAAAGTAATAATTAAAAAAAGATATTCAATATTTATTACTTTTTCTTATAAAATGTAGTAATCGATGTGGGCGACTGACAATGAGTGTCCCTTTCCCTCAGTATGCTATATCAAAGAGATAGACTCTTTTCATTCGGTCGTTTGATTTATTTGCCGTATATAAGCAGCAGTTTTATTTTAATTGTATTGTTGTTGGCAATAAAGCGTTATTTCATTTCATTTCATTTTCATTTCAGTTTTTATTGAACGACTAAAATACCTCAAATAATATAATTTAATCTAATTAAACAAAGAACTACCAAAGCTAACCTTTGAAATAAATCTTCTAAAAGCAATTGGAATTTTCCAATAAAGTCGTCAAAGCTTACAATCGCGCTGTCATCTCGGCGTCAAGTTACTAAAGCTCTTACTTGAGTCTAACTTCGAAAAGTCCGAGCTTTTATAATAAAACTTGTGTTATTACAGTGAATAATGCCGCAGAACGTGCAAATAATAGTCTTGAACTTGAAGCTTTACGAAAGCTACACAATATTATTATTTTCTAGCTAACACGGCGAACTTCTCGCCGCCTTGCGTTCTGAATTACTGAGAATCAATATATATAAAACTCTTCCGTTACTGACTGACTGACTGACTGATTGACAGACAACGCAGAGCCGAAACTACTGGGCGTACAAAGCTGAAATTTGGCGTGTAGGTTCCTTTGGTAGGCGAGCACTAAGAAAGGATTTCCAGAAATTCCCACGGGAACGGGAAAAAACGGGATTTTTGTGTTTATGAGAAATCTGCGCGGGAAATACCGCGGGGCAGCCTCTAGTATTATATTATAATAAGTCACCCGGGGTAGTGTAGTTTCCCAACAGTGAAATAATTTTATAAATCGGTTTAGTACTTTTGTAGACTATTCAATGCAAACAAACGAATATTCAAATCTTTCCTGTTAATAATAACTAGAGGGTGCCCCGCGGTTTCACTCGCGCAGATTTCTCATAAACACAAAAATCCAGTTTTTTCCCGTTCCCATGAGAATTTCGGGAAATCCTTTCTTAGTGCTAACCTACACTCCCTAAGGAACCTATATGCAAAATTTCAGTACACTTCGACCAGTAGATTCGGCTCTGCGTTGTCTGTCAGTCAGTCAGTCAGTAACGGAAGAGTTTTATATATATTTATATTGATTATTGTAAAGTAAAAAAGTAAAAAGTAAAAAATGATTTATTCAATACAGGATACAAGATATCACTTATTGAAAGTCAATTAGACTAATCTAATTAATATTGATACCTTATTTGGTAAAGTATCCTATACTGATAGAAAGTAAGATGATTCCGTGCTTCGGAAGGCACGTTAAGCCGTTGGTCCCGGCCGCAGTAGTGGTCGTTATAACCGCGGCGACAAGCTGGCCCCTTGTCACGTTGGTAATAAAGCATAAACTCGGCTAAACGTGGGTCCGGCTCTCAAGCTGGTGCCTCTGCCTAACCCTCCGGGGAATAAAAGGCGTGATATTATGTATGTATGTATGATAGAGGCGAGGTAGTTCAGGGTGCCCACTAATTGGCTCAGGCAAACAAATGTTTGCCTTGCCTTACGACAATGGTCGCCTGGAGAGGCCCCCAAACGAGCCCTCCTCTGTCAAATGATTCTACTCCCTTTCGCAATGATTTTACAACGTAGAGAAGAAAGGGGTAACAAACTCTTCTTTACAATTTATTTCTGTGTGTTTTGTGTAGATTATTAACCGACATCAAAAAAAGTAGATTCTCAGTTTTACCTGTGTTTATATAATAATACTTTTCCGATTATATCACGTTTAGTTGAACCAATATTTATGCAGTGTTTAGAAAAATATTTCTTTCATTCAGTAGAAAGTTTTGGTGATCTGGTGACTTCGAAAAATAGGAAGTTTTCATTTTTAATGTATTGTGTCAGTGTAATTATTTAATTTGACTTTTAAAAATAAATTTTAAGATCATAATTTTACGCCTTTTATTCCCTGAAGGGTTAGACGGGCACCAGCACATCAGAGCTGGACCCAGTTCATGTTTTAACACTTTAGACATTGTATTATTTTCTTTATTTTTACCATTTTCCGGTTCAAAACAACCGTCCCAAATACTTTTTGGAACAATCTGCGCTAGATTACTCACAGTATCCGCACTCGACTAAGATTAATTAATATTAATTGGAGTCCCCTAAACCCCCTGAACCCTCTGAACCCCCTGAACCCCTTGTTTACGTTACCTTTCACTTTTAGCGGACAATAGCGGAGTTCGATCATTAATAAATTGTAGGCGACACGCTTAGAATAACACAGACAAGACAACTTCTTGAGATATAACCGGAAGTACACAATGCATTTGCATGACTGCTCCGTAGCTCAGTTGGCAGTGATGTGGACTGAGATGCGTGTGCACTTAGGTTCGATTCCCGGCGGGGCGAACATTGTTATGAAGAATATCGATGTTTGTTTCGGTCTGGGTGTAATGTTTGTCTCTATATATGTTTCGGACACTCTAGATACAGAATCTACATAGTTAGAGGCTTTGAGTGTGATGCATTATTATTGTTATTTAATATTAACACTTAACTTTTGTAGCTATATAGTTGCCTTAACGTAATCAAGGGTGCAAGGGCTAAATATATAAATTAAACTTACATAATTATTATCAATGAATACTATTATAAAACTGTAATAGAGCTCCGCTCCAACTCCTTTACATTGAAGTTAATAACTAAAACAGTTTTTAATGTAGTATTTAAACTTATTAAGAATTAGGGTTTTCTTTTTTGGTTTTTTGTTTTTGCGCTCTTAACACAACAGTAAACAAATATTTGTGTTTTTGATAATAGGAAAATAGATCAAATTTATGTATTAACGAGCTGTCCCGGCTTACTTCGTTACGCCATATAATATAAGATACTACTAAAGTCTTGGCTCTATAGACTATGTTCTTTTGACTGCCCAGAGAAGGGCGAATAAAAAAACAAACAACAACAACAAACCACCTTACAAAATATGTATAAACAACGGAAAAAATATTGCACCTTGGGTTACATTATTTGAGTTTAAGTAAGGATCCCTAATTTTTTTGAAAATCTAATATAGCCTATGTCACTCGGGGATAGTATAGCTTCCTACCAGTGAAAGAATTTTTCAAATCGATTTAGTATTTCCGGAGCCTATTCGTTACAAACAAACAAACAAATCTTTCCTCTTTATAATATTGGTATAGAAGTATTAATTTTATACATGAAAAAAAAAACAAGTAAACAATCCGGTTTCATAATTCATCAGTGACTAGTAGTTCCATTAGTGACGTGGTCATTGGTAAACCATCGAACTTCAACAATGGTGATATGAATACAAAGAGGAAGGGCCATTGCATTATGCCATTATGCCTTCAAAATATAAATAACAAATACCTAGTTTACAACAACCCCATTGGCCTAGAAAACATGTTTGTCTTAAATAATATAGTTAAATCACTATCCTCAAATTAATAGTCTAAGAAAAGAAAAACATAAAATAATCCCATACTCGGAATTCTTAAAAATTTGGGCTACAGTTTTGCTATTTTGAAAATACAAAAGAAATTGAAATAGCTGGTCAAAAAAAAGCACAAAACTTTAAAATTTATGTCCCACCCGTAGCAGCGTAGCTTCGTAGTACGCGCCGCCAGATGCTACGCGCTACGGCTACGGCGGCGTAGCCAAAACGTAGAAAATATTTACCTACTTTTTGTATGGAAACGTGCTTTGTGGATTTTTTGTGGATGGCGTAAAACAATCGTACAAGACTGGATTATTAAAGATAATGCATGACTCTATTTTATTATGACTATATTTTATTATAAAAAATCAAGAACAGTGCGCGTGGGTCTATAAGCTAACAGGAAATTAGGGGTGATACGCGTGACAAAAAAAACCGATTAAATTCTGGATAATTTTATATAATTAGTTGACCTAAATTTTGTAAAGGTTGGAAATGGAAATACTGAATGATTTTTTATTTATTTACTTACACTAAGAAAAGTAAATTACATCTTTTGTTCATCACGGCATTGATCAAAATAAGGTAGGTAGGGTAAAATGTCCTATTACCGCGGTAGTCAAAATCACGTCCTATTACGGCTCTATTTTATCTTTTGCAATTTATGATTCGTTGTGACTGTGTATGGTAAAGGTGACTACATAGTGTCCAAGAGAAACTAACACGTAACTTATGACCCAGCACTCGTGCGTTTAAAATTGTTTAAAATTACTTAAATTAATTATTTTGTGTAAAGTCAGCAAAGCGAGAAGCTGTTTCATACAAACGCAGACTGACTCGCGGTAGAACATTGAATTTTCAGACTTCATTTTTAGTTCAAACAAACACTTTAAGATTATGTTACTATATTCGAATACTTTTTACATTCAAGTAGTCTTAGTTAAACAAGTTGATATCTGTTTAAAATCAAATTAAACAAGTAAATATGAGTAAACAAAAGTCCGCCGTGTTAGGAAGGCTATTTGAGGGTACCGCCTATTACGGAGGGTACCATCGGTAATAGGAAAAACGCAGTGTCGGTAATTTATAAATTTAGTGGTATAATAAATATAATTTATGAACATTTCGTTAATGAAGTGTAATTTTCATTAGTTCTCAAGTATAAAACCAATTTTGGAGGTACATGTTTTTTTAACTAGAATTCTTGTTTTTTACGCTTAAAGTTGACAGTAAAATTTAAGTTTGTTAGAATACTGTGAAACCTAACGTATGAGTTTTAATGAAGAAAAATAGTCTAATACAAAGATTACTAACGATGTGAGAGTTTTATGGTAAAGTCAGAGTGCTCTTATTTGTAAGTAATAACTTACATTACCGTAATATCTTAACATTGTATTTCAGAATTAGGATATAAAAACTCATTAGATATTTTAGTACCTACCGTATTAGGCTGTAAGGAATCCTAACACGGTGTATGGAAATTACAGAGCAAATAATTTAACCGTATTATTCATTAAGATACCGTACATTTTAAAAAGCTTTACTGCAGGTCTACTTATTTAGTTTTTTGTATGGTAATACGTGACATCCTGTCTAAATTGACATACGTCAAATAACAAAAATGCACTTTAACTTTTTTATGAATAACCTGGTTAGTAAATAATTAAAAAAACTTACACAAAAATGTATACTAAGGTTAGGTTTATCGTATTTTCCCATCAACATATTAAATTACTTTTAGATTTTACCGCAACTTTGACACACCATTCAAGACTGATCATGATTTGTTGGTTGTTTTATTTATTATTGTATTTCGGTTTACTGTTTTGTTGTTGTTTTTTTTTGTGTTCCATTTTATTGCATGTTTGTGTCAACGTTGTTGTAAAAAAATGTATCTTTTTCTCCGCTTGGGTAGAAACCCATTTTCTATATTTTTTTACCGTTTAACTAAACCTTCACTGACTGCACCCCGCTGCTTCGCCAGTTAAATTTTCCTTCAAATATGTTTTATGTGTTAGGTTTCATTAAAATCTATTTCGTTGTTTTACGTGAAAAAGTTACAGACATCCTTTATTACAAACTTTGTCGTTTATAATATTAGTAGGATTATTAAAACCCTCGTCCGGGCCTTTTTCAAATTAAAGATGGAGAAAAACGAACAGCAATTGTTTTATAACGAGGTTAAGGAGGTTATCCGCGATTATTTAGATTTTTTCAAACCCGATTTTCACAAAAGTATTTTTTAAATTCAGAAGAAGGGTTTTAGTACCTATTTTTAACCGATTTTAGAAAACAGGAAGTTCTCAGTTTATGTTTGTATCAGTTTATTGATTAAGGTTTCGGGTACACGTCCCGGGACCTTATTAATATGTCTTTTCCATCCGTCCGTCTGTCTGTCTGCCAAAGGTACTAATTTCCGAAACGGCTGGATTAATTTTAATGAAAAAATATCACGATATTTTATTTTTCGTCCAAAGAATACTAACAAATATTAAAAAATTAAGAGAAAATGCAAAAATTGTGCCAAAATCTTCCTTTTTTGAACAAAAGTCGAGCCTCTACTGAGATATTGACCTGGTCAACAGACATAATGATCATTTGTAACTTCACTTAATGTAGATTAACAACAAATATTAAAAATAATGTTAATAAGCTAGCCAAATTCGCACAAATTACGCTTTTATATGTATAACCTGTGCACATAAAAAAACGATCTCAAAATGGCGGCCGTTGTATGGGCTGTCTCTCTTCTCAACTCTTCCATCATACTAATATACGCGAGATAGCGTTCGGCCGCCATTTTCAAATCGTTTCTTTATAAGCGCGGCTTATTATAATATAAACATAATTCGCCCATTCAGGTCAGGCAAACGAACATAGTAGCCCATACAGCCAAATATTCATTATTCGTGTTTCCTAAACTAATTATATTACTGGAAACTTCTTAGCGCGAGGCCGTTTATTAAATAGTTGATACACAAAATATTATCAAAATAGCCCCTTACTAGGAAGAACCTGTATTCATGTACAGTGCCAGTAACAATTACAGCCATTGCATACCATTTTCTGATTGCACGGAACCATGAGCAAAATGCGTTTCATCGTGCGTGTGTTGTTGTCATCCCATACTCCGTAATAGGCTGTGCTTACCGCCGTAATGGGCTTCAAACTTTTGTTTGCCTCCGTAATAGGAATTCCGAATTGTCAGAAAAAATATTTATTTAAAATTAATTATCACTCTAAAATAAATAAAACGACAACTGAAATATAAAATATAATAATCATGAGTGTCAAAAAAAAATTCAAATATCTGCTAACATTTTAGAAATGCTTAATTTCTTACCCTACTTTAAAATGTCGTCAAAACGCGCCGTAATAGGGCATGTTACCCTAGATATCTTATTTTAAATTCATTATTTATTTACATTGAACACAAATATTAAAGAAAAGTAATATAACACTTGCGAACACAAATAGTATTGAAACAAATTTAAAATAATCGAGTAGTTCCCGTTGCTATAGTTGAACCTTTCAAAAGAAGCGTAAATTTTAAAATACTGAACGAAACACGGATAATAAATAAGCAAGCGACTACAAAGAACGGAAAACCTAATGAACTGATCCATTTTGTTAGGGTTCTTTTGGAAAATAAATTAAAATAAAATACTCTGTCTGAATTTCGTCATTTGAGGCTGACCCAAAGATTACGTTTAGTGTTAAACGACATGTGACAAAGTAAATGTGTCTCATTTATCTCTGCCCAGCCATCAGTACGGGGCGATGTCTGTAATCACATAGACAAAGAACATTTGCCGATCGCAGTTTTTATTAGTATTTTTCCTGCAGTAATTTTATTTTAACTCATTTTATAAAAGTCAAAAATTATTTATTCAATAGGGTTCAATATATCACTTCTTGAAAATTAATTAGACTAATCTAATTGGTATTGATACCTTATTTGGTAAAGTATCCTATACTGCGAGAGGAGAGGGGAGGTAGTAAAGGTAGTAAAGTAGGTGGCTCAGGTAAACAAATGTTTGCCTTGTCTTACGACATTGGTCACCTATGGAGACGCCCCTAAACGAGCCCTCCTGTGTAAAATGATTCTACTCCCTTTTGCAATTTTTTTTTTAAATACAATATAAAAGTGTTTTAAATAAAAACACAACAATTCAAATTGCTGTCCTTTAAAATAGCAATTATATTAAGTCACAAACTAATTTTTTTAAATAAATACGTTAAGAATTAAAATACGCACTTTTGCCAGTATTGGGGCAACACAGACTTTATATAATAATTTTGAACAAAATCAAAGATAACCGTTGAAACTATCACTTTCAAATATTTATCGATATTTACAGATTTTATACGGAACCCAACGTATTTCGCTTGTTCTTTGCTTATCGGGACTTATATTTGCATCTCGGCGCTGCCAATTGAGCAGTTTTAAATAAGCACTCGATAAAAGCTCTCTCTTTAATGTGAAGCATTACAACTATTTTAAACAATGAACTATAGAACAAGATAGGCAAGAAGCGTAAGCGTAGCGTTTCTAGGTAAGGTCAAAATCTGCCTATAACATAAAATGAAAGGTTATCCTACTTAATCTATACCAATATTAAAAAGAGGAAAGATTTGTTTGTTTGTTTGTAACGAATAGGCTCCGGAAATACTGAACCGATTTGAAAATTCTTTCACTGGTAGGAAGCTACAATAACCCCGAGTGTCATAGGCTATATTAGATTTTCAAAAAAATTAAGGATCTTTACCTAAACTCAAATAATGTAACCCAAGGTGCAATATTTTTTCCATTGTTTACATATTTTGACAGGTGGTTTGGTTGTTGTTGTGTGTTTTTTATTCGGCCATTCTGGGCAGTCAAAAGAACAAAGTCTATAGAGCCAAGTCTTTTGTAGTATCTTATATTCTATGGCGTAACGAAGTAAGCCGGGAAAGCTCGTTACTAATAATTTAATTTAGGTTTTGCAATCCGTAACGATATACGATCACAGCGGTTAACTTTGCAAATATAAAAAGCAAATAAAAGAAAAAAAATTCTTGAATTCAAATGTTGTATTATGAATCGGAAAAAATGTATCTAGTTAACAGAAAACCGATAAACCGGATCAATTTCACTAAAGTTCGCATAGTGCTCAAAGTACAGTAACACACGTAATATTACTAAAACTACATACCTATAACGTGCAAAACTCACCCGACACAAAAAAAAACGAACTCGTTGAACCAATCCACATATCTTCATCACCGTCATGAGCGGCGGCCGGTCCCGGGGGCAACTTCATCTAGTTAACACTTTGTTAACTAGATAAACTTAACTGCAACTGCAAACTTACTTAACTCCTTTACTACTAATGCTTTTATAACCTTTAAGAAATCGCGTCTAGATATTATTATTATGATGCCGCCCAGTAGCCCTTTTTTTCTGCATATTTATTTTGTCACCTTTTTCCTAAAGTTATGCTTCTTTCACTCAGTTTTATTTATAATATTTTTATTTACCAATATTATAAAGAGGAAAGATTTGTTTGTTTGTTTGTTTGTTTGTAACGAATAGGCTCCGGAAATACTGAACCGATTTGAAAAATGCTTCACTGGTAGGAAGCTACATTAACCCCGAGTGTCATAGGCTATATTAGATTTTCAAAAAAATTAGGGATCCTTACCTAAACTCAAATAATGTAACCCAAGGTGCAATATTTTTTCCGTTGTTTACATATTTTGACAGGTGGTTTGTTGTTGTTGTTTGTTTTTTATTCGGGCATTCTGGGCAGTCAAAAGAACATAGTCTTTAGAGCCATGTCTTTTGTAGTATCTTATATTCTATGGCGTAACGAAGTAAGCCGGGAAAGCTCGTATTTTATAAAATGGGATTATTTTTCCATTGCCGTTTTAGATAGCAAAGCATGTATGCTCCACTGATTTCCAGAGAAATATCATATCATAGCAATGCGAGAGTTTTGCGGCGCTATCGGCTAGTTGCTAGAATAAATATACAAGTTCTGTTTCCGCTCCAATTTCATACTTAATAGTAGTCGATGCAGTACTTATATAAGTTAAATAAATTAACTGTATTGTAAGCGTGCTAGCTTTGCCTTTATTTTCATTGAAACGAAGAAAAGGTTTCTTGCTTTAGATTTAGAGGAACTACACTAACCGTCTTATTCATAAAAAATTAACATGGCCTTAAACCACACGTTTAGCCTAAAATGGCGTGTTGTCAAAAAAGTTGGATTCATAAATGCTCATTAGCACTAAAACGTCGTTATAATGCCTCCGTAAGTTAAAGTAGGCCCGACCCTACTTTAACGCACTAACACACTGATTTTTGCCAAGATGGCGCCTGCTGATCAGCTGTTTTTGTTATTTTCTCGCGAGGTCGCGAGGATGTGTCGTGACTCGGGAATGATGTGAAGTGAATTTTGAAAATGCAAGCGCTGGTATATAAAGAAGATAGATAGCTTTGGATGTTAGCGAGCTAGTTGGAAACCAAAACCCTCCGCACTTCCTTGACTTCGAAAATAATATAAATTATTATAGGACCTGATTTCTTTGCGCGATAAAGTACGAACGCTCTACAATAAACGGACATCATTTTTTTTTGTACAAGAAGTCTTGCAATTTGACACAAGGGATTGTGTGTGAGAAATCATTGCAGGGTGTTGGGGATATCGTGAATGTAGTATGTATTGTGTATACTTTTTTACATTTTGAATACCTGAATAACACTATTTTAGCAACTCTCATGGCTATGGGATCTTTAACTTTGATAACCAGAATACAGATACTTACTCAATTAAGAAGGCCCAATTTAATTATTTGTATTCATCTGAATACTTAAGCACAATTTATTTATGTTGAGAAAGAAAAACACATTGATCACAAAATATTTATTTTCAATTTATAAATATTTTCTTAACTCATATACCTATACCAATTATATTGATTTTGTTCCTTTTTTCAGGTCGCTCCGACGAAAGTTTTGCAGTTATGGGCTTGGATGTGATCTGAAACAGTTATAAAACGTATTGTAAAATAAAGTTTTGTTCGCACGGGAAATATTTTTGTTGTTACTTGCCTCTTAAGGATGATTCTCCTTAGATCGGGCCGTGTCCAGTGCCGGGCCAGCGCAGCGCGTAATATCTTTTGCTTTTCCATTTTGCAAACTTGCTAAATGCCCTCAAAATACTAAACGAAGTATAATACCTACTTATGTAAATAAAGTTAAATAATTTTAATAAATAATACCTCGGTACCTAACCACCTATGTTTGTATTGTAATGCCTGAACAAAACAAAAAATCATCAGTCACCTCAGCTGACTGAGTCAATCAATCATAACAAGTTTTTTTTTCCTCTAGAATGTGTTGCGCCACTGCTGGGCAAAGGCCCTAAAAATTGTAATTTTTTTTCTTTTGTTAAATGATTGATCGTGGATTGACCGGTGCGACAACCTGAAAATGCAAGAAACTACTATTGGCCTCATGTAGTTATAGCAGGCCTAAATTGCGTTTATGAATAATGTATTTTGAAATCAGTATTTTAGCGTTAGCAAAAGTTTTAACTAAATTGAACGTTTAGGCCATTTTAGGGGTTTTTTATGAATAAGACCGTAAGACTATAAACAAATCTTGAAAAACTAAAAAAAAATTTTCACTGTAGCCAAAATATTAAACTTGATCCTATATTACAATACAAATAGGTATGGATATAATCTTTCCTAATATTTTTAGGGCACTTTAGGGTAGAAGAGGTCTACAACCTGATTTTGAAGACATGGATATAATCGACAGATTTTTGCTAAAATATCGTTGTTTGGTTTTTTAACTTAAAGCTAATTACACAACATTGTATTAAAAAAATTAAGCAAGATTACCTCATCTGTCATACAGAATCGGAATCGAATCTGTCATATCTTTATCGGCTCTCTAGGTTTATTTGTTAAGTTTTTTTTTTTGTTTTTCTCGTTGTTACCATATGACTGTATGTTGCCAAAATAAAATTAAATAAATAAATAATAATACTTAATAATAGGACTTGGATGAGATTGACAGCCGATAGAACGAACTGGAAAATAATTGGAGAGGCATTTGCTCAACAGTGGGCTGATATGTGCTGAGGAAGAAGAAGAAGAATAAATAATAATAGAATCTATTCTATATATTTTCCACGGTTTATTCGTTTTTTTACATGATTGGGGGGCTGGCTATAAGTACTTGAAAATCGTTGATATTCTAAACTAGGATTTCATCTGAAGCACTACCTACATACTGAAGAGCACTATAATATTTCCTATCGACTGTTAGGGCTCAAGATCGCTACACTCCGAACAAAATCCTTTTTGTGGACCCTTCCCGAGCTCGAGTGGACGAGAGATATTAACGAGCCGTGTTTGGTTAGGCTTAGGTTTAGTAAACATGTTGAAATGTTCCTTACCCGAATCTTCTTGGACAAAATCCTTTTTATAAAGAAAATTATAAGTTACTTTTAAAATAAGAACGTTCTAGTTTTAGGCATGGATTTATATTTTAGTCTGGAAAAATAAAGATTTTTTTTTTTAATCTTTTCGAAATCGCAATAAACTTCATATATAATTTCCTCAATTGTTTTTCAGAAGGCTGGTTCTTAATTTTATTTATATTTAAACAGAATTATTTTTTATTAAGGGGCCACATGGTGCGAAACTAGTGCCACTTCAAATAAATAATTATATCTTCTAAAGTTTCGGCATCAAAAATATGCGTCAATGATGCCCTAGATAATCTTGCTTAGAATTTTTTAAGGCTCTGTTGTGTAGCTTTCAGTATAATGATCTTAGAAATTTTCTTGCCTGCCTTAAATGGCCACTTTTAGTTTTACAAGTAAGTTATATATTTAAAATATTTCAAGTAATTTTATTATAATTTTCAAATGAAACGTTATATATTTGATGACTAACGAGTAACGAGCATTATCAGATCACCGGACAATTATGGCTTCTTATTCACCACATGCCAAAAACATTTTAGCGAAAAGTTTGGCCAACGTTTGGCCAAAACACTATTGACTCACACACACACACACACTAACACACACACATGTCGCTACCAAAAAACGGAACACTATTCGGCACAGCTGTTTGCAATCGCCAATCGCTTTGTTATACTCTAAAAAACTGAAACCCTCTCTAACACGTTCTAATAAAGTCCATATTGCGGTGTCAGCCAGCTTGGACGCCTGCCAAACCGGAGCATGGGAAGCCTATTGGTTGTTAATGCCGTGACGTAGTAACACTGCTGATTGATTTGTTGCTGTTTTGTAATTTTACCATTTTACGCAGCGGCAAAATGAAAAATGCGCAAAACAAAAGAACACAGAGTATATACGCCAATGTCAGCAGAAATCAAGTTCACAAACTACCTCAGAAAGGTTTCAAAAAGTGCTCGACTAAGTGCAGAAATGAGTTGCATTTTGTGACATCATCCTTGGCAGAGTGATATTAGTATTTTTTTTGTTTCTGGTGTTTGAAACAAAAATTAAAAAACTATGTACTTCTGCTACTACAAAATACATTTCAGTACAATAATTGACCAGGTAAATAATGAATGTATGGAAATTCATAACTCGCAGAGCTGCAGACCGGAAACAAAATAAAGAAGTGTAGAAGAAGATAGTATAAAAACAAAAAAGGTCGTCTTTGCAAGCGGATGACATAAAAATAATGTGATGTCACTTCTTAATTTTATAAAATACATACATAATCTCACGCCTTTTATTCCCCGAAGGGTTAGGCAGAGGTACCAGCTGAAGAGCCGGACCCACGTTTAGCCGAGTTTATGCTTTTATTACCAACGTGACAAGGGGCCAGCTTGTCGCCGCGGTTATAACGACCACTACTGCGGCCGGGACCAACGGCTTAACGTGCCTTCCGAAGCACGGAATCATCTTACTTTTCGGACAATCAGGTGATTCAAGCCTGCAATGTCCTATCCAACCGAAAACAAACACAACGTGATTTTTGTGAGAAATCAATGTGGGGTTTTCTGCGGGGATCGAACCCACGACCTTCCGTGCCCTAATCAAAGGCGCGACGCGCTACGCCACTGAGCTACGGAGGTGAGCTAAAATCGAAGAATTGAAAAAAAAAAAATTTTTCGCAAAATTATTATGTGGATTTTTTGTTTTTCCAGAAAACCATTGTAGGTAATAATAATTATAATAATAATAATAATCCAGTACTTTCGGTCTGGAACTTCTATTGCAATTAGTCACCGCAGGGACGGCTTGTGGCGAGTCGATGGTGAGTGGCGACACCACGGACCCTATACCTCCAGGGGGACACACGCAGTCATCACTCGCACACTCACATGCAGTCATCACACACACACACCCCCCCGCCTCTGAGCTTGCCTTCACCAGCCGGCCAGAGTGGAGTAGCAAGAGCGAAGCCTACGCTCCAGGTTGGAAGTGTAAAATGTCATAACGCCGGGTGCATCTTATGCTGCCCGCAGTCTCACCTCTCGACAACCTTAGCTGTCCACGACCAGTGTTGCGACCCGTCGCCAACAGATCGGCGACTTAGTGGAAGCCCACCCAGTGGACAGCGAGTCACCGCCTGCCATGATAATTAGTGAAATGTTGCATTAAAGGCGTACCGGTATTTCACTCCATAGCACCAGTTAACCGGTCCATTAAACAGTTCACCCCCATAAACCATTTCTTGTCATCCATTTTACAATAGTTTCTATCACCTTCTGGGTGCCGCCTCTGGGTGCATGATCTATTTGTGCATTTAGTGACGGTGCCTGGTTGGTGATCCATATACAATATAGCAAAACTCTCGAAAGGGCCTCTACGAGTTGGATTTGTCCCCTCGCACGCCTCTCAAAGGACCGGGCTCCATCCCGTGATACCGAAGAGTATTGAGAAACATAATAATAATAATAATTATAACACATCACACTCAGAGCCCCCTAACTAGGAAGAACCTGTATCTAGGGTGCCCGAAACACACACAGAGACAAACATCACACCCAGATCGGAAACAAACATCGATATTCATCTTATCAATATTCGCCCCGCCCGGGAATCGAACCCAGGTGCACACGCTTCTCAGTCCACAACACTGCCAACTGAGCTACGGAGCAGTCAGTAGGTAAAACAACTTTTAACATAGGTATACCTCATACCTAGATATGTTTGGATTACTTTTAAAATTTATTCTTAATTTTTATTTAAATTGGCCATTCGTTCAGCCAGTATTATTTATTAACGTTTCAATTAAACCTTTGAAGCTTTTAATTCAATATCTGTTCGCGGGAGGTGTCGGCGCTCTAAACAATTAATTTATTAACGAGCCAGACATTTTCGGCTGCAACTCGCCACATTCAATTATAGACCTGACCTGACGAACTAGCTTTGTGGCAGCAAATAATCTACTTGCTGTCCCGGCGAACTTCGTACCGCGCATTTCAATTCTATATGGAAAAATTAAATTGTTGTTTTTGCTAACTTCCCCTACATTTTTCCAAATTTTCTTACCTTTTAAACCTTCCCTGGACTACTACGAACATTTCAAAACCAAAATCAGCTAAAACGACCCGGCCGTCGTCGAGTTTTAGCGAGACGAACCACGATTAATTTTTATATATAGTACCTACTTTATCTTAAGTAGATAATACAGATTTTTTTATTATTACGAAAAGTTTTCGAATGGCGACCGCACAACGAAAGGCGTACTGTAAGCAGATTCTCCACATGGTGGTAAAATAACGTATGATGAGTACACTATGTTAGGGTCACAAAAGACTGGTCGGTATGGTGATCAATAAGGGAGGACTATGCCACACCTGGGAGTGCCTCGGACACTTTATAATAGAAAAAAAACACATTGCTTCATACACAGCTGAAACTCGAGTACGTACACGCGTATCATGCTTGTGTGAGTGAGATGAGACGTGCTACTTGTACTAAGCGGTAACTGAGAGGTAACCGAGCGCGGGCCGAGCTTGCTTAGGGAGGCAGAGAGTGCCCGTACTGTATGTAGTACTATTTATTATACTGTGTCTATGTCGAGTAGTGAATATATTTTGGATGAGATAATAATGATGATTGCTAAAACAAAAATATTAAGTTCTAAACCCATCCAGCACTGACCTAGTCCTACACTATACTCGATCAAGCAAAACGTCCCCTGAGCCGTCAACGCTCGCTGTCCTCAACGTCTATAAGAGTGATAAGTTTTTAATTAAATTCTAGTTCATTGTTCTCTCCTGTGGATTGTTACATTCTCGGCTCCGCTCGTGTCACGCCGCTGCATTGTTCCAAACAAACACTTTTAAAGCAGCGATACTTTTAAAGCAGCAAGCAAACCCAATTTCTAAATATACGCTATGTAATTTAGATAAATGCAACCATAAAGTATCCGTAATCGCGAAAATCACGCAATCCTACAAAACAGGGAAAAATAATGCGAATTTAAATCACCTCTTGAAAACATTTCGACAATAATTCGGTCATTATTTTAGAAGATCAGAGATAATAGATCAAGATCCTCTAACTTTTACAAATAGTTTATCTAATCTAACACTTCCCCCCCGTTAATTTAAGCTAAATGCCGTGCAAATACTTGTGACTTACAGAGATACCTAAATAACTTTACTTTTGGGAACGTTAATTAAATCGACTCAAAGATTTTTTAACAGTATTTTTTATTTTAGGTCATAAAATGTTTTTCCAATTTTTACGGTGTGGACCGATTTTGATAATTCTTTTTTTATACGACAGGGTATACCTTGAAGTTGGTCCCATAAAAATTTGGAAATAAAATTCCCACCCTAAGGGTGGGAAAATAGGTGTGACTTTTTGGTCGGCGGGTCGATTTATCCACTTACAATATCTTTGGAAATGAAATAAAATCAACCGAAAGACGTCCACTGCTGGACATAGGCCTCCCTCACAAATCGCCTCACCGACCGGTCGTGATCGAACCTCATCCTGTTAGTCCCTCAACCTTCACCAGGTTGTGCGGCCACCTTGTGGGGTGCGAACACCCTGTGAAGGGGGATTAGCTGGGGTCAAAAAAATTTGCCCAAAAAAAACTGAAAAGCAAAAAATAAAAACTTTTTATAAAAAAATTAAACCGCCGAAAAAACTGAAAAGCATTAAATAATAGGGAAACATTTTCTATTAGGCCTTAATTTACTCACTTCTTAAAGTAATTTTGGATTACCAAGAAATTTTGAGTCGGTGCCACAGAATCCACGAATAAAGATCACTAAATTACCTGAAATTCAAAGAAATAACCGAAAAACGTATGCCGCTGCGCATCGCGCTTTACATAGATAATGAATTTGCTTGTGTGGTGTGGCGCTGACTTAAAATTTCTTGGTAATTCAAAATTACTTTAAGAAGTGAGTAAATTAAGGCCTAATAGAAAATGTTTCCCTATTATTTAATGCTTTTCAGTTTTTTCGGCGGTTTAATTTTTTTATAAAAAGTTTTTATGATTTTAACTGAAACTGGTTGTTTAACCTGTAGTTTTTTCTTTAACAATACAACTTTTTGCTTTTATCAAGCTTTAGCACTACTTTGGCACACCTCGGACACTTCATAGAAAAAATCGCGTTGCTTCGCGCACAGCTGAAACTCGTGTACGTGCACGCGTATCATGCTTGTGTGAGTGAGATGAGATGCGACGCTGCTTTATTTGTACTGAGCGGTAACCCAGAGGTAACCGAGAGCGGGGGAGCCGCACTTACTGAGGGAGGCAGGGAATGCCCATACTTATGTTATTTATTATTACTAGCCTATGTTATCCCACTGCTGGGCAAAGGCCTCTTTCCCCTCCTTCCACACTTCCCTGTCCTGGGCAGATTCCCACCAGTCCCTATCGTGTGCTCCCAATTCGTCGCTCCATCGCTTCCTGGGGCGACCACGTCATCTCTTGTACTTATGTAGTACTATTTATTATACTGTGACTTTGGTGTAGATTGTACCTCTTTCCTCTGTATTGAAATTAGATTTGTGAACATGATATTACACGTAAAAACACTCACCTTTGCCCTTTTCTGTTCCGTCCGGGGCAAAGAACACAAAAGGAATATAAATATCTTCGCGGGAGTCCCCGGGGAGGCCCGGGACGGCGTCTGAGCTATTTGCTGAGCTACGAGAGATCAATCGCCGATGTCGCCGGATTATAATGGCCTGTCAGATGGACAGACGGGTCAAAGGTCTTCTTAGTACTTATTTATGACACTATTTACTTGAAATTTTCAAATATTTTGCTTATTTAACGATTTTTTAATTTTGAAACGATTTTGCTGTGCCCCGCGGTGCGGTGTTACCTGCCGTTCATTAGGGAAAATAAATAACTAGCCTATGTGTTAATCCAGGGTGTCTGCTAACTCTGTACCAAATATAAAGTTTGGACGTGAAGAAGTAACAAACAAACACACTCACAAATTTTCGCATTTATAATATTATATAAGTGTGATAAGTTGTTTAATCTGTAAACTAACTGCCTATCTATTTCAGACTTATCGGTTCAGTACTTCAGGCTGGATTGCGTTATACAGAGTTAGACACCTATTTAATTTTAATATTACTTAGGGATTTATAACTCGCTTAAACCTGTGAACACTTGGCCGCATTTACATGTAAAAAAATGAAAAGCCAAAAATAAAAACTTTTTATAAAAAAAATAAACCGCCGAAAAAACTGAAAAGTTAAAGTTAAAAAAGTTAAAAAACACTTTATTGCATACAAAAGAACATTATACAATTAATGGTACACATATTTAAATTTGCATGCAATGGGCGGACTTATCGCTAAAAGCGATTTCTTCCAGGCAACCCATATGAAATGTTTGCACATAGACATATTAAATTGGTCGTAGGCGATACAGTATTGTAAGTAACATAAAAACTTTTTATAAAAAAATTAAACCGCCGAAAAAACTGAAAAGCATTAAATAATAGGGAAACATTTTCTATTAGGCCTTAATTTACTAACTTCTTAAAGTAATTTTGGATTACCAAGAAATTTTAAGTCGGCGCCACACCACACAAGCAAATTCATTATCTATGTAAAGCGCGATGCGCAGCGGCATACGTTTTTCGGTTATTTCTTTGAATTTCAGGTAATTTAGTGATATTTATTCGTGGATTCTGTGGCACCGACTCAAAATTTCTTGGTAATCCAAAATTACTTTAAGAAGTTAGTAAATTAAGGCCTAATAGAAAATGTTTCCCTATTATTTAATGCTTTTCAGTTTTTTCGGCGGTTTAATTTTTTTATAAAAAGTTTTTATTTTTTGCTTTTCAGTTTTTTGGGCTAATTAATTTTTGACCCCAGCTAATCACCCTTCACCGGGTGGTCGCACCCCACAAGGTGGCCACACAACCTGGTGAAGGTTGAGGGACTAACAGGATGAGGTTCGATCACGACCGGTCGGTGAGGCGATTTGTGAGGGAGGCCTATGTCCAGCAGTGGACGTCTTTCAGCTGATTTTATTTCATTTCCAAAGATATTGTAGGTAGGTATCAAAAGTTATAATGTAACACGGAAATGCAACCTGTGAGTGGATAAATCGACCCGCCGACCAAAAAGTCACCCCTATTTTCCCACCCTTAGGGTGGGAATTTTATTTCCAAATTTTTATGGGACCAACATCAAGGTATACCCTGTCGATTAAAAAAAGAATTATTAAAATCGGTCCACACAGTAAAAAGTTATGCGTGATCATACATAAAAAAATAAATAAAAAAAAAAAAAAAAATATACGCGACGAATTGAGAACCTCCTCCTTTTTGTTTTTTCGTCGGTTAAAAATTAAATACTAAAGTTTTATTTTTAAAAATACATCCAAAATTTACTTTGTAATCCAAAATTACTTTAAGAAGTAAGTAAATTAAGGCCTAATGAAAAAAATTTCCCTATTATTTAATGTTTTTCAGTTTTTTCGGCGATTTATTTTTTTATAAATTTTTTTTATTTTTTGCTTTTCAGTTTTTTTTTTGGGCTAATTTTTTCACAGGGTGGTCGCACCCCACAAGGTGGCCACACAACCCTGGTGAAGGTTGAGGGACTAACAGGATAAGGTTCGATCACGACCGGTCGGTGAGGCGATTTGTGAGGGAGGCCTATGTCCAGCAGTGGACGTCTTTCGGCTGATTTTATTTCATTTCCAAATATATTGTAGGTAGGTATCAAAAGTTATAATGTAACACGGAAATGCAACCTGTGAGTGGATAAATCGACCCGCCGACCAAAAAGTCACCCCTATTTTCCCACCCTTAGGGTGGGAATTTTATTTCCAAATTTTTATGGGACCAACTTCAAGGTATACCTTGTCGATTAAAAAAAGAATTATTAAAATCGGTCCACACAGTAAAAAGTTATGCGTGATCATACATAAAAAAAAAATATATATACGCGACGAATTGAGAACCTCCTCCTTTTTGTTTTTTCGTCGGTTAAAAAATAATGTTTATTAGTTCCATTTTACACATAAATTACAGTCAAAATTGAGGGCCTCTTTTAAGTATTTCTACCCTTGCCAAAGGTCCTGGCTCTTTATTAACTAGAACCTTCATTTGGATAAAAGGCCGAATCCACAAAAAAATAAAAAAATAAAAGATAAGTACCTAACTTAAATAAATAAATATTCAACACTAATAACTCGAGAATAAAACAGTATTTTTAGAAAAATACTCCAAATCTAGTAAAGTCTGATTTAAAACGGGGACGCCCCTAACCTCGCAATTAGCCGGCGCCCGCGAGCCTGGAACTGAAAAAGCTGAAAATTGCAGATTGGAGGACTCTTTGTTTTGTCAATCAGCCGGCGCGCGCCGACACCATTTGTGTCCTAAAATCCTGAAAGATTTTGATGGTGCTCTTTAAATTTTGTGATTTAGTAAGTTTTAGCGTCTGCTACTCTCTTACTAAAATTCAGTTACCTTTTTTTTTTTGGGCGGAGAAAAAACTCCTAACGATGTGGGGTTCGCACCCACTAAAACCCCGCCGGTGTCCATCTTGGCTGTTGGCAAGGGGGTCACGGGTGATCTTTCGAACACCGCGTTCCGCCGTCCTTCTCGGGGCCGTTATATAACTACACGAGGCCCCCGCCTCGTGCACCGAACGACCCCGGGGTCCCCTCAGTAAGTAAAGCTAAAATTACAGCAGTTTTGACAGAACGTAATTCCCTGCAAACTAAGAAGAAATCGTAGCAGTGAGATTTTCGGGATAAAAAAGGAGCTTTTGTATCTTGAATTTTTCACAAGATTTATACAGAGATACAGACTTTCTTAAGTACTAGACTTTCTCCGTTACATAAAATCAAACGTGGGTCAATGTCGATGCACTGATGCCTCTTTTAGGCTCAGTCAATGAGCTTTCGCGTAATATAGTCGTGAGGTGAGATTTTATTATGTTTCTCCGTTAAACATTATTTATTTGTAGCCTACGCTGTTCCACTGCTGGTCAAAGGCCTCCTACCAGACCCGTGCGCTCCCTGATCCTCGCTCAATCGCTTCCTGGGACGACCGCGTCGTCTTCGTTTCCGTTTATAAACAACTAGTCGACCCCGCGAACTTCGTACCGCCTAACCTATTACTATCGTGTGAATGTATTATACTTATAAACCTTCCTCTTGAATCACTCTATCTATTAAAAAAAACCGCATCAAAATCCGTTACATAGTTTTAAAGATATAAGGATACATAGGGACAGACGCGGGAAGCGACTTTGTTTTATACTATGTATTGATATTGATATATAAATTTCCATCAGCAGTTGGCGATGTCTCGATGGCAGCTGTGCTGCTTGGCGCTGTGCTTGGCGCTGGCGAGCCCGGCGACCGCGCTGCGCTGCTGGCGGTGCGGGCAGTACAGCGACGGGGTAGGCAGCATCACGCCCTGCACCAACCACAGTGCTGCCGTGCTTGGAGACTGCCAGCCTGAAGCTAAATATTGCATTGTGAGTAGTTTTTATATTAAAAAATTACAAACTATCTTACTTAAATTACATTCGCGATAGTTTGGTATGGATGTTGTTACTCTTTTACGTAAAATCTACTGAATGCATTTTAATGAAACTATACTTATACAGCTTATACATCAGAATAACGCAAAGGCTACAATTTACATGTAATTTTTTTATTTTGCATTTCAAAGGGAAATTGCGCTAACTAAGCAGCTAAGCACGACTAGCAGATATCTATCAATATATATAAAACTCTTCCGTTACTGACTGACTGTCTGACTGACAGACAACGCAGAGCCGAAACTACTGGGCGTAGTGGGCTGAAATTTTGCATGTAGGTTCCTTAGGGAGTGCAGGTGAGCACTAAGAAGGGATTTCCCGAAATTCTTACGGGAACGGGAATAAACGGGAATTTTGTGTTTATGAGAAATCTGCGCGGGAAAAACCGCGGGGCAGCCTCTAGTTATAAATAAGTAAAATCTGTGTGCTGCACAATCACGCCTAAACTGCTGAACCGATATGGCTAACAATTTAAAGGTAGCTTGGAATCGCAAGACGGACATATGGTACGTTGTATTTAAAAAAAAAACCACTGGATAATTTAAAGTTTTTGATTTAAAGGATATTTGAACTGGCAAATCTGCGGGATGCATTAGTTTTAAACCTTAAAACATAACATAATCTCACGCCTTTTATTCCCCGAAGGGTTAGGCAGAAACACCAGCTCAAGAGCCAGCTCAAGAACATACTTTTAGCCGAGTTTATGTTTTACAAGCTTTCCCGGCTTACTTCGTTACGCCATGGAATATCAGATACTACAAAAGACTTGGCTCTATAGACTATGTTCTTTTGACTGCCCAGAAAGGCTGAAAAAAAACAAACAACAACAACAAACCACCTGTCAAAATATGTAAACAACGGAAAAAATATTGCACCTTGGGTTATATTATTTGAGTTTAGGTAAAGATCCCTATTTTTTTTGAAAATGTTATATAGCCTATGACACTCGGGTTTAATGTAGCTTCCTACCAGTGAAAGAATTTTTCAAATCGGTTCAGTATTTCCGAAGCCTATTCGTTACAAACAAACAAACAAATCTTTCCTCTTTATAATATTGGTATAGAAGATAAATTGTTATTTTTTGTTGTTGTTTTAAACCTTCTTCAAATATAATGAAATAATAAACAACTATGTTGCGCCATAATATAACAGCTTGGGATTTGTGTGTGGCAATATTGAGAGATCTCCCGATACCGAATGAAATATTCATAGCTATTCTCACTCGTGAAATACGCTCTATTATCGCTGTTGACCATCTCGGTGCGCCCGAGATGGACTCAAATATGGACATACAACAAACCAAAGAAATAGACCTCAAGTAAAGCTGTAAGTCCTGCTTTATATCTATACCAATATTATAAAGAGGAAAGATTTGTTTGTTTGTTTGTAACGAATAGGCTCCGGAAATACTGAACCGATTAGAAAAATTCTTTCACTGAAAGAAAGCTACACTATCCTCGAGTGACATAGGCTATATAACATTTTCAAAATAATTAGGGATCCTTACATAAACTCGAATAATGTAACCCAAGGTGCATTTTTACCCGTTGTTTACATATTTTGACAGGTTGGTGGTTTGGTTGTTGTTGTTTTTTATTTTTACTAAGCCCATTCTGGGCAGTCAAACGAACATAGTCTATAGAGCCAAGTGTTAAGTAGTATCTTAAATTCTGTGGCGTAACGACTCTATAAAAAAAAAAGATAAATATCTCAGCCAAAAGGCATCTACTGGTGGATATAGGCCTTCCTCACATAACAATATCGTAACAAGGAATTTTCAGGGGTGCTCTTTAAGTTTTTCAGCGAAGCTGCCCATTCTTTGGGTTTTCCCGTAGGCGCCTTTAAATGACACCTGTGGGAGGAGATGGTGTACAAAGACAGTGTACCTACCTTTTTTTATGTAACGGGGGGAAATTATGCTTATCGCACTAAAACCCACCGGCGGCCGTCTTGGCGCTTTTGAGAAGGAACCCGGTGACCATTATCGGCGTCCGAAGTTCTTCCCACGCTCAGCTGCTATCAGCTTCGTGCTCGGGGAGGGTATGTTGCTCCCTTTTTTTTTGTAGCGGGGGGGGGGGGGAATGCCTATCGCATTTCCCGACGATAGGGGGAGCGTCGGGGGTATGTGGGGCTCGCACCCACTAAAACCCCCCGGCGGCCGTCTTGGCGCTTTTGGGAAGGACCCCGGGAACCACGCATTACTGGCGTCCGAAGTTCTTCCCACGCTCAGCTGCTATCAGCTTCGTGCTCGGGGAGGGCATGTTGTTCCCTCCCCGGCTCTCTTTTGGAGCTGCGGCGGCACAGCCACAAGCTGTGCTGCCGCCCATTTTGGGGGCAGATTAAACCCATTAATTTTATTCTGACAGATTTATCGGCGTTGTATAGCATTGCATCGCATTACTTGCAGCATATGATGATTCAGAGCCATTTCACACCCACACCACTTACATTAAGTGTTTGTGCTAATAGTTTAGTTCTTGCTTGTTAATATAAACTTTGTATTATCTGTTTGTCAGTGTTGCGTGTGTGAATAAAGTAATGTCTATGTCTATGTCCATGTCTGTGTCTGTATCTATGTCTACGGCTATGTCTATGTCTATGTCTAATTTATCTCAGATTTTGAATAAAATTATATTGTTTTTTTTTTTTTTTAATCTTATAAACTTTGAATATATTTTGTATTATAGAAACCAATTTGCAAGGTATCTCCGTAGCAATTTTCTCTAAAGCACTGACCATTTTCGTATCTCAAAGGCGGTCGTTTAGTGGCGAGGCGTCTCGTCGGGGGACTATCAGATGGGACAAGCTGATGTTACGGTCCCATTTATGGTACATATATACGTTGTACCCGATGAGTAACATAGTTTCTGGTAGAGATAAATTATCAATGACATTACTGTAAATTATGCATAATACTGGATGTTTCTAACAAGGCCGTAATCAATCAAAGGAGCGATTCAGGTAACCTTATATCTATACCAATATTATAAAGAGGAAAGATTTGTTTGTTTGTAACGAATAGGCTTCGGAAATACTGAACCGATTTGAAAAATTCTTTCACTGGTAGGAAGCTACACTATCTCCGAGTGTCATAGGCTATATTAGATTTTCAAAAAAAATAGGGATCCTTACTTAAACTCAAATAATGTAACTCAAGGTGCAATATTTTTTCCGTTGTTTACATATTTTGACAGGTGGTTTGTTGTTGTTGTTTGTATTTTTATTCACCCATTCTGGGCAGTCAAAAGAACATAGTCTATAGAGCCAAGTCTTTAGTAGTATCTCATATTATATGGCGTAACGAAGTAAGCCGGGAGAGCTCGTAATAACTATTTTCCCAAGTACCTAACATGGATAGAAATCTCAAAAACATAAAGGCTGTAAATGTGGCCATTTAGAGGGAGGCATTAAAACTGCATTGTTCTATTTTTAACTAGTCGACCCGGCGAACTTCGTACCTCCTAACCGATAACTATGTTGTGCATGTATTATACTTTTAAACCTTCCTATTGAATCACTCTATCTAGAAAAAAAACCTTATCAAAATCCGTTATGTACATAGGGACAGACTTGGGAAGCGGCTTTATTTTATACTATGTATTGATGCTGTAGAACGACAAGAATCCTAGAATGAGCCTTTAAATTGAATAACAAGCAGAGGGCCAAAAATGGGCTTACCTATTTATACGTAGGTACATTCTCATTCTAAAAAGGAATTTCGACACAAACAACTTGTTTTCGAAATGAAAATCAAATAAAATCGAATGAAAATCATCTCTATCGACATGCTAGTAAAATTTTAAATCTCTAAAAATGTCTAATTTATCTAGGTGACTTTTCCCATACAATTTTTAAATCCCACTTCATTACGTAATTTTAAAGTAAGTTTGTAAAAAGAAGGTTGGTAGTTAAATAAAATTTGGTGATAAATTAGCAATCTATTCAAATAGCAAAAAGTTAAAAATTTCACTTTCCATCTTCAAAAAACACATAAAAAAGGGTCTCATAACTTTTTTACGCCACTAAACATGTGTTTATTTATAAATTTCACCTCTATCTTTGACTAAATAAGGTTTAAAATCCAATGAAAAAAGTCCTGAAAACCTTTTAAGCCTTTCTTAAATCTAGTCGAATTCCTTCTTCTAAAAATAGGAGAGAGTTAATTTACGTCCGCGAGTGTTGCCAGCGTCTCATCTCGAGTTTCGCTCGAGAGCATGACGCGAGTTTTGTATTTCCCTCTCTGCGTCCATCAGGGTACCACTTAGTTTGGTTGCATTGAAAAATATTGACCCAGCCTGCTTTTGACAGGTTTCAAACTTGTATTACTTGCGAGAGTTTTGTTTAAAGCAAATTGGTTTATCCAAAATATACTAAAGCTTTAAGAAGTGGTTGTTTCCATTTGCTGAAATTATGATTTTAGTATATTCTTCTTTACATTTATCTTCGTAAATTATTAAAAGTTATCTTCAAATGAGGGCGCCACCATCAGAACTATTTCATCTTCAATTATGTACTATTTTTTAGTTATTCAACCATTTTTTATTTTCTTAAGCTTTGGACTTTTATTTACTATTAGAGGGCGCCCCGCAAACATCAAATTCCCAATTTTCCCGTTGGAATTTTGGCATAAAAGAAGCCTATATAAGTACTGTCTCAGGTTCTAGACCATATCTTTACCAAATTTTATTGAAATCGGTCCAGTAGTTTTCTCGTTAAAGAAAGACAGACAAACAGACAGACAGAGTTTCGTATTTATAATATTATAGTATGGATTAAAAAAGTTAAGGTTAAATGTAAGTTCAGATATAAAAAACCCTATAAGTAATTTAATATTGAATAAGAATGAAAACAAGTTCCCTATTTCGTATATTAATTTCATAAAATTATTGAGAAAAGGCAAAATATCTTATATAAATTGATCAAATACCGAAATATCGAGTGAAGTGAGCGAAAAACAATTTCCTTTGCGATCTAAGGCTGTAGGGTACAGATAAATTGAGACGAGGATTCTGAGTCCATTTAAAACATACATATTTAAGAAAAGGAAATGAAACAGTCCCCTGACGATTCCCGGACAGTCCCCGGACTATCCTCGGACACTACGATGATGATATCGTTTCAAGTGGGTAATAAATACATACTATACGTACGTAATATATTCATATATCTCACTGTTTAATCTGGTTTTAGAGATTTGGAAAGCAAAGTAAAAGTCGAAACAACTACCAGTCCACCACTCGATATTATATCGTGTGCACAGAAATGTATATTTCGGATACCTTACATATAGATTTTACCTGGTAAGTGCCCTGAGAATTTTATTATTGTTTCTCATACTTTTCGATATTACGAGATGGAGCCTTCCTTTGAGACGAGAGATGACTCCAACTTGTAAAGGCCCTTTCGAGAGTTTACACCAATTAGGCATTACCACTTATTTTCATAATTAATATGACGATAGGATCGCCTCTTATTATTAATTATAATCGTATTTTTTTACGTACAGTTGCCAGCACATCAACTTAAAAACTTTAGTGCTTACAGCAGGACAACTTTGTATCTAAACAGGGTAGCATGAAGTGCGGCCCAGTGTATATATCCCGGTCGTGTGTACGTGCGTCTACCTCGTTAGCTTCACAACTGCTGTTTGCTCACGATCCGGAACATTTTGAGCCAAGTGTGAGGTGTAATTAATAAGTGGGTTCCGTAGGCTCTAATTAACGTGGTCCCGCTTTAACGTGACGTAGGTTGCTCTCGGAACGTACACGTGATACTGGGAATTTAATTCTTGGAACGGAATGTTTAGGAGATTGATTACCAAGTCTTCCCTTCGCAAACTTGTAGGTCCCTACTATATTTCAGTCTGTTGGTATTTTTGCCTTGCAAAAGGTGGAGTGGAAACGGTTTTGACATAAATGTTTTTAAGGTATGGTGACCTAATAATAATAATGTTCTTGACCTCAAAGACAGCAGGTGGAAGCCGCCATCTTGAATTTAATGTATCAATTTTTTTTATTTTTTTTTCAAATAATGTCTCAACAGTTGACTGTGTCGTGCCAAAAATGTCTGAAGTATAAAGATATATCTGAAAAAAGTATAAAGAATACCAAATTATTACCATTTTTTACATACATTTTTATTCAGTAAGTACAAAAGTTTTTTTTACAAAGCATCCTTTCAACAACATTCTTAAAGTTTGTTCAAAATTACCATTTTTCAGCCTTTTTGATGGCCGAGGTCGATTAGTGTTCTATCGATTAGTATATGATCACTAGGAAACAGCGATTTTTTAGTTCTTAGTCATTAATAAATTTCAAGCAGTTTATTCTGTTTGTAAATTATATATAATGTCAGTCAAGTAAGAAATCTGTAAGTAAGTACCTATATAAGTATAATCATGGACCCACCATCCATGGTATAATAAAACACTGTTATGATTGAGAGTAAACGTCGATGAAAAAAAACTAAAATGTCAGTTAGTACAAGAAATGTTTTATGGCCACGACAAGTTCTATATTTTTTTATTAAATTCGCTTTAAAAATTAGACATGTAATAATTTTACTCCATTTGAAAAGGTTAAAAAGGCTTCGCCTGAAAAAATATTGTATAAGCCTGCAAAAAAAAATATTGTATAAGCCTGCAAAAAAAAATATTGTATAAGCCTGCAAAAAAAAATATTGTATAAGCCTGCAAAAAAAAATATTGTATAAGCCTGCAAAAAAAAAATCACAATATTGCGTCAGCTAAATGTGTTCTTTATTTATTTTTAATTTACTTTCTTATAAAAGTGTAAGCGACTCGTCCTTCCTTTATTTTTTCTCTGCCTCGACTCATCAAATACTCATTAAGGCGGAAAACCTGGATTGCTTATTCTTGTCGGCGACAGTGTGTCGGCGCACTGGGTCCTATCGTAACAATGCTCCTATCGAGAAGCAGGCGTGTATTTCATAATCATCAATATCAATACATAGTATAAAACAAAGTCGCTTCCCGCGTCTGTCCCTATGTATGCTTAAATCTTTAAAACTATGCAACGGATTTTGATGCGGTTTTTTTTAATAGATAGATTGATTCAAAAGGAAATATAATACATGCGCAACATAGTAATAGATTAGGCGGTACGAAGTTCGCCGGGTCGACTAGTTTAATAATAATAATGACAAAATTAACACATCACACTTAGAGCCCCTAACTAGGAAGAACCTGTATCTAAGGTGCCCGAAACACACACAGAGACGACCAATACACCAAGACCGGAAACTAACATCGATATTCATCATATCAATATTCGCCCCACCCGAGATTCGAACCCTTGTGCACATTCTCACTCAGTCCACATCACTGCCAACTGAGCCACGAAGCAGTCCATACTAATATTGCGAAGGTAACTCTGTCTGTCTGTCTCGCGTTCTTGCCAAAACAACTTAGGCAATGTAGATAGATAGATAGACTCTTTATTTCAATCAATCAACTTAACATATTACAATATACTGGTGGTTTCTGACAACGTAGTAATAAATCAAAGGAGGGATTTTGCTCACCATAACTAACCACTTTCCTAAAGCAACATAGGTCCAAATCTAAAAAAAAACCAGCTGTTCTATTGGTTCGATCAGCTGAAGGGGTCAATGTACGGGACAGCAGATTTTTGTTTTGATATTTTGACCCATGTTGCTTTAGGAAAGTTGTAAGGTATGGTGAGGTGAATCCCTCCTTTGATTTCTTATCGCCTTGTCAGGAACACCCTGTATACAAAACAAACAACAACCTTAAAAAACAAAAATCAGCTGTCCCGTACATTGACCCCGTCAGCTGATCGAACCAATGTATGGAACAGCTGTTTTTTTTTCCACCCATGTTGTTTTGGGAAGCTGAATCCCTCCTTTGATTTATTTACCGCCTTGTCAGATACACCTTGTTAATTGAAATTTGTACAGATGTAGTCTTTCTCCCCATCCCAAAAATCTCACGGGAACGGATAATTAGGATAATTGAAAAATAATTTATTTATATAAATATGCAGAAATTTACAATACATAAATTAGTATTATATACATATTTCTATGATAATTGAATCTACATATTTATTACCCATTGCATGTTTAAAAAAAAGTAAAATAATTAATCTGTTCGTTCATCTATAACCACAGGATTTTTTTTATTTTACCAATAGGATAGGTCTTAATACATTCTGAACAACTACATATTAAAACTGTCGCAAAAAAAAAAAAAACAAAAGAGAGAGCTGAAAAAAAAGGCAGTGTTTAAAAATAGGGCCTTGATGCGACCCCAAAACCTGAATACGCCCGGGGCGCCGGCGGCCGCTGAAATTAACAGACTTTTAGTGCTCGGGGCTTTTTAAACCAACTTTTGTAAATATTTGATTACTGAGACAAGAGGTGAAGGTGACACAGTCAACTTGCACGTGAAATTCTTTACCATAGACTAAAGAAGCACGTTTTCTATAGGTACTTAGGAGCCAGTTTACCGCGATGCTAGCGCCATTTGCAAAAAAAAATCTTCTTACATAACATAACATAATCTCACGCCTTTTATTCCCCGGAGGGTTAGGCAGAGGCACCAGCTTGAGAGCCTGACCCACCTTTAGCCGAGTTTATGCTTTATTACAAACGTGACAAGGGGCAGCTTGTCGCCGCCGTCGAAAAAAAAAAAACTTCTAAACTAAGCCAAATATCAAAAATGTGGCACAGTATGATACTAGATAATGTAGCCTAGTATTTTTAGGGCACTGTTGTATAGGCTTTAAGTTAAAGATCAAAGAAAGCTACAAATTGTTGCTAAAAGTGGCCACTTTATGATATTTGGCTTAGTTTAGAAGATATTATTAATTTTTTTCGCGAATGGCGCTAGCATCGCGGTAAACTGGCTCTTAAACCACCGCTATAATATTAATCTGAGACTTAAACATTATGAAAGCTAAAGTAAGCCTAAACTATTGAAATTATTTCCCTGAAACTTTTTAGGATAGGAAGCTCTGCTTTGAATTACGAGACATACATAATGTTACCTTTTGTCCTGAAAATCGAACAGAAAATTTGATTTTTGCGATTTGATGCAAAATTGCTCTCACGCGAGACATTCTAATTTTGATAATAGTACACACTCATATACAGGGTTTTTCAAACAAGGCAGTGTTCAGCTAACGGTAACATGGATACTTCCAAACAAAATCTTACTACAAAAATTAGCCCCGTCAGCTGATCGAACCAACGTATAGAACAGCTGATATTATTTTTGAGATTTCAACCTATGTTGCTTTGGTAAAGTTGTAAGGTATGGTGAGCTGAATCTCTACTTAAATTATTAACCGCCCTTTTAGGAACACCATAATAGAATGTTGTATTTTTTCCTATAATAATACAAACTTCGTCCTAAATCAAAACACCTCCGCTAAAAAAAGTCAGTGAAATCCAAGTTTATTAAAAAGTAAGCGGCCCAAGATGCCCGCAAACATCTCATCGCCGCCGACAAATGAGGGAACTTGGAGCTCGAGAGAGGAGAACTGAAACTTGAGGAACTCATAATTGCGGAACAACGACCCACCCCCCCTGACACCCGACCTCGACCTCACCCCCGGCCTCGCCTGTCAATAACTCTTTGGGAACTTTTTATGACATCACAATGACGGGTCTGGGTGCGCGATACTAGCTTGAAAATTCTAAGCAAGATTACATATCTAGTCTAGGGCATCATTGAGGCATATTTTTGATTTCCATGGTTTAGAAGATAATCATTATTTATCGAAGTGGCGCTATCGCACGCATTTGCCCCTCAATGTCTTTTCCTCTGGTTTTATGTCTTAAAAGTTTAATTCAGAGTAAAGTAAAAAAGTAAAAGTAAAAAATGATTTATCAATATATATAAAACTCTTCCGTTACTGACTGACTGACTGACTGACTGACTGACAGACAACGTAGAGCCGAAACTAATGGGCGTAGCGGGCTGAAATTTTGCATGTAGGTTCCTTAGGGAGTCTAGGTGAGCACTAAGAAGGGATTTCCCGAAATTCCCACGGGAACGGGAAAAAACTGAATTTTTGTTTTTATAAGAAATCTGCGCGGGAAATACCGCGGGGCAGCCTCTAGTTCAATATAAGATACAAGATATCGCTTATTGAAGGTCAAACTAATCTAATTAATATTGATACCTTGTTTGGTAAAGTATCGTAAGTAAGTATCTATACTGCTAGAGGCGAGGTAGTTCAGGATGCCCACCAATTGGCTCAGGCAAATAAATTTTTGCCTTGCCTACGACAATGGTCGCCTGGAGAGGCCCCCAAACGAGCCCTCCTCTGTCAAATGATTCTACTGTCTTTCGCAACGATTTTACAGCGTAGAGAAGAAAGGGGTTTAGTCTACAATGTATTTTCTCTTTGTGCTCATAGTATATAGTGTTCCTCACCTACAGTCAAACAGACAGTCTCAGAAATCTTTATAAAAAGTTATTCCCGATCCATCGATAAAATAGAGATACAAATCCTAAAAATGTTGATGATCGGACCTTCAAATGTAAACTTCGAAGACGAGAACTCAATAAAACTTTTTTGAATTCACTTTTCCTCTTCTCTGCCAAGGCACATCGCGTCCTCTGCGGTTTGCTTTGAGTGCATTTTGGTGTAGCAAGCTGTCAGCATGCCGCAGCGTTTAGTCGACATGACTGACCCCGTAGAGCCTTCCTCCCGAGAGTGAAAACGGGAGGAAGTAAAGTTAGTATAGAAAATTTAGATTTTTAGAAATAGAATGCAATGCAAGGCTAATAAGTATGTACATTTTGATACATTAAAGATAATGTGTATACTTATTTATGTTTTGTAAATTTCTGCATATTTATATATAAACTAGAGGCTGCCCCGCGGTTTCACCCGTGCAGATTTCTCATAAACACAAAAATCCAGTTTTTTCCCGTTCCCATCGGAATTTCGGAAAATCCTTTCTTAGCTCACGTACACTCCCTCAGGAACATGTATGCAAAATGTCAGCCCGCTACGCCTAGTAGTTTTGTTTCTGCGTTGTCTGTCAGTCAGTCAGTCAGTAACGGAAGAGTTTTATATATATTGATTAGAATTTATTTTTACAAAAAAGGAATTCGCCCTCAATAAACTGACAATTTTTCAAAATCTTCTCCTGAATGTAAAAAATACGTTTCTGAAAACCGCATCAAAATCGGTTAAGCCAAACGCGAGATAACCGCGGATAAACCTAAACAGGTCAAACTATTTTTTTTTTTTTATGTTGTATGTAAAGCTGTTTCCATGTGGTATACACGAGCATGTAAATGATCCTACTAAATCCTCGGGAGGAGCCTCAAATCAATGTAATCTGAGAGCGAGGGGGCGGCGGTATAAACACAGCGGAGAGAGTGAATCCTCGATGAACTGGAATAAATATACCGTTATCTGACAGATCGCGAGACAAACAACCGAATAAATGGATTATACTGTTTGTTGTAATTATTCCGGCGATAAGCTGGCCTTGCGTCACGTTGGTAATAAAAACATAAACTCGACTAAACGTGGGTCCGGCTCTTGAGCTATGCCTCTGCCTAACCCTTCGGGGAATAAAAGGCGTGAGATTATGTTAGGTTATGAAATTATAATGTAATTTATCAAAATAACTGAACAACATCTACTGTTAGAAATAGGTCGTCCTTTACAGATTTCCACAAGGACAGAAATTTTATTGTTTTCTGCCCAGCCGCATACTAGGCGGTCAAGTCTCTTATCTAAATTAATTAAAATTCTTTGATAGTGACAGCATTAGAAAACGGGAAAAATCAAACTTATAAGGTTTTAACCGCGATAGTAGCGCCACTTCCGAAGAAAAAAAACGTCTTAACCATTGCCGAAATTAAAAATATGCGTATCAATAGCTAAAGTGGCCACTTTAGTCAACATACAGTATATTCCTTAGATTTTGAACCTGAAACCTATACAACAACTATATTAAAAAAGGTCTAAACGAAATTGGCTAATGCACTTTTGATTTTGGCCATGGTTTACAAGTTTTTTTTTAAATTGGCACTAGAGAGACTGCGCTTTTAAGAGACTTGCTTGCTGTAATTTTAAACGTTTTTAAACTCAAAATAACATTTTGTAACTGAGACTTAATTGTATCTTCAAGTCATGTTCTACGTCCCTTGCGTCAGAAACGGAAAGAGGACCTAACACTCGGCTCGCGCGACGAGACGGACGCCGGCGGAATACGAAGCGGCCGCAAACGTTCCGATGATTGCGGGATTGCGGAAAAACATGTTATTGTCCTGTAACTGTGTTAGTTCTGACTCTCAAGGATTGCGTTAGGAGTTTATTGACCCCTTTGACTTTTTGATCTGTAACGAAATTGTGAAACATACATACATATATAACGTTACGCCTGTATCCTATCGGGGTAGGCGAAGCAATTGATTTACTATGATCCTGACTCACTTTTTGTCCCTTTTTTCTACAGTCATCAGCTCATACACGCACGTCGGTTTCGTGAACTCTTCACGCGGCCTTTTCTCAACGAGACAGAATATTGTGTTGCCTGGAAGATATAGTATTTAGCGATAAGGCCGCCCCTTGCATGCAAATTCGATTTGTCTCACTCTAAATTGAATAATGTACTTTTGTTTCTTACTTTGTATGCAATGAAGTGTATGATTCTATTCAATTCAAATTAAATTAAAACCAAGTTCTAGTTTAAATGCCAACAGTGAACGATGAAACACAAACGGTGCTAATCAGCAATTTTAGTAGTTTAATCTTTCCAAAGTCTCCTGCGGGTGAGAACCGCCACAACACTTTGAAACGAGGCGGCTAACTATTAATTCACCGGCTCTAATACCCGTATCAGGGCGGCCACAGGAACGGGCACTGCTCCAAGTGGATCATTAGAGTATCGGAGAACGATTTGTTAAAAGACGTTTGGGGACGTCTTTGTTAAAGGAAGAAATTCGTTTATTTTATTAATATCAAGCCAACCAAACGTAGCCAATCGTCATGAAGCTAGTATAGCTCTTGCCAATCGTAGACTCCGCGTAGACTCCGCGTAGACTCCGCGTAGACTCCGCGTAGACTCCGCGTAGACTCCGCGTAGCAGCAGCGTAGTTACCGCGTAGCAATGGTGGCTTAGTTCTGCGTAGCAGCGGCGCAGTCTTCGCATAGCCGCGGTGTAGTCTCTGCGTAGGCACTAACGATAACAATATATATAAAACTCTTCCGTTACTGACTGACTGACTGACTGACAGACAACGCAGAGCCGAAACTACTGGGCGTAGCGGGCTGAAATTTTGCAAGTGGGTTCCTTGGGGAGTGTAGGGGAGCTAAGAAAGGATTTCCCGAAATTCCCATGGGAACGGGAAAAAACTGGGTTTTTGTGTTTATGAGAAATCTGCGCGAATGAAACCGCGGGGCAGCCTCTAGTCAATATATATAAAACTCTTCCGTTACTGACTGTCTGACTGACTGACTGACAGACAACGCAGAGCCGAAACTACTGAGCGTAGAAAGCTGAAAATTGGCACGTGGGTTCCTTGGGGAGTGTAGGAGAGCACTAAGAAGGGATTTCCTGAAATTCCCACGGGAACGGGAAAAAACTGGATTTTTGTGATTAAGAGAAATCTGCGCGGGAAAAACCGCGGAGCAGCCTCTAGTACGTTTATATTATCAATATCAAGCCAACCAAACGTAGCCAATCTTCATGAAGCTAGTATAGCTCTTGCCAATCGTAGACTCCGCGTAGCAGCAGCGTGGTTACCACGTAGCATTGGTGGCGTAGTACTGCGTAGCAGCGGCGTAGTCTTTGCGGAGCCGCGGTGTAGTCTCTGCGTAGGCACTAGCGATATCGTTAATAAGTTGCCTGCGTAATCTAAGTATTCTGCCCTTTTACCACATAAAAGTTACACCGGTCTAAAATCGCCAATTTGTAATACGAATTAGTGATTTAAACCTAGTCTAATGATTTAGACCCAGTTTAACTCTTTTTGTGGTAGAGCCGCTAAAGTTTTGTTTTGCAATTATAATATTAATAGCTTTCATAATTATTCGGTTCAAGTTGATGACCATCGCCACGCCGAGCTTAAAGTTGTTTATATTAATAAGTTTTGGTTAAATAGAGCTTTGTGGCAAGCTCGTTTACTAGTTTTTGAAGCCGAGAGCAGGGGCAAATTGCAATCATAACAATTTGCCTTTAAAAGGTTTTTGACACTGAATTATTACCCATGAACTTTTCTCTTTTGTTTGATGACGTAAGTAATTTATAAGTTGTCATCTGATAGCCAATGAAATTGTGGGATTATTCTAGATTAGGGTCGCTTGTTTACTGTGGCAATTTCTGAAGGGAGTCCTATGTCCAGCAGTGGTTTTTCTGTTGGTTGGTTGGTGTTTCTATTAACTTTACGTTTAATTAAAAAAGAAAGTGCAGGTCAATTTTCATGCACGTGTAACTCGCTTGCGCTTTTTGACTGTCATTTATTTTACGTTGTTATAATAGAACGAATGACAGATGGTTCAATTGCATTTACATGAAATGAAAGTGTCACCGAGCAAGTAGCCTAAAAGAGAGGTCACGATAACTTTATTTCGTACAAAAAATGTTTCCGCCAAATTAGCCACTAAATACTGCACTCATCTGTTTCGATTTAAAGACGAAATACCTCACTAAAGCATCAGGACTTACCAACAATTTATTTTGAAATGCGAGTAGACAAAATTACACCTTTGTCAGGTAGGTAACGTGCTCTCTGATTTTTGCAAAAAGCAGCCTTATGAACCCGCCAGCTCTTATTGAAATAATAATAATAGGGCGCACCTGTCATCTGCCGGCGGGTGAGCGATGATGATGGATGCTCCGACTGATCAGGGAATTGATACTGAAGGCTGAAGATACTCCGGGGATCATATTTTACTTGCTGTCTACTAATTCCGGTATTACTTTGATGAAGCAGTCGACTAGACGTCAAATAGGATGTGTGCGTACAACAATGTACACACAAAGATTGATTCCGCTAGTCTATCTGTTACACGGTGAGTATCCTGTATAAAATTTTTAATTAAATTTTGTCTTTGCATCGTTTACAAAAAGTTTTAAATTTTTGTATTAAACGATATAAATATTTGATTGATTTTTCAGGGTTTTCATCATGTAACTGTATGTTTTTTTTTTTGGTAAGTTGAGTTGAGATCTTGTTAAAATCCTTAAATTTTCTCGCTTTTTCAAATATGTTCTCTGAATTGTATTTAACAAAATGTAGGCATTTTTTTGTCGACCAATTATGAAAGGAGGTAGGTACTTAAGCAATTATCTCTTACAATTTTATATCATTCTTTTTTCAAACCACGTCTGTCCTTCGTAGGTAACCTGAATCTCGGAGACATGTTTCAGCACTTGTTTGTCTAAGTGCCCTTGTTCCGGAGAAGCTAGTTGGGTCCGCTATAAATTAGGCAAACAGCCGGCCCAGCCTAGGACGGGTCTAGATAATTAACTCTCACGGACCCTGGCTGTGACTGGGTGAATGAGCATTAAATTAATTGATCGCAAATAAAGAGGTTCGTTTGAATAATTACTATGATTGTATTAATTCATATTCGAGAAAATATTAGATAACAAGATAAAAATGTTTTTTTTTTTTTGCCAGAAACAAATAAGAAAAATACACGATTACTTTTTTATCGTGGAGGAAAATTTAAAACCCAGTAAGCAAAGTTGTACAGGACTGATTTCTTAAAATAAATTGAAAAATAATCAACTGTGCTCACTTGAGATACTTCGAATGTTATTGCAAAAAAAAACGTTGTTTAGCATCAGAGCAATGACCTACGTACGAAATAAGTTTTATATTTTTTGGAATTAAAAAAAAAAAAAAAATATTTTTTTTTATAATTTATTTGAGTTATATATCATGCAAAGACCTGAAAGTTTCGATAAAAAAATGACCTTTTATAGTAAAATTTAAAATAGAAGATAAAAAAGGACAATGGGCGGCCTCATCACTAAAAGAAAATTCTTCCAGACAACCTACAGACAATTGACAGTACAGAAAAAAGGTGGACGTTGCAGTTAAAACACATATTTAAAGAGAAGAGAAGAGATATAATATTTCCATCACTGTCACTTGAGTAGACTGGACAAAAGATTTGTTCAAGTATGAGGACAACTCGCAAACTGAGGGTTTCAAACAAAAACAACCGGAAATCGCTTCATGATAGCACACCATTAATCTTTCTTCTTCGCTATTATTATTTTTCCTTATATTATGTACACCTGAGATAATTAAACCGTAATAAAATACAGTTTTAATAATAATAAATAATAATAATAATAATCTTTATTTCCATGAACAGGTTTCATATTACAAATTACAAATAATTACAAAGCAGTGTTAGTAGTGTTGTAAATAATTAATAATTTTATTGTGCAGTAAGTATTATTCCAGAAAAAATACACACACAAATACAGTAGTTTTATATACGTTTTTTTTTATTAACCTTTGCTGTCCCACTGCTGGGCAAAGGCCTCTCTCCCTTTTTTCATTCATCGCGTTCTTGCGCGTCTGCCACCAGTTTTTGTGTAAAGCGCACAGCTACGAATAAAATAAAAAAATATTGCATCTTACTAAAAAATGTGAAATGTTAAATAAAAAATAATGTCAACTTTAATACATAGTATAAAACAAAGTCGTTTCTCGCGTGTCCCTATGTATGCTTAAAAAACTATGCAACAGACTTTGATGTTTTTTTTTTTTAATAGATAAAGTGATTCGAGAGAAAGGTTTATAAGTATAATACATGAGCAAAATAGTAATAGGTTAGGCGGTACGAAGTTCGCCGGGTCGACTAGATTCCCTATAAAAATAAATCACAAAATTAGAATAGAATAGAAGAATAGAATAGAATAAACATTTTTTTTTTACGTTTTTTTTTTTTTTTTTAAATTGCCTTCGACTATATAACTGTGTATTATCGATACCCTTAAAGTGTAACAGAAATAATTAAATTACATTATTTACACTAAAACATTAATTATTCTGTACAATGGCGTCGAAAATACTGGATTAATACAATATTTAATTATAATTATGTTGGCCCTTGGAAGCAACTCGAGCGTGTACCAATGTAAACGGGACGATCAACTTAATGAACGTTTAATTGATTCGAAACTTAAAACTATCCTTTCAAAGGTCTCAGTTGACGACGCTGAGAGAGAGATAGAGTGAGAAATGAGTGAAAGAGAAAGAGAGATCGTGGCGGCATTCAGTCGGAGATTAAACGATTAGAACTAAGGGTGAACACGCACTGAGCTGCTGCGAATGAGTCGCAAAATTATACTATGTAGAAGTTTTTTGATAGTAGTGGTTAGAAGAATATTTGTACTATAATGATGCTATGCATAATATAACATATTTCACTCCTAATATTCCCAAAAAAGGTTAGGCAGAGGCACCAGCTCAGCTGACTGAGACCACGAGAGGCATTAGTGCAAGCTGGACCCTTGTTTGGCCGAATTAATATTTATACCACGACAAAGGGCCAACTATACAACATGGGAAATTGGGTTACTATTATAACGTCAGGTTCCATTTTGGTTAAAGATTGGTTTGACCTTGTTTAAGATCATTTTGTTTTGTGAGGCAAAGAGTACATTCAGTTTTATTAATTATGTGATTATGTCAAATTATATATTGATAATAAGTTAAATTATAATGTTAGAGAAGATAAAGGTACTTACTATAAATAAAGAAAATTAACTTAATAAAAATTTATCAATTAAAAACCAGAAGCTATGGAGAGGATGGTTTGAAGCCTCACCTGGTCAGCCTCCCAGCTGAGTTAGTAAGTATTGCGTTCTATGCGCGTGTTTTGTGTAAGTGTTGACCTTTATTGAGCAAATGCGGTAGATGTAGATGGAAGGGGTGGGGAGCGGGCTTACTAATCTGAGATCTGGCCAGCGTCAAAGTTTCACGCTCCGTACTATTCGGATGTTTCATGAATTCGCGAACAATTGCGTACAGCTGATATACATAAGTTTAAACTTAGTTTATGATTTAAGACCAGATGTCATGTTGCTGGCAGTTGTGCTGCGTTCCTACTGAGCAGTTTAATTCATGTTTGTTTTAGTGGTTCTATTATAAACTTTTTGTGATATTGTTATAAAATAAAGTCGCTTCCCGCGTCTGTCCCTATGTATGCTAAAATCTTTAAAACTATGCAACGGATTTTAATGCGTTTTTTTAATAGATAGACTGATTTAAGGGGAAGGTTTATAAGTATAATACATGCACAAAATACTAATAGATTAGGTGGTACGAAGTTTGCCGGGTCGACTAGTTATGTATATAGTATCTTTTATGGAGATTAAATATTTCTGACTTTACTTATTAAAAAACTTTGTTTTCTCACATGCCCTTGAAGTAGAAGCAAATAACAGCATTTATTACTCATGGTGTATGAGTGTGTGTGTGGTTTTTTTACGGTCTTTCCGCCGCTAATGCGTTCCTAAGGCTGTTTTCCACCAAGATCTCTCTGTGTGAGTCGAGTATCTCGGATTCTAGATTTTTTTTTTAAGAAAAGCAGGTATTTTGTTATAATATTTGCTTCTGCAAAAGTTCTGTGTCTCTTTTTTTTATTTGGCTTGTCACAGGGGTATTTTTTTTTATAAAAATCACTAGCTTAAACTAGAAATGCTACAAGACCTATTCAAAATGATGATTACTTTAATAGATAGGTACTTACATAAAAACTTTATATATTGCAATCAATCAACTTAACATTAATACAATTTTGATTATTATTTTATTTAGTCCTTCCTAATTATACAAAAAAAAAATCATTTTTCCTTTATTTGAAAACAGCCAATAACTTTATTCCGGTGCGCATCAAACTTTAAGGCAAGTGTACCAGCCGCCCGGCTCGTTACGGCGGATTAATGTCGGTGCGGTAGTTCGCGGTAATTGAGATTCTTCTGTTTGTTTTCTGGTGGAGAGCCAGCTTAGGCTTGGGATTAGAATTATTGCATATCCTATAAGTCAAAAGAGCGCAAGCGCCGGCTCCGTTATTTTAGGAAGATATTCCTTAATTCATTTGTAATAGCGCTAAGGATAGTTTTATCTAAATTGAAAAGCTAAAAACATTGATTAATTGATCACACAAATAATAATTATAATAATTATTCGTTACACTCAGAGCCCCTAACTAGGTAGAACCTGTATCTAGGGTGCCCGAAAAACACAGAGACGAACATTACACCCAGACCGGAAACCAACATCCATATTCATCATATCAATATTGCTCAGTTGGCAGTGATGTGGACTGAGAAGCGAGTGCACCCGGGTTCGATTCCCGGGCGGGGCGAATATTGATATGATGAATATCGATGTTTGTTTCCGGTCTGGGTGTGATGTTTGTCTCTGTATGTGTTTCGGGCACCCTAGATACAGGTTCTTCCTAGTTAGGGGCTCTGAGTGTGATGTGTTATTATTATTATTATTATATTCGCTCCGCCCGAGAATCGAGTCCAGGTGCACACGCTTACTCAGTCCACGTTACTGCCAAATGAGACACGGAGCAGTCAGCAACTAAGTAGTTTTTTTTTTGTAATTGTTTGTTTAACATAGCCATTTGGTTTACTACAGTGGCGGACTAGGACGGCGTAACACTTTTGTACATGACCTCGTGCGCCCTATGCTGTTTTTTGTAACGGAGTCGTTAACTAAGGCCTTATTTACCTTAACATATTGTTTCATTGGAATAGTATAAAATATTCGTTTTTGAAAAAGAATAGAATAGAAATACTCTTTATTGCAATCAATAGACTTAATATAGGTGATTAAAATTTATAATTACTACAGAATAATATAATAATACAGTTTTAAGTTTATTATAATAGTTTGTGAAACGTAATTTCATAAATTTAGTATATCAACTTTTGATAGAACAGAAGCAGTTTAGGTTGTAAAAAAGCAATCTTTCCCAGGCTAAACAAATATTGTTCTGTGTATTCGATTCCTTTACAATAATATTAATATAAGTTTGATGAATACAAATCTGAACGCTTAGCGATTACTAATCGTTTTCCTTATTTCCCGCCGGGCGCACTGCGGGGGCCGGGGGGCACTTTACGCAACACAAACAGATCTTTTGTTTGATTTAATTATGAATACTAAAAGAAAATACAAAAATACAAGTTTATTTTAATTAAGTACTACATAATTTTATTACAAGAACACAAAAATATTTACAGTACATTACATAATCTATACCAATATTATAAAGATGAAAGATTTGTTTGTTTGTTTGTTTGTAACGAATAGGCTCCGGAAATACTGAACCGATTTCAAAAATTCTTTCACTGGTAGGAAGCTACACTAACCCCGAGTGTCATAGGCTATATTAGATTTTCAAAAAAATTAGGGATCCTTACCTAAACTCAAATAATGTAACCCAAGGTGCAATATTTTTTCCGTTGTTTACATATTTTGACAGGAAGTTTGTTTTTGTTGTTTGTTTTTTTATCAAGCCCATTCTGGGCAGGCAAAAGAACATAGTCTATAGAGCCAAGTCTTTTGTAGTATCTTATATTCTATGGCGTAACGAAGTAAGCCGGGAAAGCTCGTTACAGTATAAAATTCACAAAAACAAAAAAAAAAAAACTTAATGCGGTAACTCTCGGTATGGCGCGTAACTCAAATTTTTTCACGTTTTTTAATTATTCTGGCGAAATCATTCATTTTAAATAAAGTTTTGATGAATTCGCGTATGTAAAAAACCATCTCCCACATTGTAATACAACGTGTTTGGAAGATAGACCTACTGATTTTGTATGAAATATTTCGTCCAGATCGCCGCCACTGGTCGGAACCGTGCCCAGCAGGCTGGCTGCGTTACCACACTGGCCAGGCTTAACCGCCGGCCAAGATATGAGCCGGCCCGCTGGTCACCTGACTTTAATTAAGTTCAAATTAATAAAAAATAACATTATCAAATAAAGTATTAATGTAATCCTGAATTATGACGATTACAGCTCTAGTGGTTAACGTGCTCGTTGAAGCTTGGATCTTGTTCGTAGCTTGGATCCCATATATTGGCATCATATACAATACATCTAATCATATTATTAAACTAGTCGACCCGGCGAACTTGGTACCGCCTAAGCTATTAGTGTGTTGTGAATATATTATACTTAAAGACCTTCCTCTTGAATCACTGTATCTATAATAAAAATCCGCATCAAAATCCGTTGCATAATTTTAAAGATTTAAGCATACATAGGGACAGACGCGAGAAGCAACTTTGTTTTATACTATGTATATATATTGATACTACTTACAACGTTTTTTTTATCATCTCAAAAGCTTAGACACGCTAAAAAACACTCAATTATTCTAAAATTTTATCATGTTTTTATACATATTCATTATTTCAGATTTAATTACATTATCAACCATATTTGCGTAGTACGTGTGTTGATCCTCACAGCTCGCTTGGATACCTCCCATGATAGACAAACTGATGGACTACTAAATAAAGTTTGAAATATATAAGCAAAACGCGAAGAAAGCCTCATTTTTTTTTTAGAGGTATACAAAATAAAATGTTCTGTTATTCGATAAAGGTACTTTCTAGATCGTGAATTTTTACAAAATACTGAACTAAACAGTAGGTATAATAAACGGGACCAAAAGTGAGTTATTACATAAAAACCTTATCTAAGATGCCCGAAACATACACAGAGACGAACATTACACCCAGACCGGGAAACAAACATTGATATTTATCATAACAATGTTCGCCCCGCCGGGAATCGAACCCAGGTGCACACGCATCTCAGTCCACATCACTGCCAACTGAGCTACGGAGCAGTCAAACGTGAAAAGGCCTATTGCCGTCAATGTATTAATTTAAGAACATTATAATTGTTGAGTGGTTAGATTGCGATAATGTGTTATTATCTAGATTATTTTCTTCTGTCCAAATTTCAAGTACATAAGTTATAAAGTCCCCACCTTGGTCGGTAAAGTAAACCAATAGAAAAGTTTCAGGCAATATTTGACAGGGTATGAATTGTTCAGCAGTTCTCGGGCGCCCGCGGTTACTTGCTGCGAGCTTTGAGCTTCGAGAAAGCTTCGCTTCGTAGAATATAAGTTTCACTTTTCATTAAAACTTGATGTAAGATCAGAATAATGGATAACATACGAGAAGGTATTTTGTGAATTAAAAGTTTCTAAGAGTATTTAAGCTCTGCATAATTTCTAATCTCGAATTACGTTCATATAATTGGTCAAGCGTGAGTTCTACTCGCTCTTACTTCAATACATAGCATAAAACAAAGTCGCTTCCTGCGTCTGTCCCTATGTATGCTTATATCTTTAAAACTATCCAACGGATTTTGATGCGATTTTTTGTAAAGGATAGAGTGATCCAAAAGAAAGGTTTATAAGTATAATACATGAGCAACATAGTAATAGGTTAGGCGGTACGAAGTTCGCCGGGTCGACTAGTTAAATAATAAATAACACTTATATTCGCGTTATCAAATTAAATAACTCCAAGTACCTAAAACAAAAAAAAAATTAAGCTAAATATCAAGTGCTCCATTGTTTCTTTTTAGTTTTTTTAAGTTGTTTCAGGAATCAACTCATGTTCGTCTCTGTATATGTTCGGCACCCTAGATACAGGTTCATCCTAGTTAGGGGCGTTATTATTTTTATCAACTCTCATACAGTTTTATATAGAGCCACCCCATCAATTAAATATTATATTTTTCTACATCCATATCATAACTACAATATGTTCAGAAACGATAAGTTAAATGCCTAGATATTAAGAAACCTGTATCAGTGGGTGCATCTTTTTTTTTAAAACTATATATCGATACTTAAACTTTAATTACGTTCAAATTTATAACGTCTTCATAGAAAAAAAAAATGTTTGATTGTGATTATCGACTGTGTCGATTCGAAATATCATTCCATACGAAATTCTCGCTCCATACATTTTTTTGCATGAAAATAAATCGATAAAAGTTTGTTATAATTACCTAAATGTTAATTCAATAGTTGTTTGTTTGTTTCAGAAATACGTGAGCGAGTTGACGGTGGTGCGCGACTGCGTGCCCACCTGCACCGAGAAAGGTGAGATTTGTCACTTTATGAGTATCTCACAAACACTAGGTTGTGACTACAAACGTTCTAGATAGTCACGCAGATTTTGCCTAAATTTTATTAGTTATCACTTTACATTTAGAACGAGATCTTTGTGAGATCAACATTAGGTTATATTATTTTAGAAATGTTGAGTTGACTAGAAAATATTTGAATAGGTATGTTGTTGTAAATACTAGTACTCTAGATAGACTAGAGATAATGTAGTTGTAGTCATATATGTGTAGTACCTACATAGATAAATGCAAATCGTAGTTTCATTAAAATTTACATTCTTGTTTGACAGTTATATAAGTGATGAGATCAATAAAATAAAATTGAGGAATACGTAGCAGTATCGTTCGGTGTAGTGGGTATACTTACTTCAGAGATAGAAGTTTTTACTTGTCCTAAAGCTAGTTATCGATTGGCTTCCTAATTTCTGACATTCTCCTGTATGGTCTGATGGACCTCAGACATGAAGGTGGCGCCGATGCGGCACTCGGAGCAGTACTACCACGTGGCGGTGCACGGGACGGCGAGCCGCGCGGCGCAGCGGCGCGGTACGCCGCGGCCCATGTCAGACCCGCCCTTATATATAATGTTACATATTTAACTTATTCCCGGAACACATAAGGCTAGTTTTTCGAGCCAGGATACTAATGCCTTGCCTTACGACATGGTTGCTTGGAGAGGCCCCCAAACGAGCCTCCCTCTATCAAATGATTCTACTTCCTTTCGCAATGATTTTGTCAAAATGTATCTTTAAATCATTCTCAGCTCCAAACTGATAACACAGTCGAGATCTGACTTCTAGACAGTGAAGAATACGATCGTCGGAGTATAAGACGGCTTGATCCAGGATAATCAGTACTTGGAAACGACTTGTCAGAGTATCATACTCGACCGAGTAGCCTCAAAATACTTTAAGTTAGCCAGCAAGCTAGTTCTAGTTTCGTGTTCCTACTAGCTTAGGCTTACTACTAGCTTAGGCCTACTCTAGCTTCCTAAATAAGGAAGTTTTGTGTACTGAAAGCCAGAAGTACTAGCTAGCTGGCTTACTATACTTCTACATTCTTGCTGTTTAGGCTCAAAAAATTAGCCCCGTGTGTTCTGGCCATTATAGCCCATTTACATATTTATGATCTCTGTTTTACTGGTCCCTTGCATCGGGTACGTCTTTTTCTACTATGACGATTGTTTTTCTTTTCGTATCGAGCGACTTCACACGACATAATCAATACATAGTATAAAACAAAGTCGCTTCCCGCGTCTGTCCCTATGTATGCTTATATCTTTAAAACTATCCAACGGATTTAAATGCGGTTTTTTGTAATCGATAGAGTGATCCAAGAGGAAGGTTTATAAGTATAATACATGAGCAACATTGCAATAGGTTAGGTGGTACGAAGTTCACCGGGTCGACTAGTGACAAATAAAATGCAGTAAATCCCTTTGAATTGCATCTGTTGAAACGGGCACCGTGAATACTGTGGCGAGTCATATTTTAGTCGTATCTCTAATTACAATTGTTGTTTTTTGAAATATAGATTACGTTTGCTTCGTGATTTCTAGAGTTTTCTTTAACATAAAAGAATGCATTTCCTAAAACAAAGTCTGTTCTTTTAAAATTGATAATTAGTTAAGAATTGGTTTGTGTTATACCTGTTTCCCACACCACGGTATGGCTGATGCTTTTAGAACGATGACTAGTTATTCTAGGAAAGTTTGTTTCTATTCAAATCAAATTGTTTGAATTAAAATTATTCAGCTTCAGTAATGAAAACAGAAAATACAGACAATTTCTGGAAAATATGAGAGAATTTTTTTTTACAAAGTTTTAACGTTGAATTCTGATATTTAAATTAATTTTGAAAATATTTGACCGGTTACAATTTTATAAGATTCCCCCTTTTAATTAATACTCTGCGTTATTATTCATTCGATGATATTTTAATTCATACGAATTAAATGTCTTTTTTTATTGCTTTTTTCATGCATATCATGCAATGCTAAAGCTTGCACTAAACGATCGCACTAAAGCTTTTATCACGCTTGCAAATAAAGCAATATAGCTTGACACAACTGACATGGGCCGAACTTTTACTATCACTGAGTGAAACACGGAAAATTTGGCAAGATAGCACACATCACCACGCGGACGAGAAATACATAACTCGTCTATCGATAAAAAAAAAACACTTAAGGCGGTAAGTCACGGTATAGCGCGAAATTCAAAAATTTTCGCGTTTTTTAATTATTCTGGCGAAAGTATTAATTTTTAATTGAAAGTATTAACCTAACTTGATTTTTGGCCTTTATGTCATTAGGCACAAAATCAGTAGGTCTGTCTTTTAAAAACGTTGTATTACAATGTGGCAAATAGTTTTTTACATACGCGAATTCATTGAAACTTTTAAAAATATGTATACTTTCGCCAGAATAAATAAAACACGAAAAAATTTGAATTTCGCGCCATAGCGAGAGTTACCACCTTATAGTGAAGGAGGTGCGTAGCATTTCGGTAAAGTACTTGCACGGAATCCACATCGCGGTGGGTTGCAGTTTAGGTCAGTACGAATTGATTTGGTTCAGTAAAATTTTGTCCTATGTCGCTGCGTTTTCGCGTTACAGCGGATTGAACTTGTCAAAAAAAAAAACTATGCTAAATCATTTGCACGTGTCTGCCTTTGGGGTTCATGGTTACAATCATCTTGAAACTAAATAAAATCAAAAAGGCAGACAATTAGGGCTCTGCGTTTTCATGGGACGGAGTTGTAAAAATGTAAAAAAAAAAAACTATGCTAAATCATTAGCACGTGTCTGCCTTTGGGGTTCATGATTACACTCATCTTAAAAACCACGAAAATCGAAGAGGCAGACACTTAGAGCTCTGCGTTTTCATGGGACGGAGGTGCAAAAATGTAAAAAAAACACTCTACTAAATCATTTGCTCTCGATTCTAATTGTGATCATTCGATTCATTTGGACTCCCTGGATAAAAAAAACCATTTGGAAGACACTTTGCTCGCTGATTTTTAGTTGTACGACTGTTTGAAATTCACGGAATCAAAGTAATGCGTGTATTTTATCTGATAAATAGGATTCCTTATAGTTTTAATTCCGTCATACGTTTACAGGATGACTATATAATCATTAGCCCCAGAGGCAGACAATGTGCAAATGATTTAGTATAGTTTTTCATATTTTTACATTTTTGAAACGTTGTCAATTGAAAACGCAGGGCCACCATGTTGGCAGACTATTTTTCCGAGGTCCTTTTTATTGTTTTTATTCTAACTATACATGTCTGCCAAGCGTGCAAATATATATATTTTTTTTAAATAATAAAAATAAATTTAAAAATTAATAACTACAAAAGTCAGAGCCCTAGATGTCTGCCTCTTCGATTTTACGTGTTAACAGGATGGCTGTTATCATCAGTCCCAGAGGCAGACACGTGCAAATGATTTAGTAGAGTTTTTTTTTTTTACATTTTTGAAACCTTGTCAATTGAAAACGCAGGGCTACCATGGTGGCAGACGCGGTCCTTGATGTTTGTTAGGGTATTATTATCGCTATTAATAGCGTCTGCCAAGCGTGCAAATAATTTATTTTTTTTAAATCATAAAAAAAAAATCAAAAATTAATATCTACAAAAGTCAGCGCCCTAGATGTCTGCCTCTTCGATTTTACGTGTTGACAGGATGGTTGTTATCATCAGCCCCAGAGGCAGACACGTGCAAATGATTTAGTAGAGTTTTTTTTTTTTACATTTTTGAAACCTTGTCAAATGTAAACGCAGGGCTACCATATTGGCAGACGCGGTCCTTAATGTTTGTTAGGGTATTATTATCGCTATTAATAGCGTCTGCCAAGCGTGCTTATTATTTAGAAATTTTGCTCGCCACCTCCCTAATTATTAAAGAACACTCACGCAAACAAAAAATACGTCAACGCCGCTATCTATTCAAAGGATGTTCTATCGATACAAACACCTAAATCGTGCACTTTTCACATAAAAAGTACGTATTAAGAGTAAATTTCATTCACTTACACTCGATACTCATTTAATTTCATACTATATGTAATTTTTGAGTGGCTGTCGCCGCTAAATTCATACATTACCTACATTTACATTTACAATGTATGACTCTATCTCGCACTTTTATGCGCATTGTTTGTGTTCTTGCTAAAATATTTTTTTTTACAAACCTCTTTACAGTAATTATAAAAAAAAAATGTAGCTACGCTGCTACGCCGTAGCTCGTAGCAAGCTGGTACGTCACAATCATTCTACGCTGCTATTTCACTTTCATCAATTTAGTTTTAACTAAATTGACTAGCCAGTGCAGAGAGGAAATTTTGTTTGTTTAGTTAGATATATTGGTCGGCGACCCCTTGTTTGTCAAGTGACACTCTGGCACAAAGCCTGGCTTGATCCAGGACGACACGACAGCCGGATTACTGCCAACTGAGAGCCATGAAGCGTCATTTAAATATAACCTTTTGTTGTATAGAGAAAAATACAAAAGTTGATATTCATACTTCTGTATTTCAGAGTAAAGTCCTACAATTATTTATTTACTTTAGGTACAACAAACAAACTTCCATTAAATTCTTATAATAAGCCTAATTTTAACTTAAGTTAACAAATCTCAGATGCACAACGTTAAATGGTTTTTAGTAAGAAATAGCGTTTGCGATTAGCGGAGTCGCGGCTCCATCTATGCACTTATTAATTGTGTAAAGAACTTTCAAACGACTGAACCAATTTTGATGATATTTCCCGGATGGTTTAAGTTCGAATTTCAAAAAAAAACATTTAAATAGTTCTGTAGCTTTGCCTTAAAACGCACACAAACAATCAACGTCACACTGAAAACCGATCTTAAATACTGAAAAAATTTCCTACAGAAATTCTCAGAAATGTAAAATGTTCTAAGCGTTGATGTTAATTGGTAAGTATTTTCTGAGAAATCCTGAGATTAATTTGCTGTTTACGAATGATTCAATAACGCTTTTGTTTACGAACGTTGACAATAAAATTCATTGAAAATACCGAAACAATTATGATGATGAATGATGGTTAATATGGAAACCTTGTAAACCTAGACTCAAGTCACGTGGAACGTGGCAGTTCAGCTGCCTTCTCAAAAGTCCAGAAACAATTACACTTCAACCACCTCCAACATACGTACAGTGGCGGACTAGGAGGCCGTAACAGATTTGTTTATGGTTTCGACTGTATGGCCCAAGAACAAGAACTATTTTGCAATGCAGAAAATCCTGGCCCGCCACTGTACACTGTACATCTATCGAGACGTTTGTTTTGTTTTTGTTGACAGAGTGCATTACATCAAACCAACGAATGCTCATTCTATCTACACTCTATCAAATTCTATTGGTGTAAACAAAATAGTCTCAAAATATCAAAAAAAAATCAGGCTAGGTAATCAATCATCTGTAATTTTTTTTTTAGGTACCGACTAACTATGATAAATAGATGTGCCCAAAATACACGGTCCGTTATTTTTGTTAATAATTAGTTTTTATTTTGTGATCTATCCTTAACGGACGGCACCAATCAATCCGGTAATGGATCAGTCCTGACGCCCATTATTGTCGCTGTACGACTGCGGAGTTCACACAATTGTAGCAAACAAACACTCAACTAATAGGTTCGCAAGAATTCATTTTGTTTCGCTTGCACGACCTAATTAGCCTAATCGCAAATATATTCCCGAAAACGATTGAGTGATTAAAATTAAAACCTTTTGAGGATCGTGATATAATGGCTTTAGATGTGGACTATGGATCGAATTTCTCGGTTTTGATAAGCTAAGACAAACATAAAACAAATTGTTAGATATTAATGTATTGTGAGTAAGTGAACCCAGAAGGATTAGTTATAGGGAGGAACTGAGAGTGGAGAGTGCCGTGGAAGTGAATAGAATAGAATACACTTTTTTGCACACAAAGTAAGATACAAGAGTACATTATTAATTACAAGATTGAATTTGCATGCAATGGGCGGCCTTATCGATAAAAGCGATTTCTTCCAGGCAACCCACTTGGAACCTTATTCAGATGGGTACATAAGAAAAAATTTTAAAAGTTGAAATATAGTTTCAAAATATTTTAATTCGTTATTTGCCAGCTGTGTAAACGCGGCTCTAAACTAATTTATTGCAGCGCCGCCTAGTCGGTGGAGGTTCGTCGGAAAAAATATTTTAAGTTTCTCTTCCAAACTTAATTAATTTAGTGTTACCTGTCTAGGGTCTTTAATCAGAAAACAGCTAGAAGTTTACTTGTTTTGTACTATTAACTATAAAAAGATGCTGTTAGCCTGTGTTTTAAGGAAATTTAACTAAAACAAAATTGTTAACACAAATGCAAAGTTTGTCTGTAGTTAGGTTGCACCCATCGTTTTAATTATAAGTTTCTTTTTATATTATGTTTAATTTAAATCTGTTGGTAAACCTGAAATCAATATAAGAACCTATATAAAAATCGATTTCTGTTCGTTTTTTTTTTGTAACCGGAGAACAGCCGAGCTAATTTAGCTGATTTAGTTTTGAAACGTTTGTTCAAGTCCGAAGAAGGTTTAAAAGTTAAAAGGTGATAAAACATAAAAAAAATCCAAGGGGTCGACGTGGCGCGGGCACATCGCACTAATATTATAAAGGTGAAAGTTTGTGTGTATGTTTGTTACTGTTTCACGTCTAAACGGCTGGTGAGATTTTAATCAAATTTAGTATGGAGTTAACTTACCATGGAATTAACACAAAGGCTACTTTTTATTGCGGCAATAAAAGCTAGTTTAGTAATAGATAAATAAATACTATAATTAATCAAATTTTAAAATAATATCATCTCATCTACTAGAAGATTTTCTGTGAAGGAACGAAATATCTGTATTAAAGAAGCACAAGAACAAGTTTGCTAGTAATAAAACTGGAGTCTTATCTGGGCGTTAGTTTTACTTTTACCGCTGCTGGGCAGCGGCTGCGCTCGGCTCTTGTTTTGGCAACGTCGGACGTCTCGGCAGAGTATGATAATAAATTCATTTTATTTGTTGCTTGTTTTTTCCTTGTACATTTTAGTCCCCTTCAAGTAATTTATTTGCACTTTCAATTGCCATATCTCAAAAGCGTATTGTTCTTTATCTGTTTTTTGTTGTCACAGGACGAAAAATCTCATTTATTGGCGGTTGAAAATCAACGGTATTTCTTGTACTATAAATAGTTCAAGAAATCAGCGTCAAACCAGTCGACCCGGCGAACTTCGTACCGCCTAACCTATTACTGTGTTGTTTTTCCGGTAATTATTCAAATTTTCTCGCCCTAAAAACCATCCTTGGACCTCTGAGAACATTTGAAAAAATTAATTGGTAAAATTGGTCCAGGCGATGTTGACTTATGCGCTTACCAAGGATGGTTTTTACGACGAGAAAAAATCGAATAATTACCGAGAAAGAGAAAACAATATAAGTTTAGGCGGTAATAAGTTAGCCGGGTCCACTAAGTATTGATAAAAATGGTGAAAACGCTTCTTAAAGCCACATGCTCCTGAGGCCGGAACTAAATATGCAATGATAATATGATCAAATTGATATCGACAAACCTAACTTACTTATATATCCATACCTAAGTCTACGATTGTACTCGAAAGCTCTGTTTAAGGTGCGACGCCTCGCGCGGAAGTTTAAGCTCCGTATCCGGCGGAGCGAGCAAGTAGGAGCTTTGCATTTCATTTACATTAGCAGCTTTTACACTCGCTTTGCATGTATGCTGTATTGGCTACCAAACATCTGAAAGATTATTTTTTAAACAATTTTTCTTTGGTAATTTTTTTAAAGACGAAAGATGGAGCAAACCTTCCTTCAATGGAGACCAAGAGAGGGGAAGAGAAATGTAGACAAACAAAGCGTATAACCAATAAGCGTATAGCGATAGAGCGAACTAGAAAATAATTGGAGAGGCATTCGCCCAACAGTGGGCTGGTATGTGCTGAGGAAGAAAAAGAAGTGGGTAGACTTTTCCTATACTTCATCACACAATTTTCGAGATTATGCTTATAAGGCCTGTGTATTGTTTTGTATCCTCCAAAACATTGACATGTCAGCCGGTTTAACCCCACAGAAAAACGGACATTACAAGACAGAGCTTATAGAATCCCTGTTCTTAACCACTTTATGTCTGTAATGAAGTACGTAGTGAGTATAAAAACGATGCTTGCTTTTAGCCATTAGGTAGCTTATGACTTCTTTCCTGAACATTCAAAACTTGTATATGTATAAAAGATATTTGTTTATTTGCAAAATTGTATAAAATCTAGTAACAAATTCTGTCCACGTCATATAATTCTATATCCCATTATTAAAACAACAACTCCAAACAAAATAAAAGGTACAAAACGTTTCATAAACAACAAACCCGGAGTCTCACATAAATCATTTAATATCTCAAGTTTTAAAACGTAGTAAATGTAAAGTTTTCTACATTGGTCGAGACGCGGGCTGCATGATCGAACGAGGCGCGGCTCGGGCGAGCGAACCTCAAACATTTATTCACCAATTGCTTTACACAAAATTTAAAGTTAAAAAATACTTTATTGACACACAAAAGATACAAAAGAACATTATACAATTTACGGTTCATATAATTAAATTTGCATGCAATGGGCGACTTTATCGCTAAAAGTGATTTCTTCCAGGCAACCCACGTTACGACAAATAAATGGAACGAGCTAATGAACAGAGTCTATCTCTTTGATATAGCATACTGAGGGCAAGGAACAGTCATATATCAGTCTCCCACATCGGTTACTACATTTCATTGGAAAAAGTAGTAAATATTGAATATCTTTTTAATTATTACTTTTTGTAGAATATCAAGACAAACACAAGAAGGTTCATTCAAGACTGATTTATTTATAACCAAATTGCGGGTATCTTACACAAACGTTTCAATACACTACAACATTCCTCTCCTTAAAACCTAAGTATATCTAAGTATACTAATTAAATTTAAACAACACTTAAACTAGCTCTATAAACTTAAGCGCAAACTAATTAAAATCTAACACAATATCCAACAAGTAACCGACTAACTCGTTCGTACATTCTCTTTCCCTCTCTTTTTTTTTTTTTTATTATTATTTTTATTTATTTTTATTTCAGTTTTAAAAAAAAATGTAATATAGATGGTTTATACCTACTTAACTTAGTTATAACTCAATAAGGCCGTATAATTAGGTATGCACACATACAAAATTAGTCATCGAAATCAATAATTTTTTTATTACGCGGTTTAGTATTTACCCAGGCCCCACTAATTTCTGGACTTTGCGAGGCGAAGCCTTGTTCTGGATCACAGATGACCTCTCTTCCTGGTGTGTCACAGTGACGGCTTGGTTCTGCCAGTGGACTATTTGGTGCCGATTCCCATTGTTCCTCTAGCTCTCCATCATTTTTAGTTTCCGTAATAGGCATAGTCGGCCGTGATGGGTGCTCTAGTTCCATTGTTTTTGAAGGAGACTTAAATTGCGCGGAATATCTTACCGGTTTCTTCCTTATCTGATCGATATGTTTTTGTTTTATTTCATTATTAGTATTAATTTCGTATGTCACTGCTCCCGTTCGGCTCACGACTTCGCCCTCGGCCCACTTGGATCCGTTCTTCGAGTAATCTCGTACCAACACCGATTCTCCCGGAGTCACCTCTCTGACAGCGCCGCCTGCATTTCGAAGTTGCACTCTCTGTGCCTCTTGCACTATCTCCGATGTGTTGGCCCGCAGCATATCCAGACGCATTCGCAATCTGCGTCCGAACATTGCTACTGCCGGTTCTTTTTGAGTTGTTGAGTGTGTGCTGTTTCTGTAGACTAATAAAAAGTTTTGTATTGCCCGTTCAATGTTTTGTCCTTCAATTGCGGTTTTCTTTATTAATTTTTTTACGGTTTTTACCGCATTTTCAGCTGCTCCGTTACTCGAAGGATGGTACGGTGCTATTAAAATATGCTTAACTCCATTACACGTTAAAAAATGCTCGAATTCTACTGATCTAAACGGCGGGCCTCCGTCCGTAACTAATTGTTTGGGTAACCCAAAACGTGAGAAAGTTTCCCTTAGTTTACTTGCTACGAGATTGGCTGATGTTCCCGCGGACATAAGGAAAACTTCCAGCCATTTAGTGTGCGAATCTAGTAACAACAAGTAGTACTTGCCTCGATGCTGTAAAAAATCAGCATGTAGTCTGACCCAGGGCTCCGCCGGCCAGGTGTACGCCACGGGCGCGGCCCGCGGCGGCGCGTCCAGCTGCGCGCGGCAGGCAGCGCAGGCGGCCGCGCGGGCCTCGATGTCGGCGTCGAGTCGCGGCCACCACACGTAGTTGCGCGCAATCTGCTTCATGCGCACCACGCCCACGTGCCCAGCGTGCACTTCACTTAGCACTGCCTCGCGCAGGGACGTGGGGATTACTATGCGATATCCCCATACCAGGCATCCCTGTGAGGCATATAGATTTTCACGCCTGTGGAAATATGGATGTTCGTCTTCATTTAGTGAATCCTTTGGCCACCCGCTCATTATGTATCCATATACTTTACAAAGTATTTTATCCTTTTTGGTTTCGTTTGCCACATCTTTATGGCTGATAGGAAACGTGTCCTCCACAAAATGGAGGTAAGAGGCTTCATCGATCTCTTTTTCCGTTTTATTCTGTAACGGTAAGCGAGATAGTCCATCAGCGTTTCCATTTTTGTCTGTCGATACATAAACAATATCAAAATCATATGCCGCGAGACGCACAGCATATCGTTGTAGACGGCTCGCCGCTGTTTGTGGGATCCCTTTTTTTGCACCAAAAATGTAACTCAATGCTTTGTGATCGCTACGCAAAGTAAACTTCCGTCCAAACAGATATTGGTGATGACGCGTTACCCCATAAACAATCGCGAGCGCCTCTTTATCAATCTGGCTGTATCGTTGTTCGGCTTCGTTGAGTGTGCGGGAAGCGCAGCACACGACGCGCTCGCCGCCCCCGCCGCCCGACGCATCCGCTGGGTACCGCTGGCTCAGTACGGCGCCCAGCCCGTACGCGCTGCTATCCACTGCCAAGATAAGCGGAAGGGAGGGCGAGTAGTGCGCTAGCACTGGATCGCCACACAATATATCTTTTACCTGTTTGAAAGCATCCTCGCAACAGTCCGACCATAACCATGTAACACCCTTTTTTAATAAAGCATACAGCGGCTGCAGAGTTGTGCTTATATTTGGTATAAATCGTGAATAATAATTTATGAATCCCAGTAACGCTCTAAGTTGCGAAACATTACTGGGTGATGGCATTTTGGAAATAGCTTCTACTTTACTTTTGTCTGTGTGCAAACCGTTTTTATTAATTCTATAGCCTAGGTAAGTAACCTCATCTTTAAAAAATTCACACTTTGAAAATTTTATAGTTAACCCTGCATCTCTAAGACGTGACAATACATTTTTCAAATTCTCCATATGTTCACTCTTATTTCCGCCAGTCACGCAGATATCATCAATAAAGGAAACAACCCCCTTAAGTCCGCTTAAGGTATCTGTAATCAATTTTTGAAATTGTTCTGGCAAACACTTTAATCCAAACGGGGCCCTACGATACACAAACACGCCTATGTGCGTAGTAATCGCTGTTAAGGGTTGCGATTCTTTATTTAAAAGCAATTGTAGGTACGCTGTTTTTAGGTCGAGTTTTGAATACTGTACACCCCCGCTTAACGCTGCGAATATCTCTTCAATGCGCGGCAACGGAAAATGAAAATCTTTCAGAATTTTATTTACTGTAATTTTATAATCGCCGCATAGACGAATGGTACCGTCCGGCTTGATAACCGGCACAATAGGTGTACCGTAATCTGATCTTTCGACTTTAAAAATGATATTATCGCGTTGTAAGCGATCCAATTCCTGCTCAACAGGAACGCGCAGCGCAAGCGGCAGTGTACGTGCTTTAATGAACACGGGCATGTGATTATTTACGTACAACTTAATGCTATGCTTGAATGTACCTAATTTTTCGGAAAACACTTCGGGAAATTCATTTTTTAATTCTAAAATAACAGGCTCAATATTATTTCTTATGTTAAGTAAATTAATCGAGTTGTATTTGAGCTCTCTAATCCAGCGCCTGCCGAGAAGCGGCGGCCCGCCCCTCTCAATCACATACAGCGGCAAGGTCACCGGCTCGCGGCCACAGCTGACGCGCACTCCTATCCAACCTAACGGTACTATTGCGTCACCCGTGTAAGATTGCAACTTTAGGTTTTCATTTACAATTGAAATTGACGAAAAATTTCTGTCATAAAAGCTTTTAGAAATAACAGAGTACTTACTGCCGGTATCTACTTCGAATAATATATTTTTGTCCTCTACCTGTAACTCACAATAGTAGGGACCATCCCTTTCGTTTTTCACAGACATACCCTTTAATGAATACAGTCCCTCAAAACCATCACACTCTGAATCGCTAGACTGGTTCGCTTCTATAAAATTTTGATACTTTGACTTGCCCACATTCTTATCACTTTTAATACAAACGGCCCCAAGATGGCCTTTCACTTTACATTTGTCACACACATATGATTTGTATCGACACTTATGGGGTGCGTGTCCTTCCTTGCCGCACCTCCAGCAGGCGCGCGGGCGCGGCGCTGGCCCACCGACCCGGTGCAGCCCGCTGCCGCCCGCGCCGCCGCCGCCGCCGTCGCCGCCGCTGCCCTGCATGAGTCCCGCCGCGCCGACCCCCAGCGCGGGCGAGCGCGCCGCCACGGCTCCCGCCGCGTGCCGCTCGGCCGCCTCCAGCGCCAGCGCCAGCTCCACCGCCTTCTTATAGTCGAGGATAGGTTCCGCGAACAGTCGCGAACGCATGTCCTCGCTGCGCAGTCCTGATACAAATTGATCGCGAATGTTCTCTTCCAGCATTGCTCCGAAGTTACAGTAAGTGGCCAGCCGCTTTAGGTTTTGCAGGAACACTCCGATCGACTCGCCTTCGCCTTGTCGACGTTGCCTAAACGAATGTCGCTCTGCGATTTCTGATCGCTTTGGCTCCAGGTGGCTTTTCACAAGGTTCACGAGCACTTCAAACCTCTCATCCTCTGGATTCCCAGGAGCACACAGATCACACATAAGACTGTATGTGGCTGCGCCTACGTGAGTCACCAACGTGGCCACGCGTAACTCCTTTTTGATGTCATTAAGTAAGATAAACTGCTCCACCAAACGCACATACGCCGACCAGTTGCCTGGGCCGTCCAGATTAAACTCGTACAGCTTCCCGAAAGGCATTTTTAGGCTTTTGCACTTAAATTCGTCGCCACTGTAGAATATCAAGACAAACACAAGAAGGTTCATTCAAGACTGATTTATTTATAACCAAATTGCGGGTATCTTACACAAACGTTTCAATACACTACACTTTTAAATCAAATCTGAATTACCAGAATTTAATTTTGTTTATTATCGTTATTCCTAGGTAGTTTTAACAAAAACTAGTAAGTAATTTCGAAGAATTAGCTATTCCCGTTTTTTTACAAAAGTTATCTTTGACGAAATAATGTATCGAGGTTTTTTGATTCCACTAGTGATTCTCAATTATAAAAAACTTTGTTATATCCTCAAAAAGGTTATATTAAAATTCCAGATCTACCTTCTATAGATTAAGAGAATGACTTGATCTAAAAAACCTTAAAAACTCATATAGCGTCCTTTGGATTAAGGTAATGTTATACAGAAGTAAAGCATACCTATATACCTGCTCATTCCGATAAATACCCACGATAGAGAAGACCTATATCACTTGAATCTGCTTTCGCTCTTTTGCTAAAGATGGCGTACCCATCAGACATTTCGCTACTCGATTTGGGTTTAGATGCTGATCCACCTATATGCTGGGGCTGTAGAGCCGAAATAAATACGACCCGATTTTTGAAATGCGCTAACTGTGTTAAAGCATATGATTTGGTGTGCGCGAATGTCCCTGAATGCCGGTTCTTCAACACTATGACTCCGGAACATAAGGAAAGCTGGATATGTATGGAGTGCATTAGCAAGAAACCCAAAAGTGGAAATCTAAACACACCAGTGGGCTCAGCACTCAGCTCTGTACCAACGAGACGTCTAAATATACGCGACGAGGAATGTTCCGTTACTACCGGACCTATCCTTTCATCACCAGAAGCAGGTAATTCCAACGTGAACCTAAAACGTGGAGGTTCAACAAAATTCAACGAATCTGTTTTTGAGGATACTGAGTATGTGGATAACATAAGATCAGCTATCCGTGATGAATTTGTCCGACTTTCTGGAGAGCGCCTTATTGGAATGATCCGCAATGTCATCTCTGAAACTCTCGTAGAACCTTTTCGTAAGGAAATTGCAGTTCTTACTCAAAAGATTGTATCCTTGGAGGCAAAAGTCGATCAGCTTTCCAGCGATGTGCGTAAAGTAATACCGGGTCCTGTTAGATATGAGGAAAAATATGTAGAGCACTCAAATAGAGCTGCGAACATTGCAATGGCTAATAGTAAGCAAATCCCAAACGTCTGGAAGGCTAATGGAACCAGTAATGCTGCAACTTCCACATCCATGAGTACTAAGCCAAAGGCAGTCAATGAGTCCACATTAAAGCCGCAAACTACACAGAAATTTCTGCCGCCACCACAACCGAGCTCTGCACCAGTTCTTGCATCGCCGCATGTTGAAACCGATCTACAGTCACATATAAATGCTGCCCCCTCCCTGCCGACTATGCCGTTAGTTCCGGATACGTCTAAAATTGAAGGCGGATGGACTGTGGTTAAAAGGAGACGACCGCGAAGCATCACGAGTCTTCCCAGTGTTGTCCGTGGTACTGCTGGCCCTGGTCTCTCCCAACTTGAAGCTGCTGAACGACGTCGTTTTTTACACCTCTTCTATGTCAAGATTGGCACTACTGCTGAACAGGTTCAAGCCCACCTTGCTACTATATGTGGCTCCGATATCTGTTCTGTTGAAACCTTAAAAGCTCGTGGAGATTATGCTTCGTTTAAGTTGGGCGTACCGGTCAGTCATGCTGACAATGTTATGGCGGCTGCTAACTGGACCGCAGATATATGTGTCAAACCCTGGCATCAATCCTTTCGCCTCCAAAGCAAAGGTCAGAGCTAGAAGTAAAAAAATTATGTTTATATACCAGAATGTAAGGGGCCTTAGGAGTAAAACCTCAAAATTTCTCAACAACATATCAGCAATGAATTACGATGTAGTCGCGATAACTGAGACTTTTCTAAATGAATCAGTTTTAGACTCAGAGTTATTCCCTCCGGAGTATCAAGTTTTCCGTAAAGATCGCACTGGCGATGTCGGTTGGGGTGGAGTGCTATTAGCATTAAAAAAATATATGAAGGTGAAACTAGTAACTGATATCGATAGCTTAAGTGATGATAAAGAAATCCTACCTATGATCATTACCCAATATTCTGTCTCATTTCTTGTGTGTGTAGTCTATTTACCACCTAGTTATACTGACATGCAATACCTTAATGTTTTAGAATGTTTAGAAAACATTATTTGTCGTTACTCTGATTTGGAATGTGTGTTATTAGGAGATTTTAATATTAACTCGTGTAGCTTAAATGTAAAAATGCAACTAGATAATTTTATGGAATTTTGTAAGTTTAAGCAACTCAACACTGTACTCAACTCACATGGCAGTATCCTCGACTATGTTTTGACTAACATAAATACTGAAATGTTAACAGTCACATCAGGAATTGATCCGTTAGTTGACATTGACTTGTACCATCCCCCGCTCGAAGTGACTCTAACCATACCCTGCAAAAATCATCCCTCTTTGAATTCCTTACTTTCCCAACCATCTCCGGTGTCTAAAAATAATATTTTTACACCGAAATTAAATTTTAACAAAGCCGATTTCAGCCAACTGTACCTGAATATATCTAACATCGACTGGACTCCAGTCATGAACGATAAGCATATTGATTCCGCACTTGACAAATTTTACGAGCTACTTTTTTGTGTTCTAAGACAAAATGTCCCATCTAAAAGTGGCATTCAGTTTAATCAAAGAATCTATCCACCATGGTTTACTGACGAAATAAAATCCAAACTAAAAATTAAACATTTTCATTTCAAGAAGTACAAGCAACTTGGTTTGGATTTCAATCGTGAAGTGTACAAGTACTATCGAAATCACATCAAATATCTGATTTATACCTCTCATCAAAAGTATATGAAGGCAATTGAAAATAATATTTGTAATGATCCAAGTAAGTTTTGGCAGTATGTTAAAAGCCTGCGCAAAGACCGTTGTGGCTCAGGAAGCGAGTACTTGTGCAATGGCCAGACTCTACGCGGTCAGCAAGCCGTCGATGCATTTGCCACGTATTTCCGCTCAGTTTACCTGGACACGGTTCCGCATCTTAATGCAGATAAAGCAGAGCGCAGTGCTGGTGGGAATGTTGGTACCTATAATGTTTCCCTGGACTACGTTACGGAAAAAGAAGTCTGTCGTGCAATTAGGCGCATGAAAGCTACATCTGCTGCTGGTCCTGATAATATACCACCTTTTTTAATAAAAGACTGCATGTTTATTTTTGCTAAGCCACTTCAGCATATATTTAATATGTCTATCTGCCAGTGCCAGTTTCCTAGTCAGTGGAAAACATCTAGAGTTTCACCAGTGCCAAAAGCTAGCTCCATTGACGTTACAGATTATCGCCCAATTGCAGTTTTGAGTGGTTTCTGTAAAATATATGAGTATTTAATTAATGCGCAAATAGTTCGACAAGTCGATCATCGTTTGGTTGACTCGCAGCACGGTTTCCGAAAAGGTAGGTCAACTGTAACAAACCATATTAGTTTTATTGACTGGACAGTAGCCCAGATGGATGCCGGGTACCAGGTGGATACTGCATTTTTCGATTTTCGAAAAGCTTTTGACGTGGTAAATCAGGATATACTTTTGATGAAGTTGTCTAAATTTGGCTTCAATCCTCACCTTTTAAAACTCATCGCCAATTATTTAAGTGACCGTATTCAATATGTGCAGCTGCAACATTTTCGCTCTGAGGATTATTTTACGCGTTCAGGTGTTATCCAGGGAAGCACGCTTGGACCTACTCTTTTTGCACTCATGATTAATGATCTCCCAGATATTCTGACACAGTCTAAATGCCTGATGTTTGCTGACGATCTTAAGGTATTTTTATCAATTTCTGATCCTTCTGATTGTAAATCAATGCAGGATGATATTGACGCTGTCGAGTTGTGGAGTAGATCGAATGATCTCGCCTTTAACATCTCTAAATGCAAAATTGTAACCTTTTCTAGGCTTCGCTCACCTTGTATGAATCCTTATACTCTTGAAGGGAGCATAGTTGAAAGAGTTGACAAAATAAGAGATCTTGGGGTAATATTAGACGAGCAACTTACTTTCAGTGACCACATAGTGACATGCTGCAAAAACGCAAGTAAGACTCTTGGATTTATAATGCGCACTTCTTTCCAATTCTCAGACGCTAGAGTAGCTGTAATGTTGTATAACGCATATGTCCGCAGCAAGCTTGAATTTGACGCAATTGTCTGGGACCCCCGCGAATCTAAATATACCGTCCTTATTGAACGAGTTCAGCGTAGGTTTGCCAGATACCTCTACAAAAAGTTATATGGCTATTATCCGTTCCTTTTCCCTTCCTTATTCGTTGCGGGTATGGTTGGTATAAATACACTAGATTTAAGGCGAAAGCTAGCACTTTTTATTCATTATGTGAGTTTGCTTCGAAGCCAGGTTAATAATCCAGCTGTACTTTCAAACATTGCTCTTTTTGTACCTAAGCTGGCAACTCGAATGCTCCGCCGCAGGCCGCAGCTTCTGGCCACGGTGTCTGAGTTCCGAACTCTACACGCCAGAAATGCACCCACTCCACGAGCTGTCAAACTTATTAACAAGCTTATTCAGGTTTTTAACGAAGTTGATATATTTTTTGATAGCATGCCAAAATTAGAAGAACAATTAATCTTACTTGTTAGTAATTTTTAGAATGCTTAATCATAATATAATGTTTATTATATATCTTCTAGCAATAAGTGCGTTATGGTTTTCACTGTCAGCATTTATTGTAAATTGAAAAAATAAATAAATAAATAAATACCCACAGTTAACAAATTTTTAGTATATTGTTTAGTTTTTCTTCGAGATATAGTTGTATTTAGTCAATAAGAAACGTTGTTTTACTTTCGGCCAATAATGTCCCTGCACAAGAGCGCAAGGAATAGAACTTGACGGTATCTATTGCGTATGTCTAGAAATAGGAAAGTAGGGACTCCTTCTTTTGATAATGCCCTAACGCCGTCCCACGAGCGACGGTGGTATGTAGAGCTCTATGTAAAACTCCTCGGCTTCCGAGAATCATTGATGATCGACATCCGGTGTCATTCTCACACGATAAAGACACTTCTTCTTCTTCTCTCTTAAGAGCTTCACTCTTATTGGTGAAGCCTCCTCCATTAATTTCTGTTGCCGCCAGCTGCTTGACCATTTGATACAAATCTGTACTAACTCGCTCCCTTATTTGGTCAAAGTAGCTTCCCCTTGGTCGTCCACGCTGTCGATACGCTACGATAATATTAGTAATGAGTGTGTCGTTTCGTATCAGATGACGTAATACCTTTACCCTTTTATATCTATGGTGTTCCAAATCATCCGCTTCTCTTCTATTCTTCTCAACACTTCTTCCTAAGTGACTCTGTCCATCCATCTTAATACCTCGATTCTTCTCCAACACCACATTTAAAATACCTCCAGTCTGTAATATCTCTATCTCTAGATCCCTAATAACGTTAAAATGTCTATTTCAGAGTGGTGGGGCGCGCGCACGTACTGCTGCAAGTCGGACGAGTGCAACGCCGGCGGCGTGGCGGCGCCGGCGTTGCCGCTCCTCGCCGCCGCCGCCGCCGCCGCCGCCGCCTCCGCTGTTGCCGCTCTGCACTGACGCTTCTCGCCTCCTAGCTTTATTTTACCAAGGCCTTGATCTGCGAATTGTATGCCAATCAAAGTCTATGTACACTGTTCAAAGAATATTGTAAATTTTCATTTGTCTCTTTTATATGATCGCCGTTAATCGCTGTTTTTGTTTAGTGTAGCCTCAGCCAGTACTTTAACATAATATGCTTCTTGGTTTCATAGTGAGTTTTTACAGATTTGGTTGTAGGTTTTTTTTATTTTTTTAGCTTCACACTATGTAAGAACTATCTTCTTAAACAAAATGTTCAGTGTTAATTAGTTTTACGTGCTAAGAATCGTTCGTTTCTGATTGTTGATTGATTTAATTTGATCAGAACAAAAATTTACACAGATTAATTTCCCTTCTCTTTAGCAAATCTTATTAATAAGTCAATCGCCCGCGCCCAGCAGTGGACACAATGCCGATGGCCGCCGGCGGAAGAGAACAATACGGGTCGTCACATTATCACTAATACACCACTTTGCAGAGTGCAGTCCTTGCATTGTGCTTCAATACCTATTGTGGTCTTAATTTGGCTTCTTAAAAAAAAATTTTAGCTACATAATTTTATCATCTAAGCCAATAGGTTTTCTCTTAGTTAAAGAAGTAATTACCAAAGAATTACCAGTTTCATTTGTCCTACTCTCGCAACTTGTCTTACTTCTGCGACTTCCGATACGCGGTCACCACAAAAAACGTATTGGTGCCATCTGTTCTTTGAGTACCTAACGTCATCTGTCCATTGCCTCCGAAGCTTTGCAACTTGCAAAGTAATTCTGAGATTTTTCTTTATTTTATTTCAAATAGAAAACATTTGAAAGGGAGTTTAAATAAGTACCTATGTCTTGGGAAAATAGGGATGTTAAATTATACAGTTTAAATTACCATTTTATTAACTTCACATAACACGTCGCGCGCTCCGCTGCCGCTGTAAATTTGTCAACGTTTACTGCGGCTGTAAAACGGTGCGAAAACTCTGTGACTATGTCGAATGTTTAACAGATGTTTTTTTGCTATTTGGGCTGGGTTTTGCTAAATCGTTTTACTGCACGCCTTAATAAAAAAAACATTACCACCATGTCTTCAGTTATGTGTCTGTATAAGTATACTTATTTAATTGTTTTTAAAATATCCAAAAAAGAAAATAAAGTACCTATATAAACACAATAATAATTGTTTTATGTGCTTAAGTAATACAATAACTTCGTCATTATTATTTACTTACGTAAAATATAATTCAGAATGATTTCAAAAAATAATAATGTAATTCGATCGTTAAAAGAACAGGAAATTATCAATTTATACAACTAAAAAGCGCAAATATTCGTTACCTACCTGACGGAATGTCCGCCATCTTGAGCAAGGATCCAGAAGCCTATTTAACATATTTTTAATTTAAGTTTCCGAGACGCTGACAAATTCTAAATTATCATATTTTATCTCGTAATTAAGGTAGAATTAAGGAATTAACGTACACTTGGCCCGACTCGCGACCATTTATTTAACGAGCCAAGAATATATTACGATCTTTAGCGAAATTTTAAAGTAAATTTACTCACCTACAGTTTTAAATAGTAATTTAAAACATTTTTATTTGAAACTAGCTGTCCTGGCGAACTTTGTATCGCGCCTTACAATTTTATATGTTTTTTTTTGTTGTTATTATTAATTTCCCCTCAATTTTTTCCTATGTTCTCACCTTTAAAATTTCCCTGGATTACTACAAACATTTTAAAACCAAAACCACCCTAATCAGCCCGGCCGTTCTCGAGTTTTAGCGAGACTAACGAACCACATTTCTTTTTTATATATATAGAAGATAGAAGATATAGTAGAAGTAGATAAGAAAACCTATAATAAACTATTTGCCAGTCGGGCCAAGTGTAATAGGAAAAGTTAACATTGTAATTATAATGCACTTAAATAATTTATATTAAAATGTTCTTATTTTTCATCTAGTCCATATTAAATGTTGTAAATCTCTTAGTAAAGTAAACTCAGACGCTTTATTCCCTCTAGTCTAGGGTCGGTAGGGTCGACACTGCTTTTAGATTTAATAAGGGCGAACTCTCACGGGAAACATTTGAATTGCAAATTAAATGCAACCTACAACCTTTTTTATCAAAAAAAGCCCTTTTTTATTTACTGAATAAAAAGAACTCGCTTATTTAGAATACGCTTAATTTCAAATGTTACTTTAAATCATTTACTTTCTTTAAATGAAGATGAAACTCTTTTTTTTGGTATTTTGTATAACTAACCTATATTCCCTGTTATGAATTTCATTACGATTTGAAATTTGCGATTCAAATGTTTACCAATAAACTTTGTTGCTAGTCATTGTCTAGCTGTAGCTAGGTTTAAATCTAAGATCCGCGGTTAATTTTTTCAATAATCTAACCTCAAATATTTTAATATTTTCAGAAGAAAATCATATATATTATCTTGAACCGGTAAAACATCATTAATATAGTTACTTATCAGTCATGATAAATCTTATATTCTACATATTTTAAGCATAACTAAGCCACCTCGTTACTAGCTCAATAAAGACCAATTTATATCAATCATTTGCTGGAATATTTATTTTTCTACCTTGAAATTAAATAGGTAGGTACTAATTTATTTAGTTAAAGACGTATAGTATTAAAAAAAAACTAAACCTAAAAACTCGGGGTAATCTTAAATAATTCTTAACCACGCAAAACAGTTACAGCCTGTAAACAATAATAGCTTTCTGAAATATGTCTCATACAGAATTCTCTGTGCAAAGAAGTACTTCATGCATGTTACATGCTACAAGTAACATTATGTCGACTGCTGCTACGCGGCAGTTAGCTTTGCTACGCCGTAGCATACACGCTGCTACGTATTTTTGACCGACGAAAAAAAAAGGAGGAGGTACTCAATTCGACACGTATATATTTTTTTTTTTTTTTAATGTATGATCACGCATAAATTTTTACAGAGTAGTTCAATTTTGATAATTCTTTTTTTTATCGACAGGGCATACCTTGAAGTTGGTCCCATAAAAATTTGGAAATAAAATTCCCACCCTAAGGGTGGCAAAATAGGGGTGACTTTTTGGTCGGCGGGTGGATTTATCAACTCACAACTAGTAATTCGATTATTATTTTATGCTTTTCAGTTTTTTTTTCGGCGGTTTTATTTTTTGATAAAAAGTTTTTCTCGTACAAACTTGAAAATAAGCAAACTGAAAACTTAAATAGTAATTAGTTGTACTTTCAATGCGTTTTAATAAAAAAATGAATTAGTTATGCAGGCATACGTACCATTCGATTTTTATTATAAATGTATTTAAAATGCTTTGTTTTATTACGTTATTCACTTCATGCTAGCTCGGACGATAAGTTTATTTCGATAAATAAAATAAAATATATATAAATTGTAATTTACAAGGGGTGATCGCGGCGTTTGTCAACCGTCACGAGAAGCAGCGACGATACTGTGTCTGGCTCACGCCGCGGAACGTGAAATATAGCCGAGAGACGCGGACCCGACAAATCGATGGAAAGGTTAACGCTGCGATACTTTATACTTTTTTTGACCACTTTATCTTGTCAATTATTTACACCTTTTCCTTTTCAGGATACCATATTTAAGCTAAAGCTGATTTAAGGTTTGAATGCTAGTTAAACTAAAAAACTAATAAACTATCAAAAAAAATATCTTCCGACCATAACATCAAAATCTTAAATTATTCTTACCACAAAACACATCAGTAACCGCCTGAAAAAAATTATATATCTCAAACAGAATACTGTATGTAAATGTTTTAAAATGAAGAATTTTCAAAAACAGTTTCTGTTTCAAACAGGAAAAACAAGTTATGTACGTGCATGTAGGAGTGAAAAATAGCACTGAATACTTTAAAGTATTTAGAACAAAATTCCCTAAAAAAAGGGAATGTTGGTAACAGCCGCAGGCGAGGTCGCAGCGGCCACAAGTTACAGCTGCCCACATGCTAAATACTCAACAAATTGCCCAGGGTAGTATGCAGGGAAAACAAACATTTACTCTTGAATACTTGAATAATAATTTGTTGTTATTTTAGTTATTTTGCCCTGAAGCATGACGCAGGCTAAGTCACGTGATACCAAACTGTTTAAGTTAATAATACTGCAGGATCATCATTTCAGCCGCAAGACGTCCACTGCTGGACATAGGCCTCCCTCAAGGCTCTCCATCTGTACCGATCGCAAGTGGCCTGCATCCAGCGTGGACCCGCAGCCTTGCGCAGATCATCCGTCCATCTGGTCGGTGGACGCCCTACGCTGCGCTTGCCGATCCGTGGTCTCCATTCGAGAACTTTTCGGCCCCAGCGGCCATCTGTTCTGCGGGCGAGCTCGAGTTGAAAGCTCTCGGGGTTTTCGATCTGAGCGAGGGTAGGACGGAGCGTAGACTTCATCAGGCGGTACCGTTCAAGTTTAACGTTCACATTCAATGTGCCTCTTACTATTCGGTGATCACTGCCGGTTTTTACCCTATGAATCACGGAGACATCATTGAATATCCGTTTCTTGTCGGTCAAGATGAAGTCTATCTCGTTCCTAGAACCACCAGGGCTCATCCAGGTCCATTTCCTATGAGGTGGCTTCTGGAAGAAAGAATTCATCATGAAGAGTCCTTCTTTCTCCATGAAATCGGCCAGCCTCTGACCTCTAGGGTTCCGTTGCCCATAACCGAAGTTCCCCACTCTCAACTCATGCTCGCTTCTCCTGCCTAGTTTCGCATTGAAGTCCCCCATAACAACATTGAAGTGAGTTTTATGCGTATGTATGGCCCGACTAATGTCCTCATACATAGACTCTACTTCGTCATCTGAGTGTGTCGAGGTCGGTGCCTAGACCTGAACGACCTTCAGCAAATATCTTTTAGATATTCTGAGTGTTAGGTATGCGACCCTGCTCGACACACTGTCGATGGTAATAATGTTGCTAACGAGGGACTTGTGGACGAGAAACCCGACACCACCTTGGGACAGTTGGTCGCCCTCGCGGTGGAAGAGCAGGTTACCCGATTTCAGGGTTATCGTGTCCTGTCCCTGTCTATGGACTTCTGATAGCCCTAGAATATCCCACCGTAACCTGCTCATTTCCTCTTCCAGCGCAACAATCATATCGTCAGTCCTCAAAGTGCGGACGTTGTGTGTTGCCAGGGCCAGTTGTCGTTTAAAGGGGTGGTAGCCGACCGTCCGGGGATTCTTAGCACCCCTTGCCCCGCCGTTACCGTAACCGCTACCGTGGTCAGGAATAGCGGGGCTGCCGGGGACTAGGGGCCTGGGCACATGCTGACTACTCATGAGAGGGGGTTGCCATACTCGCCACGCTTGGCAGGCGGGTTGGCGAGCGCAGTATGGTGTTCTATAAACCAGAAGACGCTGCTGCCCGTCTTCTGGTGCTGTCCCTCAGCCGGGTCCTACGGCTCCCACGGGAGGAGAGGGGAGGGCGACATTCTAACGCCGGCGCCCGCGACTGCAGGATACATATAGGTATTTGCTTTTAAAAAACAGATTTCAAACAAATTTTACTTTTAAAATTACCTATATGCAAAAAAGGTTACATGTATCCAACTGCGATGAAATTTGAATTAGGTACATATTCATCTCATCATCAATCAATATATATAAAACTCTTCCGTTACTGACTGACTGACTGACTGACTGACTGACTGACTGACTGACTGACTGACTGACTGACAGACAACGCAGAGCCGAAACTACTGGGCGTAGCGGGCTGAAATTTTGCATGTAGGTTCCTTAGGGAGTGCAGGTGAGCACTAAGAAGGGATTTCCCGAAATTCCCACGGGAACGGGAATAAACGGGAATTTTGTGTTGAGAAATCTGCGCGGGAAAACCCGCGGGGCAGCCTCTAGTCATTTTCATAATTTTGGATTGATGCGCAAAACAATATAGCACATTTTGTGGATACCTTTTAGCCGACTCTGCAGTAATATAAGTTTTATAAATTGAATGCATTCTAGGTAGCGGCGAGTAAAGCATGTTGTGTTGTGTCATATCGTGTTGAATATTGGAAATGCCACAATCGGCTTGCTTGCATACACCGGCGGCGGCGGCGGCGGTGGCGGCGGCGGCGGCGGCGGCGGTGGAAGCGGCTGCAATCCGGCGATGCTATAGCGGCAGCTCTGCTGGCATCGCAGACGTCTGCAGGTGTCGAGGGGACACTGGGAAATGCAAATACATATCTGCTTCCGAATTGTTACAATTTTGGAAAAATGTTTTTTTAGAAAGTATTATTTGGATTATTAGGTAGGTATTTTATTTTAAGAGCATTAAATAAATCTTATCTTATCTACATTTAAACGGTCGCTGTAGGGGAGGCCTATATCCAGCAGTGGACGTGTTTCGGCTAGAATGATGATGAAAGCATTACATTACGTAACTTAATTTAACTAAACTTAATTTCATGTAATCAAGAAAAATACCATAAGTATTTCATATTATTTTATATTTCCTTGCTAATCGCGGAAGCACGCGTGTAATATTAATAAGATGCGTGCCGGGTCGCGTCAGATTTCCGCGAAGCCTTTACGTGAGCTTAAACAGTAAGCTCGATTTATGGCGCCACTTCAGCAATAAATAACGAGGCGCTTATTTATTTAAGTTTAATAAAGCTTATCCTTAATATTAAACTTGCCAAGAAAAACATTAAACGTTTAGAAAGGTAGACAAAATTTTGTTTTATTGTTTGTTTATATTTTTTATTTACGAAATTATGCTTACAAGTTTTAAACATACTTATTATGCTCATTTCTCAATTTAAATATTAATTTATTTTACTTAATATAAAGCAAGATAATCAAAAACTCTGATTTTGTTAATTCAACCTTGCTTCTCTGTTACTTAACTAGGCACCTAGGTGGAACTCAAAAAATGCGATATAAAAAGGCTTCATAAAATAAAGATTGAACTTTTGTCAGGCTCGTCACGCGTATGATCTGTGATCCGTACACCAGACTCATACTAACAACGTGTCGATACTTAAATTCGTTTTTATTTTAATAAATCCTGTTTTATACCTCGGTGCGAGTGTTTTCATGTAATTAATGTGCGGCTACAATCTTCTACGGCTACGGGTCAATGTTGTTAAAGGATTGAATAATTGGCTACGCGCGCGTAGCGCTCACGGCGCTACATTGTGCCACGGCTTTGCTACGCCGCCGCTACGCCGCTACGAATTTTGCTTTATTTACTTTATTCAGTTGGGAAACATTAATTTAATATGAACTTTGTATTATTTTGGTAGGAATTTTATTATTTTATGGTAAACATTGAGTTTTTCAGTATTTATACGAGATAGATCATGGTTCATTATGGTGAACATGGCTTTTAATAAACGGAAAATGCATACAAAAGTAAATTGTTCTAAATCATGGGTCAAATCTATTGCGATTAATCAAAGAGGTGTATTTTTTTAGTGGTATAGACAATTTTTTTTAAATTTTTTCTTTTAATTATAGCATAGACAATAAGCGAAGATCTGCATTCGCGTTATTAATTTGGGAGTAATGTAAATACTTAGTAGGAGTACCTCTCATGCTTACCAGTGTCATAATAAAAATAAGAAAGAGTTTTCGGCTCATCAGTAAGTATCGTATTGAACATTTCAAGAGGGTTCGACTTGTTCGTTATTATTGATACGTGATCCCTCTACGCATTCAATCACCGCCGTCAGCTCGAGGATATCATTTCTGAAACATATCCGGGGTCACGCGCGCCCATTGTGACCCTTATCTTTTACACTTGACTACAAAAAGAAGGTCGGGAAACACCAAGTTTCCTACTACGTTTTGTTTTATGTACAGTATAGTGGCGGCCTTGGACGGCGTAACACTTCCTGTTTTTCTGTATTGCAAAATAGGTCTTGTTCTTTGGTAATACAATCTAGGGCACACGAGACCATCAACAAATCAGTTACGCCGTCCTAGACCGCCACTGTACGGTGGTAAGTTAGTATAAGACTTTTTGAATTGTTTTTAGGTGCTCAAATAATAAAACAAAGCGCTTTCAAAACAATAACAATATCTCGTGATAAGCTTTCCCATGATATCAGTGGTATTTTGTTAGAGCTTAAAGATTCTAACCGACAAGCAATTTTGAATTCTTTAAAATAAAAAAATACGACGTCACTTTTTTATCGTGGCGGAAATTTTCAGGTCTAAGTCTTTGTATGATATATGACTCGTGTAAATTATTTAAAAAAATAACGAATTTTCCTCCACCCTTATTTTCTCTGGCGCCAGCATAGCCATTGTAGGCCATTGCTCTGATTGTACGCATAATAATTGTTTTTTTTTTTACAAAAAATATCAAAGGACCTGAAGTGAGCATTTATAATTATTTTTCAATTTTGTTTTCAGAAATCAGTTCTGTATAACTATGCACACCGTGTGTTCAATTTTCCTTCACGATAAAAAAGCAACCGTTGGCTTGCACTCAGCATTAGGTCAGTAAGTGAGTGCCGAGTGCATCTCAGCAGCAGCTGGGCGGGCGGCCCGGCAGGGCGGGCGGCAAATTAAATGTATCAAGTTCCCGCGCCGTCATGGCGCTGCTCCGGTTCCCGTCTTAAATCCAAACTTGCAATTTCCTCTAAATTCCGTTTCGCAATTATTTTGATGAGCGATTTAAAGCCAGTTTCCTAATAAATAGTTTTTTTTTTTTATTTAACCTCAATGTAGATAAACTTTATGCCCTCAGTGTCTAAGCGCGCTATTTCGATTAAGATAATTTTGAGTAAAAGAGGATTAGATACCTAAATGATAGTTATGCAAAATGCCATGTGATTTTAAATATAATCTGAATGAGGTGAGAGGAATCTTTCAACGTGATTTCCTCAAAGTAGATATTTCTCACACCTCAAATAACTACACTTGGTGGCAAGGAAACCTGATGATTTAAATCTCAAACCTACAAATTTTTAGGGTCAGGAAATATCGAGAAACTCAACCTATGTTTTTACAATTTCAATATTTTTTTATTATTACTTCAGATTCTATAGCTTGTATGATTCTAATTCGTTGGTTTTATAGAATTATAAAGTTAATTCAGGATAACAATCAGGGGAATGCGCCAGTCCAACCGATGTATTTTGAAAAAAACGAAGTAAAAAAGTCAGCGTTGTCGTACGTGGTGCATCACCTGTATTTCTGTTATGGCAGGAAACATGACAATCGCCCGGTGGTAAAGAAGTAGTAGAGCAAACTCCTTCAAAATCCATGGGTTTTTCGTTGGCCAATATTAATTTAATTTAATTGGTCAGTTTCTATGCACTCCAGTACAGTTTCCCGCTCCGGTAAACGTCCCGAGACGCAAGGTGGGAAAAGTTTTAAATCGAATTTAGAAGAGATCTGCCGCGGCCGACAGACGGCGCCACTGAGTTGAAGGATGAATAAAAAGGAAGGAAAGTGAACACATTCCATTAATTGTCATCTAGGATACATTTCCTGCACACTTCATCATCATCATCATCAGCCTGAATGATCACAATGCTGCACAGTAACCATAATAACACTCAGAGCCCCTAGCTAGAAAGAACCGGTATCCAGGTGCCAGAAAAACATAGAGAGACGATAAATACACCCGTACCGGGAAACAAGCATTGATATTCAACATAACGATGTTGAATCGAGGCGACGACGAGGAATCGAACCCGGGCCTCCGGGTCTCAGTCCACATCACTGCTAACTGAGCCACGGAGCAGTAAAACAATGGACAGTCTCTTCTTATGCACGCCATGCTCCACATGGTCCTGTGCCAGTTTATCCACTGATCCTGCACACGTAAATAATTCGGTTTTTTAGATAGCTAGCTCAAAATATCTGTATGGAATAGCGAGTGCGCGCAAAATTTTTGTGCTGTCGTAATTACAAAAACCTTTTAAAAACTAATACTAATAAAGCTATTACATAATTTAGATTCTGAAGCTCAGCTAAGTCAATCTAAACGAGCTTGCAGCCGGCAGATGCAGGAAATGGAGCTCAAATTATGCGAAAAACAAACAAATGGGGTTTTAAACGAGCCGCTACCGCCGCCGCCACCCGGCCCCCCCGCCTCTCCCCGCACCGCCATGCATGCATTTATTTTTCGACGAGCTTTCCCGGCTTAATTCGTTAAGCCATAGAATATAAGATACTACAAAAGACTTAACTCTATAGACTATGTTCTTTTGACTGCCCAGAATGGCCGAATAAAAAACAAACAACAACAACAAACCACCTGTCAAAATATGTAAACAACGGAAAAATATTGCACCTTGGGTTACATTACTTATTTGAGTTAAGGTAAGCATCCCTAATTTTTTTGAAAATCTACTATAGCCTATGACACTCGGGGTTAATGTAGCTTCCTACCAGTGAAAGAATTTTTCAAATCGGTTCAGTATTTCCGGAGCCTATTCGTTACAAACAAACAAACAAACAAACAAACAAACAAATCTTTCCTCTTTATAATATTGGTATATATTACATTTTATAACACGAGAACTTTCGATTACATTTTTGTAACACGAGAACTTGAAGACGCAAACTCACTGATTCAACCGGTGCGGACTGGTCGCTGCACTGCATGTACTACAGTTATAAACATGATATTACATTACATGACCATTCCGCTGGAAAAAAATCTTAACGCACAATACAAAACAAATATTTTGAGATATTTTCTTTATTTTAATAAGTATATTTAGCGCTCTAAGATGCAGCGATAACTTCGTGAATCCAGGACAAATAAGGTGACACAGGTGTGTAGGCCCCGGACAACAGATACACTATGAGGGAAGCCACGCCCACCACGCGCCCGTCGTGCAGCAGCGGCCCGCCCGAGTCTCCTGGAGCCATGTGACTTCTTCCTTTTTCTGAACATCTGCTTTGAACACAGATATATGGCCCGTTACTTGATACCGTAATATCGTTAGAGTTGTCTTCTTCTGTCAATTCACACATCGTTATCATAACCTCAAGAACTTGAAGCGGTCGTGTTTGTAGTTCTCGGCCGTATTCGCCAGATTCTAGGAAGGGGCTGAACCCGGCGAGCACGGCGGGCTGCCCCGTCAGCGCGAGGAAGTCCACGGCGCTCAGGCGCGCGAACGTGCGCGTCGGCACTGCGGACACCATGAGCAGCGCGATGTCATTTTTTAATAAGGCATCTATTTGGTTGTATAATGGATACGGCACAGATCTAAGAACCTTGCTAAACTTGTCGGTTTCGTTCGGCAGCTTCTCAAAATCTCCGTATCGTATTCTGGCAAGCTCTGAAATTAAGCAGTGCGCGGCTGTAAGCACCCAACTTGCAGTAAGCAGCGACCCCGAGCACATTCTGAAACAAAATTTCTAGATTGCATCATCATTAACTTATCAACAACTAATAGATCTTCACTGAATGGACATTAAACTCGCCTATAGATTTCCTCAAGGATACATAATTGTGGTGAGCGTCTGCCATTACCGGCACGCTTGGCAGGCGGGTCGGTCATCACAGTGTAGCTCTTCAACTGTTATAACGAAGGATAAGGCCTGTCCTATCAGATGGTATTTTATCGCTAATAAAAAATATAACTTACCTATAAGAGAATCTGAAGAATTACACAACAATCTAAATACATTTTTCACTTTCGCGAAAGTACAAATTAAATAATGAACGACTTCAAATTTGGTGCAATACAAAAAAATAATTTCAAATGTTATTCACATTGCTTGTAAGGGTCCATCTTTTAATGTGGAACCTAACCTACGAAACTGTGAAACTGTAAATTCTACAAACTTAATTATTCAAATGTTAAAAAGTTTGGTACAATATCCGGTTACTGCTTTGTCCTCAAAGATTCCACTCCCACAACTTTCAACAATCTGTCTGACCACCCTGTTGGCAGCAGGTTGCCAAATCTTCGTCTTCAAGTTTTCCATTCCAGGACGATTGTGGGTTATCTCATTGACATAATTTAATATTTACCTTTCTAAACTCCGACACTTAAAATAAACTATTTAAATAATTAAATTAAGTAAGTACTATTCTTAAAATAAAAAAAGTTTTTGATAAGTTAAAAACCAACAATTTGTGCATAAATTTACTTTCACTATGTATGTACTACTCTGCTCCTCTTCAAAATAAAACATGGATGAGGTACTTGCCTCGATTCAAACCAACGTTCATGATCGCATTCTAATGTGACGGCGAACGGGAACATGTTGTCGACGTCGTCCGCCCCCCCGACGACGCGCGGGCGCGGGCGCGCCCCCCCGCGCGTCGCCCGTCGCGCCGCGCTCGCCGCCGCCGCCAGCCATGCCAGCAGCACTGCCAGCCGCGGGGACATGGCTGCTCAACTCGTTAAATATATTTATTATCATAAACCCGATAAAGATAAAGTAGATTTCAACACAAAGTCGTAAAATTACAAATAAGTTGTTTTTTTACGTATTTTTATATTGAAGTAAAAATATCAAAGAGTAACCCTGTTATTCATAAGTTAAAAAGCATTTTAGATATTTGACGTATGTCAATTTAGACTGGATGTTACGTGTTTACCATACAAAAAACCAGAGAAACCTTCTCAAAACCTACTGTATCTTTATGATAAAATACGATAAGTATCTATATTTTTATTCTGCTTCTAAATCAAATAAAAACTTTATATCAAATGTAATACAAAAACACATGTATTAAATAATACACTAAAAATATTTTTTTCAAAATACATTATTCTCCTTTGAATAAGGTAAAGTGAGTTTAAAGTATTATTTGTACTTTAAACTCACTTACTAAAAATCTAAGACTCTCAGTATCTGTGGTTGCCTGTCAGGGTTTTAGAGTTAAATTTTTAGGCAATCATTGTTTCCTGCCACGCTTCGCTAGTTAAATAAATGAACTTCCCGCACAGGTTAAAATTTTTCATCCATCCATGATGTGTTTACATATCCTCGTTCCAGTTTGTACTATTTTTGGGCTCGGAAAAGTGTAAACCACCACCAACCTAAATTCATTTTCCGATGAAAATATAAATAAAAATACAACGCGCAGTACAAAACAAATAGGTATATTCTTATAATAAGTAATTCATAAGTTGCTCGGCGCTCCCTTAGTTGCAGCGATAACTTCATGAATCCAAGTCAAGTAAGGGGACACGGGCGTGTAGGCCCCGGACAACAGGGGCATCCCGATAGAGGCCACGCCCACCACGCGCCCGTCGTGCAGCAGCGGCCCGCCCGAGTCTCCTGGAGCCATGTAACTTCTTCCTTTTTCTGAACATCTGCTTTGAATACAGATATATGGCCCGTAACTTGATACCGTAATATCGTCAGAGTTGTCTTCGTCTGTCAATTCACACATCGTTATCATAACCTCAAGAACTTGAAGCGGTCGAATTTGTAGTTCTCGGCCGTTTTCGCCAGATTCTAGGATAGGGCTGAACCCGGCGAGCACGGCGGGCTGCCCCGTCAGCGCGAGGAAGTCCACGGCGCTCAGGCGCGCGAACGTGCGCGTCGGCACTGCGGACACCATGAGCAGCGCGATGTCATTTTTACTTATATCAGTCATATAATATATGTAAAATGGATACGGCACAGATCTAAGAACCTTGCTAAATTTGTTGGTTTCGTTCGGCAGCTTCTCAAAATCTCCGTATCGTATTCTGGCAAGCTCTGAAATTAAGCAGTGCGCGGCTGTGAGCACCCAACTTGCAGTAAGCAGCGACCCCGAGCACATTCTGAAACAAAATTTCTTGATAGATTGCATCATTATTAACTTTACCAACAACTTATGGATCTTCACTGACTGGACATAAAACTCGCCTACAGATATCCTCAAGGACAAATAATTGTGGAGAGCGTAACACGTACTCTCAAAATCACTTAACGCGGCAAAATAATTAGGTTTAAAAACCAAATTAACTTTGGCTGCGTTTGACTTAGATTTTTCAAAATGAATACATGGATTACGTACTTACCGACGGTTATGGTCGCATTCTAATGTAACGGCAAACGGGAACATGTTGTCCACGTCGTCCGCCCCCCCGACGACGCGAGGACGCGCCCCCCGCGCGCCGCTTGCCGCGCCGCGCCCGCCGCCAGCCACGCCAGCAGCACTGTTAGCCGCGGGGACATGGCTGCTATAAGTCTTAAATATGTATGTTTATTATCATAACCTAAATACTGGACTAAAAAGTATTGCCTAAGGCGAGGAGGTCCATAGTCGTGCGTCCCCCGAACCTCCCAGTCAAGCGAATGTGAAGCAATAGTTCACAGAAGCACAGAACAGCTCGAATAATAATAAAATAAACAATTTGTTTTTACTTCAATAGAAAATAAAATCTTTATATTTTTTTGAAGTTTTTAAATCTTATCGGTTTTATGATAATAAATATATTTAACGAGTTATAGCTGTAGCGGCCATGTCCCCGTGGCTGGCACTACTGCTAGCGTGGCTGGCGGCGGCGGAGGCAGCGCGTGGGGGGGCGCGCCCGCGCGTCGTCGGGGGGGCGGATGACGTCAACAACATGTTCCCGTTCGCCGTCACATTAGAACTCGATCATGAACATGGATTACAAACGAGGTAAGCATAAGCACCTCATCCGACATGAAAAAAAAAATTAAATGATATTGGATACGGGTAGATTGCCAACAAGACGATCATGTAAATTGTCAAAAGTTGCGGAACAAGATTCGTCGAGGGAAGCACAGTAGCGGGTTACTGTTCCAACTTTTTAACAGTTTAATAATGAGAAGTTTTCTTATAATTAGTAAAATTTGCATTTTAATTCGACTGCCAAGAGACGCCGTACCTAACAAGATCGTCTACGTATTTTCGGATGTACCTGCAGAAATTTTGTAGTATGAGGCGCTTTGTAAAACTTCTTTTTATAAGAATGTGTTTTTACCGAACAAAGGACTTAAATTATGTAATTTATAATTTCAGAATGTGCTCGGGGTCGCTGCTGACTGCAAGTTGGGTGCTGACCGCCGCGCATTGCTTACATTCGGAGCTCACCCGAATACGATACGGAGACTTTGAGAAGCTGCCGAACGAAACCAACAAGTTTAGCAAGGTCCTTAGATCTGTGCCGTATCTATCCTACAAAGGTAACGCATGGTTTCAAAAAAATGACATCGCGCTGCTCATGGTGTCCGCAGTGCCGACGCGCACGTTCGCGCGCCTGAGCGCCGTGGACTTCCTCGCGCTGACGGGGCAGCCCGCCGTGCTCGCCGGGTTCAGCCCCTTCCTAGTTGATGAAACAGCAGTCGAGTTTACAAAAGATCAAGCACTGTGGACTCGTCCGCTACAAATTTTAGAAGTTATGATAACAATGTGTGAATTGGCAGAAAATCTCAACTCGCTTTCAAGTGTCAGGCCATTTTTATGTATTCAAAGCAAGTGCACAGGCAAAGAACAAAGTTACATAGCAGGAGGAGACTCGGGCGGGCCGCTGCTGCACGACGGGCGCGTGGCGGGCGTGGCTTCTGTCCGGGTGCCTCTGTTGTCCGGGGCCTACACTCCTGTGTCGCCTTACTTGTCCTGGATTCACGATGTTATCGCTGCAACATAGAGAGCGCTCGCTGAGCAAGTAATGAATTACCTACTTATACATTTTTGGAAATATAATTGTTTTTTACCGCGCTTTGTATTTTTATTTATATAATTCCAGCGGAAAAGTCAGGTTGTATTGTGTTGTGGTATTGGATGGCTCAAAAAATTCTGATTATTTAATATTTTCAGAGCCCACACTAACTACAAACTGGGATATGTAGAATATCAATATATATAAAACTCTTCCGTTACTGACTGACTGACTGACTGATTGACTGACTGACTGACTGACAGACAATGCAGAGCCAAAACTACTGGGCGTAGCGGGCTGAAATTTTGCACGTGGGTTCCTTGGGGAGTGTAGGTGACCACTAAGAAAGCATTTCCCGAAATTCCCACGGGAACGGGAAAAAACTGGATTTTTTTATTTATGATAAATCTGCGCGGGAAAAACTGCGGGGCAGCTTCTAGTCAATATATATAAAACTCTTCCGTTACTGACTGACTGACTGACTGACTGACTGACAGACAACGCAGAGCCGAAACTACTGGGCGTAGCGGGCTGAAATTTTGCATGTAGGTTCCTTAGGAAGTGCAGGTGAGCACTAAGAAGGGATTTCCCAAAATTCCCACGGGAACGGGAATAAACGGGAATTTTGTGTTTATGAGAAATCTGCGCGAGTGAAACCGCAGGACAGCCTCTAGTATAATATAAAACTCTTTCGTTACTTACTGACTGACTGCCAGACAACGCAGAGCCGAAACTACTGGGCGTAGAAAGCTGAAAATTGGCACATGGGTTTCTTGGAGAGTGTAGGTGAGCACTAAGAAAGGATTTCCCGAAATTCCCATGGGAACGGGAATAAACGGGACTTTTGTTTTTATGAGAAATCTGCGCGGGAAAAATCGCGGGGCAGCCTCTAGTGTAGAATAAAATAAAATTAACATTTGCATGGGTAAAAGTATTTATTCTTTAGATGATCTAATTATTTTTGGTATATTTTTTTCTGTAAATTCTCTGACAAATTTAGAGCGGGTGGAAACTGGTCACTGAAAAATGGTATTTTGTTTAAATTATGTATAGGAAAACGGTTTGCTATCAACGCTGTGAACTTAAGAAGCTCCAACATTAAGTCTTCTATAGCGGCTGTGGCCAGTATAAACGTACCTAACAAAATTGACTGATATAGCTTGTACAACCGTCAAGCGTTAAGTTATCCTGTTCATCACACTTTTGTGTAGATTTGTTAGTGCCTTTAAATTACATTTATCTTTAACTAGTCGACCCGGCGAACTTCGTACCGCTTAACCTATTACTATGTTGCTTATGTATTTTACTCATAAACCTTTCTCTTGAATTACTCTATCCTTTTAAACAAACCGCATTAAAATCCGTTGCATAGTTTTGAAGACATAAGCATACATAGGGACAGACGCGGGAAGCGACTTTGTTTTATACTATGATTTTAACTCTTTAAATATTCTAACTGATATAAATATCTATGTAGGTACTACTTACTCTTTTACTCTAGCTTAAGAAAAAGCAAAATTAAATTATAATTTTAACTTTTATACAATTTATTTTGTAAGCACGAACGTCCGCACCTAACACAGGAGAATAAATATATTTTGTTCTAGAAGAGTTTTATATAATACGAGCTTTCCCGGCTTACTTCGTTACGCCATAGAATATAAGATACTACAAAAGACTTGGCTCTATAGACTATGTTCTTTTGCCCGCCCAGAATAGCCGAATAAAAAACAAACAACAACAACAAACCACCTGTCAAAATATGTAAACAACGGAAAAAATATTGCACCTTGGGTTACATTATTTGAGTTTAGGTAAGGATCCCTAATTTTTTTGAAAATCTGATATAGCCTATGACACTCGGGGTTAATGTAGCTTCCTACCAGTGAAAGAATTTTTCAAATCGGTTCAGTATTTCCGGAGCCTATTCGTTACAAACAAACAAACAAACAAACAAATCTTTCCTCTTTATAATATTGGTATAGATTGATTAAGTCTCGAACACTGCGCTACGGAGTCGTTCCAATGTTTGTCCTGTGGAAATTTGTGATCCCCCACCACCATGACCAGCAGTAACTCTCCAAGGGTTGGATAAGACGGTGATGTTCATCAGGTCCCGTGTAAGCTTCTAAGTTTTTTATTTTTATAAATCGACTAGTGGCTGCCCCGCGGTATTTCCCGCGCAGATTTCTCATAAAGACAAAAATCTCGTTTTTTCCCGTACCCGTGGAAATTTCGGGAAATCCTTTCTTAGTGCTCACCTACACTCCCTAAGGAACCTACATGCCAAATTTCAGCTTTGTACGCCCAGTAGTTTCGGCTCTGCGTTGTCTGTCAGTCAGTCAGTCAGTCAGTAACGGAAGAGTTTTATATATATTGATTACATATGTAGTAGGTATGCGTTTGTTTAATGTATTATCTTTGTTTTTTATTAAAAAAATTATTTGAAAAAGAGCAGAATAAAAAATAAATACTAGATATTTTTACTTCAATAAAAGTAACTCAATTTAAAATTTATACGACTTCGGTAGAACTCTATTTAATTCTTATCGGGTTCATGATAATGAATAAATTTACCGAGTTGTAGCGGCCATGTCACCGCGGCTGGCAGTGCTGCTGGCGTGGCTGGCGGCGGGCGTGATGCGCGGGGGGGCGCGCGGGGGGGCGCGCCCGCGTGTACTCGGAGGGACGGACGACGTCGACCACATGTTCCCGTTTGCCGTCACATTGGAATTCGATCATGAACAAAGCCTTCTTTATGAACCGAGGTAAGTTAAGTACCTAATCCTCATCATCAAAGTCAAAAGTCTTTTTTTGAAGGTCAATTAGACTTATTATTCTAATTGGTATTGATTGATACCTTATTTATTATAGTATCCTATACTGCGAGAGGAGAGGTAGGTAGTTTAGGGCGCCCACCAAACGGCTCGGACAAACAAATGTTTGCCTTGCCTTACAACAATGGTCGCCTGGAGACGCTCCCAAATCATCTGGAGACGGCCCCATCATCTTTATCAGTCTCTAAGTGCCCACTGCTGGACATAGGCCTCTTCTAATCGTCATAAGTTATGTATGTTTATTTATTTTTAACTAGCTGTCCCGGCGAACTCCGTACCGCGCCCTACAATTTATATGGAAAAATTAAATTGTTGTTTTTGCTAACTTCTCCAATTTTTCTCACCTTTATGATGATATACGAGAAATAAAGCAAACGACCGAGAAACAAAGGATGTCCTTTTCTCTCAAACATACTGAGGGAAAAGGACAGTCATATGTCAGTCGCCCACATCGAATTCTACATTTTATTGGAAAAAGTAATAAATGTTAAATATCTTTTTAATTATTACTTTTAAATCAAATTTGAATTACCAGAATTTGATATACTTTGTTATCATTATTCGTATGTAGTTTCAACAAAAACTAGTTAGTAATTTTGAAGAACTAGCTATTCCCGTTTTTTGGAATGGTTATCTTTGACGAAATAATGTATCGAGGTTTTTTGATTCCACAGGTGTTTCTCAATTATAAAAAACTTTGTTATATTCTCAAAAACGTTATATAAAAGTTCCAGATCTTTACCTCTTATAGATTAAGAGGATTACTTACTTGATTTAAAAAACCTTCAAAACTCATATAGCGTCTTAATCCTTCCCTGAACTTCGACAAACATTTCGAATCCAAAATCAGCTAAATCCGCCCGGCCGTTCTCGAGCTTTAGCGACACTAACGAACCACGATTCATTTTTATATATATTATAGTAGATAGAAGATATAGTAGATAGATAATTTATTTTTTACAAAAATTATCCGCGTTAAATATATTTACACATACATAAACTGAGAACTTCCCTGTTTTCTCAAGTCGGTTAAAATAGGTTCTAAAACCTTCTCCTGAATGTAATAAATACTTTTGTGAAAACCGCATCAAAATCGATTTAGCCAAACTAGAGATAATCGCGGATATACACACTTACAAGTCAAACTAATAACCTCCTTTTTTGAAGGCGGATAAAAATAAAATAAAGCGGTAGAGCAAAGTGAAGAGGACCTGACTTTTTAACGTAATTACTAACCTATTTCTGGAACTTGATGTGGTGTACGGAGCGGGGGCTCTGTGCACCGTACAGGCGGCCCCTCGCGGGGCGGCAGTACAGGCCGTGATCACCTTGTTCTGCCGCTGCGCATTTTGGCGCATGGGGAGGGTATAGTGGTGGGCTGCATTATGCAGCTTTGCGTCAGGGAGGGACCCTGAGACGTATTCCTTCGGGTGCTTCCCGGGGGGTTTTAGTCGGTGCGAGTCCGACATAACCTTCGTCTCTCCCCCGAGCGACGAGGTACCCATAACGGGTTTCCCCTCGAGAAAAAAAAAAAAAAAAAAGGTAAATGTAAAAATAAGAAGTTTAAAAGAAGGTTTAAAACCTATCAAAAATTTGAATAGGTTTGTCAGTCTGGAATCACACAATAAGTACTAAAGAAAATCGTTCTCAAGTTGAAAACTGCTAATAATAGTTTATAGTGTGTGGGGCGTAGCTAGGTACCATACACTGGAAAACTGGAAAACGCAGATTGGGTAGACTCCAACAAGGTGGTCATATAGCGTGATCATTGCACGAGTAGAATTATGAATTTTTCAACATTTAAATAATAATATTTTTTTTTTTACAATTGCTAAAATTTTCAGTTTACTTCGACTGCCTATATCTTAGATTATCGTTTTGTGGTGATTCTTTTACTAAGAAATGATATTTTTTTTATTTAAACGGACGTATACAGTATTTATTTTACTTAGTGCGGCTATGAAAAATCCGACTATTCCCATACAGGATTGCCACTTTTAAATTTCTACTCTTTTGTGCCGCACTGTATTTCCATACCGAAATTATGCAATTTATTGTTTCAGATTGTGCTCGGGGGCGCTGCTGACCGCGAGCTGGGTGCTGACCGCCGCGCACTGCCTAGGTTCAGACATTGCCAGAATACGATACGGAGACTTTGAGAAGCTGCCGAACGAAACCAACAAGTTTAGCAAGGTCCTTAAATCTGTGCCGTATCCATTGTATATACGTTATATGACTAATATAGTTAGAAATGACATCGCGCTGCTCATGGTGTCCGCAGTGCCGACGCGCACGTTCGCGCGCCTGAGCGCCGTGGACTTCCTCGCGCTGACGGGGCAGCCCGCCGTGCTCGCCGGGTTCAGCACTTTCCTAGACTCTAACGAAAATGATAATGATGCAACTCGACCGCTGCAAGTTCTAGAGGTTATGATAACAGTGTGTGAATGGGCAGAAAATGACAACGCGGAAAAAGACGATGTTACGGTATCAAGTAACGGTCCATTTTTATGTGTTCAAAGCAAGTGTTCAGAAAAAGGAAGAAGTTACATAACTCCAGGAGACTCGGGCGGGCCGCTGCTGCACGACGGCCGCTTGGCGGGCGTGGCCGCTATCGGGGTGCCTCTGTTGTCCGGGGGCTACACGCCCGTGTCGCCTTACTTGTCTTGGATTCACGAAGTTATCACTGCAACTAAGTAAACGCCAGCAAGTTACAAATTACTTAATAACATTAAAGAAAATATTAAATTGTTTTGTAATGCGTGTTTTATTTTTATTTTCATCGGCACAGTCGTGTTGGTCAGGCAGGCAGGCCCTGGCTTACCTACTAAACTTTTAGTTCATGCGGCGGCTTCGATTCGTGATGATGTTGGTGTTTAGCCTGTATTAAAATAAACTTCTATAATTTTATCACACAAATCAGTTTCCAAGAGAAAATAAATCGTGATTTTGTAAATGAACAAACTTTGGCGTCGCGCCTGCCGTGGGTTCTTGTGACGGATCTGAAACAAAGGTGCGTTTTTCATCATGCCTGGCCGCCAAGCCTACATTAGGCAAGACCAGTGCCCCTACTCATAGGTGTGCCATGATGTGAACGCGCATTACGCGCTTGATATTTTGCATCGATATAAAAGCAGCGCCCCTGGCGAAAGTAGTAAAACTATAAACAAAATATGCAAAAAAAATTATTAACGCTTAGATAAATTGCTTACAAATCGGCTGTGATTACGTGACGACTTGTGTTAAGGCCCTTTGTTAACTTACCACATCTTTTAAGTACATGATCTGGGTACTTTGTTTGTGTCCCAAGATAATACCTAAGTATACCTACTTTAATCTTTTTACTTTCTTAACAGTTATCCCAGAACTGAACATTGACATCTGTTTTGGACGAAATACATATTATACGCCAAAGGGTGACATAAATGTTACTTGGAAACTGCTGCCTTGATCCTAATTCAAGGCTAAACTATATAGATACTAGAGGCTGCCCCGCGGTATTTCCCGCGCAGATTTCTCATAAACACAAAAATCCCGTTTTTTCCCGTTCCCGTGGGAATTTCGGAAAATCCGAAACTGCTCACCTGCACTCCCTAAGGAACCTACATGCCAAATTTCAGCTTTGTACGCCCAGTAGTTTCGGCTCTGCGTTGTCTGTCAGTCAGTCAGCCGGTCGGTCGGTCGGTCGGTCGGTCGGTCGGTCGGTCGGTCGGTCGGTCGGTCGGTCGGTCGGTCGGTCGGTCGGTCGGTCGGTCGGTCGGTCGGTCGGTCGGTCGGTCGGTCGGTCGGTCGGTCGGTCGGTCGGTCGGTCGGTCGGTCGGTCGGTCGGTCGGTCGGTCGGTCGGTCGGTCGGTCGGTCGGTCGGTCGGTCGGTCGGTCGGTCGGTCGGTCGGTCGGTCGGTCGGTCGGTCGGTCGGTCGGTCGGTCGGTCGGTCGGTCGGTCGGTCGGTCGGTCGGTCGGTCGGTCGGTCGGTCGGTCGGTCGGTCGGTCGGTCGGTCGGTCGGTCGGTCGGTCGGTCGGTCGGTCGGTCGGTCGGTCGGTCGGTCGGTCGGTCGGTCGGTCGGTCGGTCGGTCGGTCGGTCGGTCGGTCGGTCGGTCGGTCGGTCGGTCGGTCGGTCGGTCGGTCGGTCGGTCGGTCGGTCGGTCGGTCGGTCGGTCGGTCGGTCGGTCGGTCGGTCGGTCGGTCGGTCGGTCGGTCGGTCGGTCGGTCGGTCGGTCGGTCGGTCGGTCGGTCGGTCGGTCGGTCGGTCGGTCGGTCGGTCGGTCGGTCGGTCGGTCGGTCGGTCGGTCGGTCGGTCGGTCGGTCGGTCGGTCGGTCGGTCGGTCGGTCGGTCGGTCGGTCGGTCGGTCGGTCGGTCGGTCGGTCGGTCGGTCGGTCGGTCGGTCGGTCGGTCGGTCGGTCGGTCGGTCGGTCGGTCGGTCGGTCGGTCGGTCGGTCGGTCGGTCGGTCGGTCGGTCGGTCGGTCGGTCGGTCGGTCGGTCGGTCGGTCGGTCGGTCGGTCGGTCGGTCGGTCGGTCGGTCGGTCGGTCGGTCGGTCGGTCGGTCGGTCGGTCGGTCGGTCGGTCGGTCGGTCGGTCGGTCTTATATATATTGATTAATAACTTATGTTTATTTTTGGTCCGAGCGCCGTAGAGATGTTACGTGACAACGACGTGAGCCTATTTATAATCAAGAGTCGTAGGTAAGTTTATCTTGACTTGACTCATCCGATAATATTAATGTACCTTAGTAGGTACCTACTTTATATCGTTTCATTTATCTATACCAATATTATAAAGAGGAAAGATTTGTTTGTTTGTTTGTTTGTAACGAATAGGCTCCGGAAATACTGAACCGATTTGAAAAATGCTTTCATTGGTTGGAAGCTACATTAACCCCGAGTGTCATAGGCTATATTAGATTTTCAAAAAATTTGGGATCCTTACCTAAACTCAAATAATGTAACCCAAGGTGCGTTATTTTTTCCGTTGTTTACATATTTTGACAGGTGGTTTGTTGTTGTTGTTTGTTTTTTTATTCGCCCATTCTGGGCAGTCAAAAGAACATAGTCTATAGAGCCAAGTCTTTTGTAGTAAATAATATTCTATGGCGTAACGAAGTAAGCCGGGACTGCTCGTAATTAATACAGCACTAGAGTGTAATTAGATGTAGAGAGATCGTTTGACTGCTACTTTGCAAAGCTTATTCTGCTACAGCTTGGCAACGGTACTAACGGTGTCTTAAATTGGAACCATTTCTAATCTAAGTTGGAAAATCTAAAAAACATATAAGTACTTACTTCTTTTAAAAGAACAGGTCATGAATTTGTTGCTTTTGATTTTGACTTACTTTGGACTTTAATGGTGTTCTGTTTGTGGAGAAAATGAATGAGAGCCAAATTAATAGCAGTCCCGATCTATTTGTGAGATTAAAAGTCAGCATACTTCAGCATACCGCTCAAACATTGGCGGCTTCTATTGTTTGGGGTTGAATCTGCTTCGTCATAGAATGAAGATGTAGGTATCTATCTTCATCTATTCCCTAACATAAATGTAGTTTGCTAATGCAATGCCATCTGCATTAGAATTTTGACAATTTAGACAACAACAATATAAGTTAAATTTTGCATACGCAATACGCAGCAGTTTAGGGTGTAGGTAATGTATGTGTATGAGTGTGTGTTCTGTCCATGTGTGAGTGTGTGTGGTTGCCAGATGGCGCGCCGCCAGCGCCTGCCTCGTTTTCCTTGGCAATAATTGCTTCAGGCGGAATGCTCTGCTCTTTCCAATGTAAGCAATATTATATTCGAAAACGATAAAAACACCGAGTAGAAATTAAAAATTATGAATGATTTATTGGTATTTTGCGCAAGTTCTGCCTCGTGGAATGTGGTTATTGTGACAAATAAAGAAATGGCCCTTAGAATAAATACATCATCCCACTAGCGTTTTTTTACAGTTCAGTAAAAGTGATAGGTGAAAATATGTTTTCTAATATTTCACGTCAGGGTCAGGTCAGGTGTAACTATTTAGTAATCTATGGTCAGGTTATCACATTTTAAGCAGAAAGACTTATTAAATTGTTAGTCCTTATAATCTGAAAAGTTTTTAATAAGTCGGTAAGTAACTACCTACGTATTTTCAACAGAGCTTTAACACAGTAAGTGACTTGCATAACATGAGGATACACCATTGATCGGAACTCGCCAGAAAATAAAATGCTGCATTTTATATTCCATAAAAATATATAATACTTAAATCATAAAACTTGATGCTAACAATGCGAGACGTGTGTAAGACGTCAGCTACAGCCGCCCGGGATAAATAACGTCAAGCACCTTCCCCGCCCGCCCCGCCCCGCCGCCGCCGCCGCCGCCGCCGCCGCCGCCCGCCCTCAGGGAACCGCGAAGTCGCGACAAATCACTGTGATACATTAGCTTGACCCTACTTAGTACCTTAGCGGGTCTAGAAATAGCACGCGAGAGGGGCCTGTCGTATTTTTTGCCTCATTTTTGGCTTTAGGTTACGTGCCCTTAATTTATAATAGCCTGATCCCAGGTCGAGTTTTTTAAGGGACAAAGGTAAAGCCTCTTTGGAGTCAGTTGTTAAAAATGCTAGAAGATCCAGAAATAAAATTTGTGGACGTAGATGGGCTGGTTAAAACAAATCACACCCTAACTTTATTTCTTTAGAGCATTCAGCAGCGCAGAAGATTTGAGGTAGGTATTTGGATAAAATGAAACGCTTGTTTAATTTACTAAGTAAAATAAAAGGAACCGGCCTTCAATAAACTGACACATGCCTACATCAACTGATCACTTCCTCTATTTCGAAGTCGGTTAAAATAGGTACTAAAACCATCTCCTGAATGTAACACAATACTTATCTGAAAACCGCAACAAAATCGGTTCAGTCAAACGCGAGATAATCGCGGACAACCATACATACAAACATACATTGGGTCAAACTGATAACTTCCTTTTTTGAAGTCGGTTAATAAAGATACATCCTAATTGTATAAGAGGAAGAGTAGAGTAGGTACATGTACATACTTAATACTTATATGAGAGGAGCAAGCGGTCTCGTGTTCCCGCGCTGTCAAGCTGCCAATTGGTCAAGCAGTGCGCGGCGGGAACGCGACACCTCCGAGAGGACCGAGTTAAGTAGGTATTGGGACTAGATAAACATTTACAGGCTGCTAAATAACACACTATACAGGGTGTTTCTGACAAGGCAGTAATAAATCAAAGGAGGGATTCTGCTCACCATACCTAACAACTTTCCCAAAGCAACATGGGTTGAAATCTCAAAACAAAAATCAGCCGTCCCGTACATTGATCCCGCCAGGTGATCGAACCAATGTATGGAACATTTGTTATTTTTTTTTTATATTTTGACCCATGTTGCTCTGGGAAAGTTGTTAGTTATGGTGAGCAGAATCCCTCCTTTGATTTATTACCGCCTTGTCAGAAACACCCAGTAGATACTTAGTATAAATAAATATTATAACTATTGTTATTAGTTAATCCATTTGCAACCGACCAAAAATTGTACATACATACATAATATCACGCCTTTTTTATTTCCCGGAGGGTTAGGCAGAGGCACCGGCTTGAGAGCCAGACCCACGTTTAGCCGAGTTTATGCTTTATTACCAACGTGACAAGGGGCCAGCTTGTCGCCGCGGTTATAACGACCACTACTGCGGCCGGGACCAAAATTGTAGTTTAATCAAAATATTTTATTGTAAGTAAATGGACCTACCACCTACCCACATATAAGTCATCCAAGCATGCGGGAGAAGGCAGGAGAGGTAGGTACCTATAGGTAATACAATAAAATACAAGACGAATTCAAATTAGCATAAAAATGTAAAATAATTCGTGCGACAAAGTAATGAAAATTCAGGCACGGTTTGTTCGCCAGTCCGTGAAAAATCTGAATTTGTAATAGGCAGTAGAAAATAATTATCAAAATCGGTCCACACAGTAAAAAGTTATATATAAAAAAAAAAAAATATACGCGACGAATTGAGAACCTCCTCCTTTTTGTTTTTTCGTCGGTTAAAAACTTCACGCCTCCGCCGCAAGCGCCCTTACCGAGTGGTAGGCTAGGTATAACTTAGGTATCTATAAAAGTGCCTAAGTATATGTACGGCGCGGAGTTGATCATGTTATACGATAAGGTATAAAGTAACTACTTACATGTATTATAGCTTACCTGCTGGGTAATTTTGGTGAAGACTAATTATTTAGACCTGAATCAAGTCGATTAAGCCCTACCGTTTTCATAGACGAGAGTATGAGGATTACAGCTTGAAAGTAAGGCCATAATTCTCATAAACTTTGGGTCTAACTTCTAAAGTATAAGTGGACTAAATTATTTTACGTTGTGGACCAATTTAGATACATTCATTACTAAATTTACATTCTCAAAATTTGTTTTAGGGAAGATTTAAATTATGAGGATTAGTCAGCTTGAAGGACATTTAGGACACCAAAATAGACTACCCAAGGAGAATGACATCTCACTCGGCTCGTTTTCGAAACACAAAGCTTTGCTTTCCAGTTGAACCAATAGTTGAACGTATTTTATCCATGTAATAATTAGCAGGCGTCGGCGATTTCCAACCTCTTTGAATTAACATTAATTAACTTAGTGAAAGACCACGATATCAAAACGAAACGGAGAGTTATTTCCTCTTACGGTGACCGTTAGAGGAAATCACTCTCCGTTTCGTTGTTACCTACGCAAAGCAGTTATAAGTTTCAGTTACTTTTAGCACATCACTACTGAACCAGTCACTTGTGTTGTGGTATCATTCATTCACTCACTCCTCTAGCCATAAACAAAATTTGTTTTGACAAGTCGACCTCGTCCTGTGTGTGGTTGCTGATAATATGATCCGCGTTAACATTTAATTTTATTGTGAAAATAGTGTTCTGTTAACATGACTGTGTGGGAGAAAGTCGAGGAGGAGTGCTATGCAGTCGGTGAGTTAAATTTTCTTACTTAAAACTAAACAGTTTTTGTAAAAATGCGTCATGAAATAGGTGTAAAGTAAAGTTGGGATCACTTGTTGCATGTCGCAGACTCCCGCAGAGATGCTCCTGTATGATGAACACTAACAAGCTTTCTTTTTAAACCCTCTTCCACCTCTTGGGCTATTCTCTAAGCAAAGAGGCATCTCACTTAGGTCTGGATTCCCGCCGGAATACCTACTGTGTTTTTCTGGCCACTCCCTTTTTACCTTAAAACTAAACTTGAATGATTGTAACTTATTAATTTGTTTTCGATTCAGAATTTATACAATCAAAATGCGTAATGTGTCTAATTTGTAAACATAAGAAACCATCGGTACCTTTGTTATGGTAAGTATTCTTTGGCTTCAGAACTCAGGTGACCTGAGTTTAATCCTTAATTAAAAACTATGTTCCTAATTCTTCTTTTCTGCGCTATTCTGTTTGATAATAATCTTAAATTATTTATAGAAACTGGTTAGCCCATCTAAAACGACCCACCAACCCATATCTCTAGCATACATTAATGTCAGTCTGAAAACACCAATCAACCAACTTACTTTAATCTTAAAGGATAACAAAAGCGGCCGTAATAGCCCCTCAGCACTGGTTTTCAATATTAACCAAGTAAAATACAGACACAATGGACAAAACTAACATTAAAATTACCTTATTGCAACAACTTTGCTAAAATGGAATGAATAATCTATTATATAAAAATAAGTATAGTTCTTTACTATTATATAATAATTAGTTATTATTTTTATTAGTTCATTGAATGTCACATTACATCTGTAGCACAGCTCTGGACACTTCATAGCAAAACACAGTTGCAACTCATGTTTGTGCTCACATATCATGCACGTGTGAGTGAGATACGGTGTGGGACGCTGCTTTATTTGTACTGTGAGGTAACCGAGAGCCGGGGGGGCACTTGCTGAGGGAGGCAGGGAGTGCCCATACTCTATGTGGAACTATTTATATTTATTATTCTGTGTCTGTGGTGTGATAGGTTTTATTAGTAAAGAACAAATAGTATAGACACTTTATTGCAATCAATAAACTTAACATTAGGTAATTACAAATAATGTTATTATTAAATTGATTGCAATGGGCGGCCTTATCGCTTAGAGCGATTTCTTCTAATACTTATTTATCTCATAGAGTTAATTCCACTTTCTATCCATAGTAGTAATCGTAATCTCCAAATTTGCCCCTGTTAGTGTTAACTCAATGTGGACCGTGGCCGACCTCGCTCGCTGTGAGGTCAAGTGCTCACTGCTTATGTGCAGCTTTGTTTGACATGGCACTGTGTGGGTGGGTTTGATTTGAAGATAGTTTTACACCTGCTACTACATTTTGTATACTTATAATAAAAAACCCTAGATACAGGTTATTTCTAGCTAGGGGCTCTGACCGTGATGAATTATTTTTAATTATCTTATGTATAAATAAACATCACATTTTATTATTTTGGGTAGCCAAAAATAAATCAATATTTTATAAAGAATTTGTTGATAGATTGCATTTTTTGTGTTGTGAAATAAGTTATGTCTTGGAACTTAAAAAATAATTTTAATAAAGAAATACCCACATTGAAATATTATTTTATAACTGGTTAAGTAATACGTAGTTACACACTTGAATCCTAAAACCTTAAACTAAGATCAGTAGCTTTAGGCTTCAGCTAACTAAATATCAATACAATTTCTAAGCCTTTAATCTGTCTAACCAGGACCCAAGGTAGTGAGGCTCTAGAATTCGGCTCCAAACTAATTATCATATGAACTGTGTGTGACGTCACACGCGCCCTAGTCAGTGCCTGCGAGCACATTGTTCCTCACAAGGTTGCTCGGAGGTACAGAATACAGAACGAAGGTCAACAAACTGTGACACATTATCTAGCATTGTTTCACTTAAAGGTAGTCCCTGATATAGGGCATATGGTATGCAGAAATGTCATACTTAATTCTACTAGCAAATTTCACATTAAAAAAGGTTTTCCTAAAAAAAAACTGCTGTATGGGTCTAACATTTCCTGTCAATTTTAAAATAAATACAATTTAAGAATAACTTAATGAAATGGGTGCATTTCATTGGCAATTCCATTCCATTCCTGTAAAAATTGCATTTAGTGATAAGGCCTCATTTTGCATTGTTCCATGTAATTTTCTCTAGAGTTGATTTATTTTGAATAATGACCAGAGAATTAGCCGAGGACATATTAGTATAATGCTTAAAAATACTGTAAGTAGTTCAATAACACATACACATAGCATTTGTCGGTCGCCCTGCCTATCGAAGTGCGTGACAGGTTTGCGCGGTCACTTCCTCAGGGAAGTAATTTTGGTAATCGTGCGCCGGCGCAGCGCGGGGCGGCGCAGCGGGGCGGCGGCGGGCCGCGGGATTTGGCACTCGCTTCAATTAAGATGATTGCCTGTGATAAGCATTCAGGATTGCAAGGGGTACAGATTTATGACCTAAATACTGAATAATGCTACTTACATTGTTTGGTATTGTGGGGAATTGTAATTGGCAAATTTTATGTACGGCTGCCCCGTTTCGTACCTTTCGTGTTTTTTTTAAAGAAGTTTTGCTCAAAAGAACGAAAAGCATTATGGCAAATGTGTCCTAATAGAGCCGATAAGGCTGAATGAATGAATTAATATACATTTTATTGTACTCAAATACAAGTATATGTTAACAATATGCATACAGTAAGGTGACATTAGGCGACTTTATTGTTAAAGCGATTTCTTTCAGGCAACCTGTTTTTAAAGGATGATAATTATTATGAACGTGGCTTTTTAAATAACCACGATAGGGACAGGATATTTATTTTAATAAGTAATATCTGGAATAGATAATTTATAAAAATAGTCATTATAAAAATCACAGCTTTTGAATTAAAGTAAAGTAGCGGAACCTGTGGCGGTGTCGCGTTGCTGCCACGGATCGCGTGTCGGCGCTCTATGGAGCGTGTTGGCTCTATCTAATGTGTTCTTACAAAAATCAAATATTTATAGTATAGTGTCCTAGTTTTGTGCGTGTGTAAGTACAGTACTAGGATCCTCCTTGCGCGTGCGCATCGCATAGTTCTACTGTCGCTCAGACGCCGGCGCAACATTCCACCAATTGACCCTGACCTCGCGCGCCTGTCGTCGCCGAGTACAATTTGTATGGTTCGGGAGTAAGGTCCTTGAGCACTTCATTCAATCGATATCTTAAGTTTAGTGTATAGAGTTTTATCAAGATTACATCAGGATATCAGATAGTCCGATAGATTTATCATTGTTTCTGGGATTTCCTTTTTTTATAATGTCACTTTACGATACTAACGTATTTTTTTTGTTTTAGCTTCAAATAAATTATTTTCCTACCTTCTAACAGAAAACTATAGATAAACAGTCTTATTCATAAAGATACAGTACATTTTAGGTAGCGTTACTGGAGGTCTACTTCTCTGGTTTGATGTATAGTAAATACATGACATCCAGTCTAAATTGACATAATATTTCAATTTAGACTAAAAGTTAAAGAGCATTTTATGAATAACAGGGTAAATCTATACCAATATTATAAAAAGGAAAGATTTGTTTGTTTGTTTGTAACGAATAGGCTCCGGAAATACTGAACCGATTTCAAAAATTCCTTCACTGGTAGGAAGCTACACTATCCGCGAGTGACATAGGCTATATCAGATTAAAAAAAAAATTAGGGATCCTTACTTAAACTCAAATAATGTAACCCAAGGTGCAGTATTTTTTCTGTTGTTTACATATTTTGACAGGTGGTTTGTTGTTGTTGTTTGTTTTTTTATTCGCCGATTCTGGGCAGTCAAAAGAACATAGTCTATAGAGCCAAGCCTTTAGTAGTATCTTATATTCTATGGCATAACGAAGTAAGCCGGGACAGCTCGTTAAAAATATAATGTAACATAATGTAACTGAAATGTAGACTAGAACATGACACCGTAACATATCCCGCGCCGCGCTCTGCAGGAGGTGTGGTGTGGATTGCACTTGCAGCTTGACAGCACGAGCTGTAGCTTCTGATCACATTCACTGGCTATTAATTAGTTAATTAAACAAAGAGTTATCGCTATACGATTTAAGTGGTCCGAACAGTTGTAAAACACACTGGACCAACCACTGGTGCATCCCACGTATACTCTTTAGTGTCGGTTTTCTTCGTAAGAGTAGGTTGTCCCTTTTAACTTCATTGTATACGGCCTGTTAAACTTTAATTCGAACAGTTTCACTTTAAAATGCTGCAAATACATGAAGAAATATATTTTTATCCTTAAAAACAAAATAGTTTGCAGTAAAAAAAGCGTTACACAAATTATTGGTGATAAGTTTGTGAAGACTCCTCGTCTAAAAATCTGGTTACAGCTCTCCAAACTTAGAGTAAAAAATCTAAATAGTACTTTCTACGTGTATCTTCAGCTATAGCTCCACTACAATAACCCTGGCCTACCCCTGGGCTTGTGTCGCTGTTCAAAACTTGTAGACATGTGTCATTTTCAACTTTAACGCTCCAACATTAAAGTACAAAATCCACCATTTGTCATTCCAGCAATCTACAACTACCCCGGCTCGTCTCCGGGGCTGGTGCCCCACCTGCCGCTCTCAGTGGGCGAGCTGGTGGTGGTGGAGCGACGCTGCGCCGCGTGGTACTGGGGCCGCAGTCTGCGCCACGCCCCACACGACTCCCACGGCCCGGATGATACCACTACCACTCCCAAAGCGAACGCCCCCGTAGCAGGAGCATTTCCAAGAAGCTACGTCGTGCTTCGACAATGTACTGTTGACAGGTGAACAGAGAACAGATTATACCACTTATACACCAATGCTTGAATCAGCTTCAAATATTATGAATAAACAAGCACAGAAAAGCCGATTTTACTTATAGGTAGACTCAATGGCATGGCTCTTATATGCTAGCAAGCATAGTTTTAGCACACCTCGGACACTTCATAGAAAAAATCGCGTTGCTTCGCGCACAGCCCTTGTGCCACAAAACTCGTATCATGCTTGTGTGGGTGAGATGAGACGTGCGACGCTGCTTAATTTGAACTGAGTGGTAACTGAGAGGTAACCGGGAGCCGGGGAGCCGCACTTGCTAAGGGGAGGCAGGGATTGCCCATACTGTATGTACCTAGTACTATCTATACCAATATTATAAAGAGGAAAGATTTGTTTGTTTGTAACCGGAAATTCTTACCCGATTTGAAAAATTCTTTCACTGGTAGGAAGCTACATTAACCCCGAGTGTCATAGGCTATATTAGATTTTCAAAAAAATTAGGGATCCTTACCTAAACTCAAATAATATAACCCAAGGTGCAATATTTTTTCCGTTGTTTACATATTTTGACAGTTGGTTTGTTGTTGTTCTTTGTTTTTTATTCGGCCATTCTGGGCAGTCAAAAGAACATAGTCTCTTTAGCACAGTCTTTTGTAGTATCTTATATTCTATGGCGTAACGAAGTAAGCCGGGAAAGCTCGTTTATTATACTGTGGTTTTAGTTTATCCAGTCTTGCCTATATAATGACAATACTATTGATTTATCCTCATACAGATACTCTGTTAGTCAAACTCGCTACTTGATTTCGTATGTATTAAACACTACTGTATAATCGGCAGTCCCACATAATAGCAGCGAGCTTTTTCCGCATTCTGCTGAAACGCGCGGGTCAATGAGCTCCGATAGCGGCGGCCACTGATAACAGAACTTTTGACTTCCTAGAACCTTATCACCACTTTGACCATTAGAAAAAATATGTTTAGCAAATCTCTTTTAATTGTTTAGTAAGTCATCAAAGCAAGCTTACCCTAACGAGCCCTTGGAATCACACAAGTAAACACAGCTCAGGCGTGATGCAAATCAAGCGTACACAGAATAGCCGACCACGCACGGAGCGGTCAGCAAACAATGCTGCTGCTCTGTGCCTGCTATGTTTGCCCCCACTGTCTTAGTACCTAAAACATACATATCAAAAACAGTTTTAAGTACTAAAGGGTTTTTCGGTTTTATCTGGGAATTTGTCTTCCAATTTAAATATTCTCTGCATAACAGGTTGCCAGTAAAAAATCTCTTTTAGTGATAAGGTCACCTCTGTGTCCATAACTTTGTTACTTTGTGAAATGTATTTGAGTTCAGCAAAGTTTAGATTTATTAATTACGAGCTTTCCCGGCTTACTTCGTTACGTACGCCATAGAATAAAAAATAAGTACTACAAAAGATTTGGCTCTATAGACTATGTTCTTTTGACTGCCCAGAATGGCCGAATAAAAAACAAACAACAACAACAAACCACCTGTCAAAATATGTAAACAACGGAAAAAACATTGCACCTCGGGTTACATTATTTGAGTTTAAGTAAGGATCCCTAATTTTTTTGAAAATCTAATATAGCCTATGTCACTCGGCGATAGTGTAGCTTCCTACCAGTAAAATAATTATTCAAATCGGTTCAGCAGTTCCGGAGCCTATTCGTTACACAAACAAACAAATCTTTCCTCTTTATAATATTGGTATAGATTTAGGACAAAATCATCATTATCCCTGAATTTATTAATGTACTTTTGTATCTTACTTTGTATGCAAAGTGTTTTCTATTCTATTCTATTCTATCATCTTTTATATGAGTTGCAACGACATAGTATCCAGCACTTATAACAAGCGTTCCTATGTTAGCTTTGATTTTAGTAAAATAGAGTATACTTACACTTCTAGGCGCATTGAATTGAAATAAATACCTACGGTCGTAGTAAATAATATGTAATACGAACTAAAATAATAAATAAATGTGTAATAGATGCGGCGACGAGGTGCTGGCGAGCGCGTCGGCGGGCGTGGCGCACGACATCGCGCTCACGCTGCGCGAGTGGCTCCCTCTGTGGAAACAACTCTACGTTGTGAGTATTATCTATGTAGTAGCGTGTGTCTGTACTGTAGAAGCAGTAATCAATTAAAAGAGAGACGCAACTCACTATGGTTGTAAGTTTATCCTTACAACTTTTCAATATACTTACGGGCAGCTAATTTTTGTGTTGAGATTTCAATCCATGCAGTTCACACGGGCAGCAAATTTTGATGTCGATATTTTGTTCCATGCTGCTCAAAAGGACAGTTAATTTTTGTGTAGAGGTTTTGATCCGTGCAGCTCATAGGGGCAGCCAAATTTTATATTTTTTATTTTGATCCATTGCTTTTGGTGTTCTGAGTTGAACTGAAGTAAGTATTTGTAACTAATACGTGAACAGAGCAACGACACTCGCTTCAAGTTCATCGAAGTGGCAATGCTGACGTTGCTGGAACTGCGAGCGCTGGGCGCGCCGGCCGCGCTGCCGCTGGACCGCATGCGCCGCCTGGCCCGCGCCGCGCGCGCCGCCATGGACAAGGGCGACCGGTGAGTGTCCGACTGACAGACCGATCGATAGACTGACCGACTGACTGATAGACTGGCGATTTTTGCAGACCATGCGAAGCTAGAAGTCCACGCCAGCTAAGTCTGCACGCGACTGGGGGAGCCACTGTATTGTGGGGTGTACTTTGACGTGCTCCACCCGCCATTTTAAACAAATTGTTATTTGACTGATTGCTAATCTACAGGGTGTTTCTGACAAGGCGGTAATAAATCAAAGGAGGGATTCTGCTCACCATACTAAACAACCTTCCTAAAGCAACATGGGTCGAAATCTCAAAATAAAATCAGCTGTCCCGTACATTGACCCCGCCAGCTGATCGAACCTATGTATGGAACAGCTGTTATTTTTTTGAGATTTTGACCCATGTTGCTCTGGGAAAGTTGTTAGTTATGGTGAGCAGAATCCCTCCTTTGATTCATTACCGCCTTGTCAGAAACACCCGGTATATCTATACCAATAAATAAGAGGAAAGATTTGATTGTTTGCATCAAATAGACTCCGGAAATACTGAACCGATTTGAAAAAATCTTTCACTGTTGGGAAGCTACACTATCCCCGATAGGCTATATTAGATAATAAAAAAAAATAGAGATCCTTACTTAATCTCGAATAATGTAACCCAAGGTGCAATTTTGTTCCGTTGTTTACATATTTTGATAGGTGGTTTGTTGTTAGTTTTTGTTTTTTTATTCACCCATTCTGGGCAGTCTAAAGAACATAGTCTATAGGGTATCTTAGAGTCTATGGCGTAACGAAGCTAGCTGGGACAGCTTGTTGGTTCATATTTTGACTGGGCCCAAAATTTTCTGGCACGCACACTACAAAAAAATAGTTACATTAGTGTGATATAATGAAAATGTATTCTATTATGCAGGACGTTAGGTCTAGAGTTGCGTGTGCGCGACGCGAACGGGAGCCCGCTGGACCCGGCCGCCATGTCGCTGTACCAGCTCAACGAGGCGCACGACGAGGTCAACGCGCGGCTCGACAAGAATATGGTGAGGAACACTATATACTATGAGAACAAAGAGAGAAATAAATTGTAGACTAAACTCCTTTCTTCTCTACGCTGTAAAATCGTTGCGAAAGACAGTAGAATAATTTGACAGAGGAGGGCTCGTTTGGGGGCCTCTCCAGGCGACCATTGTCGTAAGGCATGGCAAACACTTGTTTGCCTGAGCCAATTGGTGGGCACCCTGAACTACCTCGCCTCTTGCAGTATAGGATACTTTACCAAATAAGGTAACAATATTAATTAGATTAGTCTAATTGAATTTCAATAAGCGATATTTTTTATCCTATATAAATAAATCATTTTTTACTTGCATACAATCTTATCAGGTCCTTATCACGCGGCTTTTTGAGGAGATATGTTTTTTTTATAGTTTTTTTACACTTTCGCATTTTCAGTGTCATTTCATGTTTCCAATAGAATGAATACTCCTCTATTGAATGACCAGTGTTCACTCACATTATGAGTTGCCTTTACTCTCTCACATTTTAGTCACCAGTGCTCACTCAAATTTTGTGTGGTCTTAACTCACTCACATTTTGAGTGGCCAGGGCTCACTAACATTTTGAGTAGCCACTTCTTGCTCACATTTTGAGTGACCGCTACTCACTCACATTGCTCACGCTACAGGACAGCAGCCCGCGGCTCTCGGAGCAGCCGGCCTCGGGCCCGGCGCGCGGCTTCTCCCTCTGCGTCACAGTTCACAACTTCGTGAGTGTGCGCGCGTGCGGGGAGCCCTGCGAGCTGCTGCTGGCGCTGTGCGACGCGCGCGGCCAGCAGGCCACGGAGCACCTGCTGCTGCGCTGGCCGCCGCCGCCCGCGCCCGCGCAGCCGCCCCAGGTGCTCTACACGGTGAGTACCTGTGAAGTATACAACGTCGCGAGGCTGTAAAGCTTTTCCGTTTCGGATGCTATTTCAACCGTCGCTAGTTAGTGTTTAAAGTCAAGCATGCCGTCTATATTTATTGTCAATTTTTAATTTGATTTCAGGACCTGAACGTAGAGATGAAAAGAGAGAAAATTTTCCTGGCCTGTTACGTTGTCAGAGTTGGCTCAATGGAGCCGCAGAGCTTAGACCAAAGGTATTTTGTTTTATTAAAATGTATAAATGAACCGCAAAATGAAGCACCGATTGCATAAGTCATATTATCATCATCATCTGAGCCGATAGACTGCTCGACATACGTCTCTCCCATAAATTGCCATAACGATTGATCAAGAGTCCATGTCTTTCAGTGTATCTTGCAATTTTCACCAGATTGTATGACCATATTTTGGGGGGTCTGTCTACTTTGCGTCTTTCAGTGCGCACTCGGAAACTTTAGGCAGAGCAAAGAGGACTCCGTTAGTAACTTCGTTGTCGTGTTATAGAAATTGGTTCTTGCGATCGCCGCTGTAGCGTAAGTGTGTTGCTACAAACTTTTCGGCTCCAGCGACCCCCTTCGGGTGACTTTAAGCTTTTTTTCATTGTGTTGACGATTAATTTTAGAATGAATATATAACATTAACTATGTTCTCAGACGCATCTCAGTGTCGTCGACTTCCTCCCCGGGCGGGGCGGGCGCGGCGGGCGCGGGGGGCGCGGCGCTGCGGCGGCCGGCGGGCGTGGCGGTCGCTGACGTCACGCGGTACCTGGGCGACAACCACGACCCCGACAAACACATCGACGTGCCCTTCTACCCGTGAGACACTTATATTTAGACGTATCTAGGTGTCAACTACCTCCCCGTGCTGGGTGGGGCGTGGCGGTCGCTGACGTCACGTGGTATTAAGATGATAATTGCCACCCCTTTTACCCGTGAGTAATTACATTGTATTGGCACATACTGAGGCGTCTGATGAGAATTTCTCCAATAAGTGTTGCAAAAGGTGACTTCTAGCAAAATCTGATAGATTTCCTTATGTATTGAAAGTAGCCAATGTCTGATTGACAAATTTTATAAATTTTTCAACCTGTACTGCCCCACTTCTGGGCAAAGGCCTAAAAGGGCGTATTTCAAAATTTTATAAAAACCTGAAACATCAAAGTAAGGCTGATTTCATATTTAATTATCGACTCAATCAATAGTCATGTAGAGTCTGAGTTTTGTCAATATTGACTCGTCAATTTAGAATGATAGTTTTTTCGCGTAAACAACACGGTTTCCGCAATTATTATCTAGCAGAGGCAAATACTGCAGATGCTCAAATTGTTGGTATCTATCTATACTGACTTCAGTAAAGCATTTGACAGGGTGTATCATCCGCTGTTGCCTATTATACTGTCTGGCTACAGTATATTTTAAAGTTTCCGAAGTTGGATTTCAAGATAACTTGCCCAAAGAACTCAAAGGTTTGCGGTCATATGTCCTTAACTTTTTGATGCTCGTTGTGGCGTACAACAGGGTTCTTACTTAGTGCCATTTCCTTTGGGTGAAATTTCTTTCCTTTCCTGATATTTGGGTGAAATCTAAGTTTTTTGTTATTTTCCTCGCATTTTTGATTCTATCTTCAAAAATATTAGTAAAGTGCGACACAAAAATGTAGAAAATAATAATTTATTTTTACTGCCGCATTAAACATTGACAGAGAGAGCCAGAGAGGGATAGATGGGTATATGGTACCCATGTGCAAGACTATTATATTTATAAATGGTTATATTCTAACATGACAGATACGAGAAGGAGAACCTGGACAGCCTGCTGCGGCGCGTGGCGGCCGGCGCGCCGCCCCCCGCGCGCCCCGCGCAGGCGCTGTGGGTCTCGCTGCGCGCGCTGCCCGGCGACTTGCAGCAGGTCTGTCACACTGCTTTATGTGTTCATATGTAGCTCTGGTCGTCTTATTTTTAACCGACTTCAAAACGGAGTTTATGAGTTTGACCTGTATATCAATATATATACATAGTATAAAAGAAAGTCGCTTCCCGCGTCTGTCCCTATGTATGCTTAAATCTTTAAAACTACGTAATGGATTTTGATGATATTTTTTTTAATAGATAGAGTGATTTAAGAGGAAGGTTTATAAGTATAAAACATGCACGATATAGTAATAGGTTAGGCGGTACGAAGTTCCCCGGATCGACTAGTAATATATACTGTATGTTTGTCCGCGAATTTCTATAGTTTTGCTTAAATAATTTTGATGCGGTTTTCAAAAAAGTTTTTGTTATTCAAGAAAAGATTTTAGTATTAATTTTAATTGGTGAATATTGATGATTATGTAAACGACAAAGACGCATGGAAGTAGTCTAGCTCTGCACTTAAGATATTTTTCATTATTTCATGTAATTTAATTTTTATTTTTATTAATCTGTATAATGTTCACTGTATTGTCACCTATTGTATTGTAACAAAAAGAAAAAAAATGAGAGATAAATTGTAAAGTAGAGTTTGTTACCCCTTTCTTCTCTACGCTGTAAAATCATTGCGAAAGGGAGTAGAATCATTTGACAGAGGAGGGCTCGTTTGGGGGCCTCTCCAGGCGACTATTGTCGTAAGGCAATCCAAACATTTGTTTGCCTGAGCCAATTGGTGGGCACCCAGAACTACCTCGCCTCTCACAGTATCCTATATACTTTACCAAATAAGGTATCAATAGCAATTAGATTAGATGTAGTCTAATTGACTTTCAATAAGTGATATCTTGTATCCTATATTGAATAATGTACGAGCAAGCTCTACAATTTTATAATTTGTCAAATAATCACTTTAGCGTTGCCCTACATTTTAGTGTAGCTCCATCAAAACCGCGCGTCCACCTTGCGGCCGACGCGCTCACCTACAATCAGTTGTGAATCAACCGCGCTAGCTATCATATCATAATCATATACACCCATCATAATCTTTATAAGTTATTTTGGACAATATACTCGGTTAAAGTTAATTGAGTGGTATCATTTATCCTATCAATCAGCGTAGATATCGGACACATCAGACCGCGTATCTAGGCACAGATGAACGGACACTAGCAGACCGTACATCTTATGGTCCTTCGAGCTTTAACTTCATCGAGCCGTAAATATATGGTCCTTTGAAAATTTGGACCTCGCGCGTCGGTAATATCAATCGTCGAGTGAGTTCCGCGAATCAGTGACTTATCATTATCAGTGAATATCTATCAGTGTGAGAAAAGTGAGTGACACATCTCAACACATCATCATATCTCTTGAAGAGAGTTTTATCAGCATCATCAGACCTTGCGGAGGTCTGCCAGAAGGCGCCATCAGACCTTGTGTAGGTCACTCATCGGAGTATCAATCATCAGACCTTGCGGGGGTCACCCATCATAGTAGCATCAGACCTTGCGGAGGTCGCCAGCAGGCATCAGCAGACCTTGCGGAGGTCACCCATCATAGCAGTATCAGGCCTCGCTGAGGTCACTCATCAGAGCATCATCGGACCTTGCGGAGGTCGCCAGCAGGCATCATCAGATCTCGCTGAGGTCAACCATCAGAGCAGTATCAGATCTTGCGGAGGTCACCCATCAGGCAGCATCGGACCTTGTTAAGGTCATCACCTGGGCATCAGGGCGCAGCAGAGCATCGTCAGGACGTCTCTTCAGCGGCAAATCAAGTAGGATCTTTCCATTTATTTTTTGATTGTTTTTCATTAATATGGAGGATCTGCTAGCAAATCAAGCAGAACTTGTTGATTTTTTCAATAAGTTTCTTATCAACTTAAAGAAAGATGGTTCAGATAGAAAGTCTGTGGAGTATTTTAAAAAGAAGTTAATTCAGTTAGAAGGATATTGGAACGAGTTCCAAAACAATCATTTTCAACTTTGTAGTTTTGACAAAAATCATGAATATTTTACGTCTCACGAGTTTGAGAACGTAAAACAACTCTATGAAAAGATAAAGGCAGAAGTAAATAGGCAATACGACTATGTGTTAGGCATCAGTAAACCCGCCGAAACGAGGCGTCCGGTGGAGCAAGTGGATCCTGAGCAATCAACCAGTAGTCAGCATAAAAATCAGTCTACTTCTGAAATCAAGGTATCAGCTAACACAGCATCCGCTAGCAAGTCGGAAGATTTGCTACGCAAACAAGCAACTAATTTTAAAGCATTTACTAGAACCGTATCAAATATCAATTTAGACGAAATGTCCGAAAAATGGGAATTAGAAAGCACTATCAGATCATTGCAGGCTAGGTGGACAGTTATCGATACCCTTCACTGGGAAATCGATGCCGAATTAAACGGATCTAATGAGGCATACGATAATATGTTTACTAGGCACGAACAGAGTTTTTATCAGCTTAATAAGCAAATCAATAAAAAATTATGGTCAGTAGCTCATAGGGAACAGACAACTCCGAAAATGGTAGTCCCGGAATTCCACGGTACTTACAATCAGTGGACATCGTTCAAGGATCTTTTTACTGAAACAATTCATAATAACCCTTCCTTATCAAATGCTCAGAAGATGCAATTTCTGAAGAGCAAGGCCAAGGGTGAGGCGGAGCGATTGATCCAACATCTTCAGATCAGCTCAGATAACTACGCCGTGTGTTGGGAGATTCTTAACCATAGATTCAATCATAAGAAATTAATTTTCAACTCGCATATCAGCTCATTGTTAAACTTTCAGAATATGCATTATCAATCAGTGGGACAGATCAAAAGATTCCATGACCTAGCATTAGAGACCTTGCACGCTATCAAAAATCTCGGTGTAGACATCAGCACCTGGGATCCGCTGCTAGTGTATCTCTTATCAAATAAACTCGATAGTCAAACATACAACGACTATTTAGAATCACTCGGTAATTCTCGAGAACTTCCAAATATCAACGATTTACTTGCGTTCATGGAAACAAAGTTTAACACCCTCGAATCAGCGCAACGGAAATCGGAAAGTGCAAAGAACAAGTTACAAAGTAATAATCACTCATCAACATTATCAAGCAGAAATCATCCTAAAGTACCGATACATAAGGAACCATCATTTAATCGCCCTACTTTTTATAATAAATCAGTACCTATCACTAACGCAATTTGTCCAATTTGCAAGAAACAACATGGCATTTTTAATTGCAAAACATTTATTGAAATGCCAATTCATGCACGAATTAAATTAATTAACGAATTAAATTTTTGCAAAAACTGCTTATATGATCACAAAGGAAATGGGTGTTTCTCAACCAAGAAATGCAAACAGTGCGCCGGAAATCATAACACACTTTTGCATTTAAATGACGCAAAACAAAAGGCAATGACACCCAGCACGAGCGGCGCGGTCCAAGCACCGCGGCACGTGTCATCAAATGCAGCAGCATCATCTTATGAAAGCAAGGAAATACTCTTAGCAACTGCCCTCGTGAAGGTGCAGTCATCAACCGGAGATCATCATATCATGAGAGCTCTTATCGATCAAGGCTCTCAAGTATCAATTATCACTGAGAAGGCAGCACAGCAGCTGTCAATCAAGCGGCAGAGTTGCCGTGGTATCATTGAAGGCGTGGGAGAAAAGGAGAGCAGCTGTAAAGGCATGCTAAGCATCATTTGTTCATCACTCCACAGCGAATTCACATTCAATGTCAACGCAGTAATAATGAATAACCTTATCAAGCATTTGCCTAATCAATCATTCCCAAAACCAGAATGGTCATACATCAATAATATCAAACTGGCAGATCCAGATTTCTTTATCAGCCGGGAAGTAGACTTGCTTCTTGGCGCAGATATTTACTCCTTAATCATGATGGAAGGTATCATCCGAGGAGAAAATCAATCATTACCTATAGCACAGCAAACTCACTTAGGATGGATCCTCTGCGGGAATGCGAAAACGCATTATCATTGCAACGTAGTCCTAAACAACATCGACGACATCAAACAGTTCTGGGAGATGGAGGATATTACTGAGCAATCATCACTATCATCAGAAGATCAAGAGTGTCTTGAGTATTACGAGCAGACGACTACAAGACGTGAGGACGGAAAATACGTAGTAAAATATCCGTTTAAGCAATCTTATCAAAGCGACTTAGGAGAATCAAAACCAATGGCAGTAGCGCAGTTAAAATCGCTGGAGAGAAAATTCAGAAAAGATGATAATGTAGCAGATCAATATAAAAGTTTCATATCAGAATACTTATCACTAGGGCATATGAGTCTTAACGAAAATAAATTAATTCCTTATTGTTTCCTACCGCATCACTGTGTTATACGGAATGAGTCATCGACTACTAAGCTACGAGTCGTGTTCAACGCATCAGCAAAAACGTCGTCAGGGCTCAGCTTGAATGACTTAATGCATCGGGGCCCGAATCTGCAACAAGATTTGCAAAGTTTAATTATCAAGTGGAGACAATTTCAACACGGATTTGCAGCAGACATCGAGAAGATGTTCCGTCAAATATTGATCCACCCTGAGCAAAGACAGTATCAACATATCGTGTGGAGAGACACTCCTTACGAACCCATTCATCAATATCAGCTGGCGACGGTCACATATGGAACACGAGCAGCTCCATTCTTAGCTATGAAGACCCTGAAACAGTTAGCAAAGGATAATCAGTTCAACAATCATATCAGCAAGGAAGCAGTAAAAGCTGTCGACGAAGCATTTTATATGGATGACATCTTGTACGGGAGCTACAGTCCTGAAGCTGCTTTGCAGCTTAAACATGATCTTATCAAATTAATGAAATCGGGTGGTTTTAACTTAAGAAAGTGGGTTTCAAATACGCCGGAGTTGACAGAATCGGCCCCCGAGCAACACTTCGATTTCCGCCAATGCGAATCAACGAAAACATTAGGCATACGATGGAATGCGCAAAAAGATATTTTTAATTTTGAATCAAAAATAGAAAAATCAAGCAAATACACTAAAAGATCATTGTTATCGGATATATCAAAACTCTTTGACCCTTTAGGATGGCTCTCGCCACTAAGCACTAAACTTAAGCTCCTATTTCAAGCAGTGTTCATATCAAATATCAGCTGGGATGAAGAACTCCCAGAGAAAATCAAGGATGAATGGATCGAGATGATCGAAGATATCAAAAATATTAGTAGCATCAAGGTAAACAGATGGATGGGCTCAGGCGAAAGAGACCATATAGAATTACATGGATTCTGTGACGCGAGTACCAAATGTTATTCTTGTGTCATCTACTGCAAGACGCACAAGCATAAAAATGTATCAATCATTATGGTAGCAGGGAAAACAAAGATTGTGCCCGCTAACAAATCAATATCAATCCCTCGACTAGAGTTGAGCGGAGCTCTTCTTTTATCAAAACTCATGAAAAAAGTACAATCATGCTTAGAAAATCACAACATCAACTGCTTTGGCTGGATTGACTCCACAGCAGTACTCGGATGGCTACAGGGAGATCCAGGTCGCTGGAAGCCATTCGTAGCAAACAGAGTTAAAGAGATCACGGAGATCATGCCACCCAGTTGTTGGCGTTATGTTAAGTCTGCGGAGAACCCGGCAGACTGCGCCAGCAGGGGTCTGACGGCAGAACAACTAGCTAAACATGACCTTTGGTGGAACGGACCCGCTTGGCTCACATCATATCATGGCACTGAGGAGCCAGAAATTTACGAAACCAACGAGGAAATTAAAAAGGTTTCAGCATCTGTAACATCAAAAACAGAGGAGTTGATACCTAGTATCATTGATCAACTGCTGAAAAATCACAGCTCATTTATGCGTTCTGTAAGAATTTTAGCATGGATGCTAAGAATTAAATCAAAAAACCAGAAAAAACCTAATTATATTACATTATCAGAAATTAAATCAGCAAAAAATATTATTATCAAAAATGTACAGAAAACGGAATTCGGTGCAGAAATCAATAGCATTAAAAACCTAGGAAAGGTTCACAGCAAAAGCAAGATTTTATCATTAAACCCATTCTTAGACTCTAAAGGATTTCTAAGAGTCGGCGGAAGGTTAAGAAACGCAAATATCAGCATGGAGATGAAGCATCCAATCATCATCCCACACAAAAGTCGACTGACCGACCTAATCATTGATCATACCCACAAACTTACTTATCATGGTGGACCTAGATTGACCTTATCAACTATCCGTCAAAAATACTGGATTATCAGTGGAAACAGCGCAGTAAAGCAAAGATTGCGAAAATGTATCATATGCAGGAAACACGATCCAATCAAACATCATCAAATCATGGGCGACTTGCCGAGAGCAAGGACAAACCCTTCGAGACCCTTTGAAAATACGGGTGTGGACTTCACAGGATTTTTCGAGGTCAAATCAAGCAAAGGACGTAGTATTAGAACAACAAAGGGGTATGTCGCTGTGTTCGTGTGCATGGCGACGAAGGCAGTCCATCTGGAAATAGTCTCTGAAATGACAACCTCGGCCTTCTTAGCAGCTCTACGGAGGATGGCCGCCAGAAAAGGAACCCCACGACATCTGTACAGCGACAATGGCACCAACTTTGTCGGAGCAAACAGAGTCCTGCAATCAGAGCACGAGGAACTCCTAAAAATTTTCAGTGACGAGTTCTTCACTGAAATAACAGAGATGGAAACACAGTGGCATTTTAATTGCCCGTCCTTCCCAAGCTCTGGAGGCCTCTGGGAAGCAGCCGTTAAGAGCCTCAAATATCATATGAAACGTGTGATCGGAGAGCAAAGACTCACGTTTGAGGAGTATTCCACGCTACTATCACAGCTGGAAGCATGTCTCAACAGCAGGCCACTGTGCACACTATCAGAGGACCCAGCTGATCTGGATTACCTCACGCCGGCTCATTTCCTAACAAATGGACCGACGTTGACTATCATTGATACGCCGGAAGATGGGAGATCGAGATGGCACCTAACACAAAAGTTATTCCAAGATATCTGGAAAAGATGGAGAGAGGAATACCTAGCACAGCTTACAACACGAAGCAAGTGGAAAAGCGAGCAAACAAACATCAGGGAAGATGACGTAGTTCTCATTCACGATGCGAACTTACCCGCAGGAAAGTGGGCCCTCGGTCGAGTAGTCGAAACTCACCCAGGAAAGGACGGCTCAGTCAGAGTCGTAACATTAAAGACGAAATCAGGCGTAATGAAACGACCAATTATCAAAATATCAAAACTTCCGATAGAAAGTTTGGAAGCAGAATCAAAAGCATCAAAATCATCAGAAAAAAGCAATATTAAAATGCCAAAACACAAAACATACTTATCAATGTTTATATCATTCCTTTTCTTCTTATCAATCATAGGAACATCGCAATGTTTCGAAATCAAGCAATTATTTAATAAAAATCAGAGTTTATACTTCGACAAGATGACGAGTGTACAACTCATTCGAGACGAGTGGAAATTAATAGTTTACTACGACATGGAACCTTATTGGGAAGGCCTCTCGACCTTTAGAAAATACTATCAAGTTCTAGATAAAACATGCGAACACTCTCAAAAACTATCATACTGTGAAGTAATACAACTCCAACTACAACATGAGTACGACGAACTCGAGTATAAGAATCGCATTCTGCTGAATAGACAAGGTAACGCGACAGCGCGCCCGAAACGTGGCCTTATCAATGGAGTTGGTTATATAGCGCACAGTCTGTTTGGCACGTTAGACGAACGTTTTGCCGATCAATACGAAAAGGATATCAATTTAGTCAGAGAAAATCAGGATCATCTCTTATCACTTTGGCAGAATCAAACATCAATCCTAGAGGCACATAACAATATTTTACAAAGAACGCAAGATACTATCAACAAGCAGCATAAAACTATTAATCAGAACCTAAACAACCTAAAATACAGTTTACAACGTTCAGCCGGTGACTTAGCAAGGCTAAGTGATATCACACTATCAACTTTTATAGCGGGTCGTATGCTCGACAAACTTAAAGACATACAGGATGCTCTTTTAGAAGTTATCACAGACTTATATCATGGTAATATGAATATACACTTGTTGAATATTGATCAAATAGAGAAGGAGTTAAACAAAATATCAGCATCATTGCCGAGTGAATTGACCCTACCGATGAAAAATATCAAGCAGGACATTATCAAAATATATCAGATGTTAAAAGTAAACGCCGTAGCAACCCGTAATTACTTCATCCTCGAAATCAGAGTACCCCTCATTAGTCGAGATACTTATGAGCTATATCAAGTATTCTCTATACCTAGTAAACAGAAAGAGAACATGATCACTGTCCATCCGATAGCTCAATTCATAGCAATCAGTCTCAGTAAAGATTTATACGTTCCCATGAATCACAGAGAAATGCAGGAATGCGTTTCTTACGATCATCAAACCCATTACTGTCATTTAAGAAAACCCATACAAAAAATGAAATCAGATCATAATCTATGTGAGATAGACGAGCGCACAAATCAGTGCAAAATATACAGTAGTAAATGCAAGGATTATTGGCAAGAACTAAAAGAAATCAACCTGTATATGTATTTTTGTTGCGAACAATGTAGCGTACGATTGTTTTGCAAGGATCAAGTTACGGTCGATCACCTTAGCAATAGCGGCATAATCAGCGCTGCGTCAGGATGCATCATCAAAAGCGAAGAATTCACCGTGTACGCACACAATCAGCTGGCCAGCGAAACAAACTTTAATTTGGAGATAAAGGTGCCAACCGTAGCCGAAATAAATCACATCATAAACCTAACATTGCCTATCATAGAGTTGAATGAAACCGAAGATAAGGAGTCAGAACACAAATTGAACATTATCAGAGATCAAATAGCAGACTTGAAGGAAAAAGCAGTCCTATCAGATCAACTATCATATCACGATGTTCATCACTACGCGGCGATCTACGTGTTAGGAGGAGGAACGCTCACATTGCTGATTGCAATGTGGCTTCATCGCCGGCGGCAGCAGCGGCACTCGAACACTTCCGTCAGCAAACGTGAGGCTCAGTGCGCGAACGATCATTGCGAGCAGAGTGTCAGTGAAAGCGTACCAGAGGTGGTTGTCAATAGCAGTGTAGTGAAAAATGTGCCGATAGCTAAATCTGGAAAGCTTCGTGTTTACACAGTTACAAGTGAAACAGACACTTATCATGCGAAATCAAGTGAAAAAGTGAATCAATCTACATCGCCTATATTTGTGAAAACAGTGTTTAGAAAGGACGATGAAAGTAGGCTTTAAAATAAAAAACTATTCGTTTCGTTTATCAGCATTTTATAATAGAGTTAATTTACTAACTTAGACTAGAATGAAATAAATATTGTTTATCATCTTGTTAATTTTAGTTCACTTCATTTATCATTTTATATCAATCACGTTTACTAACATCTGTATCATTTATCAATTATCACTTTTATTATTTTATTAATGTATTCTGAGATCTTCTCTCGTCTTAGGGAATATGTACGAGCAAGCTCTACAATTTTATAATTTGTCAAATAATCACTTTAGCGTTGCCCTACATTTTAGTGTAGCTCCATCAAAACCGCGCGTCCACCTTGCGGCCGACGCGCTCACCTACAATCAGTTGTGAATCAACCGCGCTAGCTATCATATCATAATCATATACACCCATCATAATCTTTATAAGTTATTTTGGACAATATACTCGGTTAAAGTTAATTGAGTGGTATCATTTATCCTATCAATCAGCGTAGATATCGGACACATCAGACCGCGTATCTAGGCACAGATGAACGGACACTAGCAGACCGTACAAATAAAGAATTATTTGAATATTTGAATTTGAAATTTGACTGACTTCAGAAAAGAGAAAGTTCTCGTTTATGCATTGTGTCTTTATTTGAATAAAACAAGAAATTAACCATTTGGCTGGACTGGACACAGACTGGACGAAAACGATGCGCGTGATAAATTTTTCCGTATACAGGGGGTTTCTTACAAGGCAATGATAATAAAACAAAAAAGGGATTCAGATCACCATACCTTACAACATTCCCAAATCAAGATGGTTGGGAATCTCATTACAAATATTTGCTTTCCCGTACATTGACCCCGTCAGCTAATCGAACTGATTTATGTAACACCTATTTTTATCTGAGATTCGACTCATCTTGCATTAGAAAAGTTTTAAGCTAAAGTTTGCTAAATCCCTCTGATTTATAACTGCCTTGTCAGAAACATCCTGTATATGTGATTCAGTCAGACACAAGTAGAACTTATAAGCTTCAGATATCGTTGCAAATCTTCGCCTTCGTTGTCTTGAATTAGAGTCCTTTCTTTCAAGATTCTGGAGCACAGTCCACGGGCCTTAGTAGGCGGCGCGGCAGTAGCAAGGCGCATGAGTTTCCCCGACGTGATATTACCAGATGATGCGAGAAACGACCTGTACGTGACGCTCGCCTCCGCCGCCTTCAGCCGGCCGCGCCAGCCGAGCGTCGAGCTGAGCGCGCGCCTGCACGACCAGCGCGGACACGTCATACAGGTGTGTCATACAGACAGACAGGTGTGTGTCACCGGTTGATGGTAAACCGGTTACGCCAATTCAGCAAACAACCTCAGCTGCAATCTTTCATTGGCATATTTGGCAGTTAATTAGATATTAGTGTGTCATACAGACATCGACGACCTCTACGTCACGCTCCCTGTACGACCAGTAAAAAACGTCATACAGGCGACTGTAGTCTAAGTTGAAAATTTTTAAATGTGTAACTTGTGTTCACAGAACACGATATCCCTGGGCGCGGGGCTGCCGCTCGTCAGCGAATATACTTCCATGGTGTACTACCACGAGGACAAGCCGCGGTGGATGGAGACATTCAAGGTGACAATTTGGTTTAATCAATGCAGGATAAAAGTCCCAATCATTAGCAGTTTAAGAAACATCTTGAAACCCATATATAGTCATGTCATGAGCTAAAATTTCGTTTCTACATAGTTTTTTACTGTAAATGCTGTAAAATTCCAAAAACCCTTATTTTAAGTTACTAAGTGGAAAGATTTGGTAAATCAACAGGCAAAAAACAATTTTTATTTATTTTAGTACGGGTCAATAAGCGTAGTCTGTACGTGTTTTTAGGTGTGTCTAAGCATCGAGCAGTTCAAGCAAGCTCACCTGGTAGTGTTCGCGCGGCATCGCTCCTCCAGCGAGGCCAAGGACCGCGCCGAGCGCGACAAGCCCTTCGCCCTCGCCTACTGCCGCCTCATGCAGCCCGCGGGCACCACCGCGCCCGACGGCTGCCACGAGCTGGCAGTCTACAAGGTGCGTCACACACACACAGCTGCCGCCCACTGCCAGCTCTAATCTTATTAATTGCCCTAAAAATAGCTTAAATGCAAGAAAAAATACAGTAATTTAATTTTGAATCTGATTCTGCTCTGTATCTTGAATCAATTCTTTAAAACAAGTTTTAAGCGTTCTCTGTATTGAAAATTTATTTCAATTTTTGTTTTATACCTCCCTTTGCTCCTATTTTTAGAGGATGCCGGAAATGCTTTTATTTTTTAACGACATCGGAGATGATCCTATTTTTAGAGGATGCCATAAACTGAATTACTAACTAGATGAATCGACGTTCATTGAAACAGCATACAATTCCCAGATCGAGTACAAGCGCAGCGGGTCAGGCAGCGCGCAAGAGGCGGCGGCGGCGTGCCTGGCGCTGCCGTCGCTCCGCGCGCAGCTTCCCGCAGGCTGCGAGCGCGGCCTCACGCGGCCCCCGCTGGCGCTGCAGCCGCGCGACCACCTCGTGCTCCACACGCTGCTGTGCTCCACCAAGCTCACGCAGAGAGGTCTGTCCTCACATCTACAATACCACACTCCTCTTTTATCTCGAACGCAATTATATTTTAATTTGAAGGCATCCTTTTGGGCCTCTCTCTACATTGTGGACTATCGCTTATATCCCTTAGACTGTCATGTGTTGGAGAGGTAATTTGTGAAATAAAAGTCTGATCAATATAATTCGGCATTTTACTGAAATCATTCACCTCATCTTCTCAGCTTTAATTTGAGATAAATGTCAGGAGCTGACTGATGTTGTGCACAAATTACAAATTACAAAAGTCCTGTCTTGTGCAGAATTCTAATTCAATCATTCAGGGAATCTCCCAGCTAAGTCTTAAGTCATTGAGCTTTATCTCGATAAAGCCAATATCTCAGTAGCATATACAATAACAAGTCGTTGTTCCCCAGAGGAGATCCTGGGCGTGCTGAAGTGGAGTTCCCGCGTGATGGAGCGCTCGCTGCGGACAGCTCTACGAGAACTGCTGCTCGTGCCGTCCGAGGAACTGGTCAAGTTCCTGCAGGACATCCTGGACGCGCTCTTTGACGTGCTCACTCAGGTACACATCATCCAGGTCCTGTGCCCTCCAAAGAGTTCATTCTTCGTTGGTCTTCTAGTTTCATCATAATCATCAGTGGTAAGATGTCAACTGCTGGACAAAGATTTTTCTACAGATCCAGACATTGACCTGTTTAGTTTTTTTCGAATCTCATACAATGCACTTCCCATATTATTTTCATATCACATTAAGTTCCTGCGGGTAAATGTTAGAATCTTCTTATTTTGAAAAAATCTAATATCTAACTTACGATTCCAGTTTCGTCCAGCATACACTCCTCACTATGGAAATTAATCAAGCATCATACACTCCTCACTTCGGAAGTTTTTGACAAGATCTTCTTTTTTCGCGCAAGTGAAATTCAAATTTCATCCAGCATACACTCCTCACTTCGGAAGTTTATAACAGTTTCTTATATTTTGGTGCAGCCAGAATTTAAATGTCATCCAACATATTGTCCTCGCTTTGAAAGTTTTTAAAAAGATTTCCTGTTTTGGTGCAGGTGGAATTTTTATTTATTCCAGCATACACTCCTCACTTGGGAGGTTTTAAACAAGTCTCCCAATATTTCGGCAGGTGGAAGAAGACGAGGACCCGGCGATAGTTGGCTACAGCGCGGACAGCTACGGCGTGCTGGCGCTGGACGGGCTGCTGCGCTGCGTGGCGCTAGTTGGCGATCACAAGTACCAGCACTTCGCCGCCGTGCTGCGCCGCTACCTCGACCACGCCTTCTGCCACGCGCTCGCCTACCAGTAAACACTCATTCTTCTTTTATTAAACGAAAAAAATTATTAAAAAAGGAGGTTCTAAGTTTGACCTGTTTGTATGTATATTTGACGGCGATTATCTTGCATTTGGCTTAAACGATTTAATGCGGTTTTCAGAATAGTTTTTGTTTCATGTAGAAGATGATTTTGGTACCTATTTTGACCGACTCGAAAAAGATAAAGATAAAGATCCGTATAGAAGGCTTCCTTGAAAGAAAATGTATGCACGCAGTTTGGCTGTTTAATGATTTTAAAAAGGACTCTGCTGCCCGTCCTTAGACTGATCCTTTTTCTTTACGACACTCATTGAAAAATATGGAGTTGTTGTATTCTATGCCGCCATCACATCGACTGAAAATTATCTGGTCATTTCACAGAAAACTGATCCCAGTAGTGATATGGGTGATCGAGTGCGGCTCGAACTCGGAATCCGCACTCAAACGGCTGCTGCAGTGCATGAAGAGCCTGGAGGTGGTGGTGCGGCTGGCGGCGCGCTCCATGCAGCTGCACGCGGACCTGGCGGGCGCGCCGCCGCCGCCCGCGCACCTGCAGCGCTTGCTGGCGGCGCTGCAGCTGCTGATGACGCGCGGCGACGCGGCGCTCACGTGCCAGGGCTCGGCGCTCAAGTACCTGCCCGCCGCCGTGCCGCCCGCGCTCAAGGTCGTTGGTGCTGAGCCGCTCAGGTAACCTCCTGTCAGTCAAACAAAGTGAAGCAGACAGTTTGCTGAACAACTAATAGTAGTTTGTAGGTGTATGTATTAAGATAAGGCTTATAGACTTTAAACTTGAATAAGCCAGGGGTTGTAACAGAACCAGAAGTGAAATAACTTTACGCCCACTTTGTATACTTTTCATTTCATGCCACGATGAAATATCTGATTACCTATTTAAGGTACAAATAATTGAATTTGCATGCAGTGGCCGACCTTGTCGTTTAAAGTGATTTCCAGGCTACAAAAAGAAACTCAAAAACCTAATATGGTTTCTGGTAGTAATAGTAGTACTGATCGGGCTAATAACCGACATGACTTGCCCGCAGCGAGACCATAGTATCGATACTAAGCGCGCTGCCCCTGGGCCGGCTGGGCAAGCAGCGGCTGCAAGCGCTGCTGGCGCTGCTGCGCGGCCCGCTCGCCGCCAGCGCCGCCGCGCGCCGCCGCCTGCTGCCGCACCTGGCCGGCACCGTGGCCGCGCTCATGGACCAGCACAGCGAGGTTGGTGGACCACTTCACCACCTACGTCATGTCTAAACCAATATTATTTTTTGTAACGGGGGGAAATGCCGGGAAGCGTCGGGGTTATGAAGGGCTTGCATCCACTGAAACCCCCTAGCGGCCGTCTTAGCGCTTTTGGGAAGAACCCCGGAAACCACACATTGTAGCGTCCGAAGTCCACCCAGAATATTGGTACAGACAAGATGTGTGGGAAGGCCCACACATGTTGTCTATACCAATATACTGGGTGTTTCTGACAAGGCGATACAGGGAATCGTCTCATTAGTACGCAGATTTTGCTGAATAATTTGGTTGAAGACTTCTTTTAAAAATGTGCTCTATCTTATCTTCTTTGATTCACTATTCATCACTGACGGTGAAGGGTTACCCCCTTCACCGTCAGTGATTATAGTCATGTAAGATTCTCAAGAAATATTTGATGGTAAACGATCCGGCTCGAAGGACCAACTTTGATATGAAATTTTGATTGTATAGCTCACAGTGGTGGAGTAACTGCATGAGCCAGTTTGATGAATTAATTCCAAACTTTAGGACTATAGTTTTGACTATGGTTTAAATATATTGTTAAAAAAATTAATTTGAACTAGCCTAGCCAGCCGAGTTCACGCCGGATTTCATCGGATTGATTCCTATTTTTTTGTGATTATTTTTGTTTTAATTTAATGTATTTTTATACCGTGTCATTGATTGCAATATAATCAAGTGCAGTGCACACAATGCTCCCCGCGGTAGTGATCGCGGCAGTGCTCGTGTTTCTGTAGTAAGTATATACTTGTATACGGTGATTAGCATTTTGTCCGTCCTGTAGTAATAGCACTTTGTCCAGAATAGTCTGAAGTATGAGACTGGCTTTGTGGACACACTATATAAGGTCATTCAATTTTTATATTTCATGCAGTTAAACGATATTGTTAAGGCGGTAAGTCACGGTATGGCGCGAAATTCAAATTTTTTCGCGTTTTTTAATTATTCTGGCGAAAGTATTAATTTTTAATAAAGTTTTTATGAATTCGCGTATGTAAAAAACCATTTCCCACATTGTAATACAACGTTTTTCGAAGACAGACCTACTAATTTTGTGTCTAAGGACCTAACTTGATTTTTGGCCTTTATGTCCTTAGGCACAAAATCAGTAGGTCTGTCTTCTAAAAACGTTGTATTACAATGTGGGAAATGGTTTTTTACATACGCGAATTCATTTAAACTTTTAAAAATATGTATACTTTCGCCAGAATAAATAAAAAACACGAAAAAATTTGAATTTCGCGCCATAGCGAGAGTTACCACCTAAATGTTGGTGGCGCATGTATTTACAGGTTTTCTAAAATAAATACGATTTTCCTTTCTATTTTTTCGTGCTTATTCCTTTTATTTTAGACCATGCAATTTAGACCATGGTTTTGAGTGAAGTAGTCTAGTGTGTCCACAAGCCACGTCGCCGTCCTAGCACAGCCGCGGGCCGCCGCCGCCTCACAGGTGAGCTGCACGCCTAGCATGATTGTCTGTTGTTTCACACACCACACGACACGTATTTTTTATTTTTTATCTGCAAAGGTCCGGAATTCACTAAAGGTTTTAAAAGTGACTAATTTGGCAGATGTCAAAGGCAAAGTTCAGTCAAAGTTCGCTTTTATATTTTAATGAATATATAGACTTTGATTCGTTTTTTCTGTACCTAACGACCTTTCCCTGTAAAAAGACAAAAAAAACGTTACTAAAAATACTTACAAAATTGCATGTTTAACAAAGATCGTAACTAATAAAAATATAACAGGCTCAAATCCAGAAGTACCTTTATGGTTTTTAAATTTGTATCTTTTAAAAATGTAAATAAAGTTACTTCGGATAGCCACCAGAGGGCGCCGCTCCGCACTCGCATCTTGATTTGCACACAGCGAAGTCTCTTATTAATCCAATTATATAAAAATCAATAAAATCTTTCCACCATTACTGATATTATATTAAACTTCACGCCTTTTATTTATCTTTTAAAGCTTTTTCTTTTTAATTTTTACTCTCAAAAGTCTCTATTCACTGTTCTCCAATCTTACATAATTAATTAGAGTAATATCCATACCATAACTTTAATAAATTGTAATTAATAAAGTATTTATTTCTTGCTCAGATCAGAATACATGTAATATTCCTAGCCGCCCCTGCATTATCCCTAACATGTACAGTACTAACTTGTGTGTCTGTGTGTGTGTTGTGTGCGTGCATGCCCGACGCGGCTGTGTGTGTAAATGTTGTGTGTTTTACGTGTTTTGTGTCACTTACCATGTTTGTATATACTTAGAGCACTATACAGGATGAAATTTTGTAATAACACCTGTTTTTTGCAAAGAACTCCAAATATCAAAGTAGAACATTTTTCTCTTAAGGAAAAATAAAATAAAATATAATCAATAAAACATTTTCAATATTTCCTTGCCACCCTTGGAAATAGAAACGGCAAAAATCTGCAAAAAACTGCATTCTTTAAATTTATGAATGGGAGCGATAGGGCAAAAAAGATCAAAATCAATTAATTAAAAGGAAAATTATTGAAATCTTTATTTGGCAATTCAATGTGACAAATTAAAGCCGGTTTGATTCCATCCTGTATATTATTTGTACGTATGTATATTTTATTTAGTACCCTGTATAAGTAATCTGCTATTTATTCCGTATATAAAAATATATTTTTATTTATTTATACAAACCTTATCCTAATTAGCGATACATTTTCATTTCGTCTAAAAAGCGCGTGTTTTTTTGATGTTTTAAAACAATAACTCGAGCCTTTGGTGTCGACTCACCAACTGACATTGTGTGCAATCTCTTGATGTGTTGCATGGATGCCTCCGCACGAAACATACTGGTATACGTCCTATAATTTAATAAATCACAAAGAATTGTGTATACTTAGGCCCGTAATAGCCATATCGGTTTAAACTGTGTCGGTGGTTTAAGACGCTATATGAGTTTTGAAGGTTTTTTAAATCAAGTAATTCTCTTAATCTATAGGAGGTAAAGATCTAGAATTTCAATATAACCTTTTTGAGGATATAACAAAGTTTTTTTATAATTGGGAATCACTAGTGAAATCAAAAAACCTCGATACATTATTTCGTCAAAGATAACCTTCCCAAAAAATGGGAATAGCTAGTTTTTCGACATTACCTACCAGTTTTAATACCAAGGAAAAATTATAATTAACAAAATCAAATTCTGCTAATTCAGATTTGATTTAAAAGTAATAATTAAAAAGATATTAAATATTTATTACTTTTTCCAATAAAATGTAGAAACCGATGTGGCCGACTGACATATGACTGTCCCTTTCCCTCACTATGCTATATCAAAGAGATAGACTATGTTCATTCGGTCGTTTGATTTATTAGTCGTAGGTATATCGTCTTAAGCTGCTGCTATCACTTGTTGTTTATATGAGGCAGAAAGTGACAGATGCAGTTTTATCTACTGAAGCAGTTTAAACCGAGTTGGACACTACGGGCCTGAGAACATTATAGTAATATTGTAATGACGTTCGGAGGCATCGCTTTTTAGCGTGACGTGATTGGTGCAAAAGCAAAGTAACTAGAGTTGTGGCAAAATCCTGCCAAGAGAAATACGCTTGCTTTTGGTCCAAGTCACAGAAAGCCGTGACAGAGCCGGTAACACAGGCCGACTGACTGGCGACGCGACAACTCGTCTACCAATATTTATAAAGGCAACATGCCTCTGTAACACGCCGTCTTACGTGAGCGATTTTAATCCGAACTCGAATAAGTGCAGCCCCCGTATTTTGGCCGCATAATAATAATAATGAATCACACAGAATCCCTAACACTAGGAAGAACCTGTATCGGGTACCCGAAACATATAAAGAGACGAACATTACACCCAGATCGGGAAACAAACATCGATATTGATCATAACAATATTCGCCCGCGCTGGAAATCGAACCCGGTGCACTCGTGTCTCAGTCCACACCACTGCCAACTGAGCCACGGAGCAGGCCGAGTTCCGATAAAAAGTATTTCCTTTTGATCATCTTGCGTATTTTTGTATTGACTTTTTGCTCTAGAAGACGAAAAGTATTATTTTAAATTAGTTTGTATTAGAGTCTCAGTACGGCGCTATAACAATAAGCAGACGATACATATTCAAGTGTTCTACGTGGCTAAACACACGGTAGGCGCACATTATTTTGCATCGGAACGATTCACAATCGCGTTCACTTTGCTCACCTAAGACGTCCGCGTAAAATTAAAGCTCGGTGCGTTGTTGTCGCGTCGCGTGGTGTCGTGTCGCGTGTTGTGTTGTCGTGTCGCGCGGCTGACACGCCGTGTGCGCAGAGCGGCGGCGCGGCGGCGGGCGGGCCGGCGCGCAGCGTGCACAAGGCGGCGCGGCTGCTCGGCGCAGACTCAGCTGCGCTTCACCACTACCGCCACCAGCGGCATGTGGTATGTACCATTTTCACCAGGTCCGGCAGCATGACCGACCATTTGTCAAATATGTAGAATCTTTCTGTTCATTTTTGACAATCATTCCCAGACATTTTCCCGCAGTTAGTTGTCAAAAGCGAACAAAAGTGCCAGAAAGATTCGAGAGATTGTCGGTCATGCTACCAGGGCAGTTTCTGTCGAGCGGGGCAAAAAAGTATGTATGATTTTTACGATTGTGAAGCGGCACCTAAACCTGCATCAGAGGCGTCAGTGCAGCGGCTGAACCATTGGAGCTCGTCGCATTGTTGCAGTTTATTAGCGTTAAATCATCGATATGTGTCACACGCAACATAACACACCATTGAATTGTACTTGAAATGTGTATTCTTGGACATTTAACTATCTAAAATTACTTCATTAACATAGGCTACTGATGAAATTGTTATGAATGGATAAAAAAAAAATATAATGTTTTAATAATTTTTGTTTATTTACAAGCAGCACTACATAGGGTCATAAAAATATGAGTAAGTATTTTTTGTATTTTAATTCTCTTTGCTATCACCGTATTTTTCTTGTGTACAGGGAAATTTATCATAATTTCAGGTTTCAAGCTTTCTTTATAGACACCGCTTATAATATTAAAAGTAATGTCATATTTTATGGCACAGATGGAGCTGTGCGTGGAGACGCTGGGCGAGGCGGTGTCACTGACGGCGCGGGGCGGGGGTGAGAGCGATTGCGGGGGTGAAGGTGGGGAGGAAAGCGAACAAGTGGCACGTGCGGCGCTTCCCGCGTTGCTGCGGGCTGCTGGTGGGTTACTGCTTGAAGAGCCGCCGCAGGAGCCGCTGCTGGTGAGGCTTCTTCTCCTTATCCGCTTTTTCTATTTGAAGTTTTAGTGCACTCCGTTGTTTAGACATGTAGACCGGGCCCACTAGCGCTTTATTATTGAGTTTAAGTTAACTAATTAATAATTATACATCACGTAGTGAAGTTTCTAAC